>CM058239.1:11610945-12003817 GCA_030180135.1 Orychophragmus violaceus | reverse complement strand
GTCGGTAGGTATGCGGTTCGGAGAATACGGGGTCATGTCCTAGGGCCGAGCTGCATGAAAACTTAGGTTACGTGGGGTAGCCCGAGTCACTGCGTATGGATGGGCTGAGAACAGTGTCATAGGTCGTCGGACTTCGTGTTAACGTCTAGGAGTCGTGGGTGGTTGCAGTTACCTCGTTGGTGACTACGTAAACCCGTGGAAGTTACCGAGTTCGCATAAAGTGGGCTCAGTGGAGTAAGTTAGTTTGCGCGATAGATAGATCGAGTCCAATCGAGGACATGTGCCGCAGTGCCTTCGATTTCCTTAATCTCTTTCCTTTCTTTTGGCAAGCGCTTGTGTGTTATGGGTCTATCACGTCGTGGTGGTACGCGATAGACCATTTCTGCTTTTGATTGTTATTTTGAGGGTTTTTGGGTGGGAAATCGTAGTTTAGATAGAATAGAAGCCTTTAGTGGGGAGCCGGTTCACTGGGTGATCTTAGATCGCTCATTAGACTCTTTTGTGTTTTCAGGTTAGCAGCGATGGACGCGGGAGATCCTCGGTGTATTTTCGGGATTGCTTGTGGCGGGGTTTTGGTTCGATGTTTTGTTGTTTTCTCGATTCGGCTTTGGCACCATTTTATTGCGTGAATTGGGTATTTAATTTTAATGGTAAAAATGTGTGTAAATGTTATGTAAACGTTTAATTGCTCAGTAATGAACATGCTTCCCTGATATATTGGTTTAGTCCAAACCGATACAACTCACGGAAGCAATACAGGTTGCGAAGCTTTGTATTGTGGAAGTGAGGATAGCGGAGTCAAGGACAGGTCAGTGCGAGCCTTTGTCTCAAACCGGTTTATCTCTAGCTTCATCTTGTGACGAACTTTTCCTGTTTGACTTGCTCGGGCTCGACTTGGTCATGTTCTTGTTTGATTGTTGACCGGTCAGCTCGACGGTCAGCGGATAATGGGAAAGGGGCGTTACAGACATGTAGAAAACATTCTGCGCAAATGCATTTGCGAAATCTTTTCTTCGTGTGTAGTACCAACTTTGTTGATCCATAAGAAGGATGGGTGGTGGAATATGTTTGTTGATAGCAAAGTTATCAACAAGATTACAATATGTTATCGTTCCCCATACAGCGTCTCAATGAATTTCTACATCAGATTGGGACATCAATGATCTTCTCCAAGATCGTTCTTAAGAGCGGTTACCACCAAGTATGAATTCATTCTAGAGATGAATGAAAGACAGTTTTTAAAATATGAGAAAGGATTTTGAATGGTTGGTCATGCCTTCGGGTTATCCAATACCCCCAATACGTTTGTAAGGGTGATGGACCAAGTTCTTCGACCTTATATCAGCAATTTTTTCATCATCTATTTCGATTACATCTTGATATTCAGCTGGTATGCAGAAGATCATCCCAAGCACATTCGCATGGTCTTTCTCATTTTGCGTCATCTGCAATTTTTTACAGCAAGAACGAAGTGTGAATTTGGGGTCAACAAAGTTCTGTTTCTGTGATATGTTGTTTCCTCTAAGGGACTATTCGTAGACCTCTCCAAAAGCAACGCAATGCGTACATGGTCAGTTCCTAAGATAATTACGTAAGTTCGTAGCTTCCATGGTTTTGCATCATTTTATCGGAGATATATCCATCACTCGAGTTCCATAATGGCTCTAATTACATAATGTATGAAAGAGGGTAAATTTTTGTGGACACCAGAAGCTTCTCAAGCCTCGAGTTGATAAAAGAAAAGCTAATGGCGGCATCAATACTTATCTTACCTTACTTCTCGGATAAGTTCGAGCTTCATAGTGATGGCTCTAAACTTGTTATATGTGATGTGCTCAGTCAGAGCGAACGTCTGGTGGCCTTCTTCAGCAAACAAATCAGTGGCACACGGACTTGATACAACACATATAACTTTGAATTTTATGCTATTGTAAATGTTATCAAACAATGGCGTCATTACTTGGTTCATCAAGATTTTTTTTTTTATGGACCATGGTGCCATGCATCATTTGGATAGCCAAGAAAAGGTATCAGCTCATCACACATCTTGGTTAGCTGACCTCCAGAAGTTCACCTTATCCATTCCTCACTTGTCTGGTAAATCGAATAATGTGGCTAATGTGTTGAGTCAAAAACACGGACTTGTCACAATGATGTCCACTTCGGTTATGGGATGTGCATAATTCATGGATTTAAACCCATCATACAAGTTCTCTGCATGCATCTTTGCTGATGCAGAGCTTAGACAAACAGAAACTTATACAGTACATGAAGGTTTCATGTTCTGTGGTACTACACTGTGCATTCCAAAGTGTAGTTTACGCCTTCAGAATATAGTGAACTCCACAGTGCAAGACGTAAGGGCAGATATCTTACTTTCCAACACGCAACTCATGCTTACTTATGGCCTTCTTTTTGGCGTGATGTGGAGCGTTTTGTGAAGCGTTTTGTGAAGCGTTGTAGCAATTTTTAGCATGCAAAGGGCAAGTCGACTACCGAGGGACTCTATCTCCCTTTACCGATTCTGACACAAACATGATTGTATGTCAGTATGGACTTTTTTGGGGCTTGCCTCGCATACGACGAGGTCATGATTCAATATTTGTCGTTTCAATTTGTTTTCGAAGATGATACACTTCATTCACTTTAAGAACACGACAGATGTTGTCAGCATTTCGGTCTTGTTATTTTGCGATATATATATATATATCGTCTTCATGGTCTCCTATTGTCAATAGTTTCTGATTGAGACATATGTTTCTTGAGCCATTTTTTGCGTTCTCTTTGGAAGTTATTGGGTACAAGTTTGGACATTAGCACTCCTTATCATCCCCAATCAAATGGTCAAACCAAGGTAACAAATCTTTCTTTGGGAAATATTGTCATACCCTGTCTCACTAAATTGGTAAACGGGCAATCGGAAAGTCAACAGGTGTATTTTCGTAATTTCCAAGAGACAAGGGGCGTTATGGTAATTTTACCAAAATGCGAGCCGGAAGCTGAGCCGGGCCAAACCTTATTCTTTTTAAATAAATAAAACATTTAGAAGACCAAAAATGGTGGAAACAGACCAAAGATGAGTTTTTCGGACTATCGGGAATGGAAACCGAAAAAACCGACAAAACTTGTAAAATTCATAGCGGGAGATACGGATGTAAAAACGGAGTGATTAAAATTTCTAAATTCATCTAATATCAACTAAAATCTTAAAATGAGGATTGGTGGATTTATGGAAGCATCTAAGTAGTTTTTAAAATATTAAACGCAAAACCGGTTAAACTGAAGCATTGGAACGGAACGGAGTTACGGGATGATTTGAGCAAATTAGTTCACTGGTTTTGGTCAGAAGCAACCCTGAAATGACAAGTGTAAACATACCCCTGGCGCCACCTCTTTTTGTTTGGGTTCAAAGGATGAGTTGGATTCATTGAATTTGGATATGTGCATGGTGTCATGAGGAGAGGAGAAACATTGAACTTGGCAAATTCTTGGAGGGGGTGGCGTGTCTTGCTGATGGAGAAGCAGGGACAGTTGTCTTCAATCCAGAAATGAAGCTTTGTCTATATAAAGATCTTAAGAGCTGATCACTTCACTCACACCAAAACAAGAACAAAAAAACAAGAGAGAAGAGAAAGAGAGAAGGAGAAGAAGAAGAGAGAGAGAAGAGAAAGCGTGAGAAGAAGAAGGGGAGAGAGAGAAGGAGGAGAACTGGAGGAGATAAGAAGAAGAACCGGAGAAGAGAGAGATGGAGGAGAACCGGAGAAGAAGAGAGAGAGAGAGATGGAGGAGAACCGGAGGAGAGAAAGAGAGAAGGAGGAGAGAACCAGAGGAGAGAAAGAAGGAGAGAAAGAGGAGAAAGAAAATGAGGTTGGTCTGGAGGCTCGTGTGAAGGTACGATCGGAATCACTAAGGTCAAGGTCGGGTCAACACAAGTCAACGGTTCGGGAAGGGTTCATGGTGGCAGTGGGTTTAGTTCAGGTCTCGTGGGTTCCGTTAATCTATCCATCCGTCTTCATGATAACACTGTGAGCCGGCTAAATTGTGTGATGCATTTAGACTAGAACATATGGACCTATGATTGATAAACCATAGATTTAGGTTGCATACCTCGATGATTGAATTGGTTAGAACGGCTAGGTTGATTAATAACTCGGTTAACTAATTAAATGGTTATGTTAAGGAGATGCATGCTAGTTAGCTTATATCGGTAATTGATTGATAGTTCCCTTGATTGCTTGATTGGGTGTTGCATTCATATAGAATGACATGCTATGACCTATATAAATATATGTGTTAGTAAGAACCTATCTAAATGAATCTATATATGGGGAATTATGACATGATTAAAATACGGCAAAAACACATAACTCACTTAGAATATAATAACGGGGTGGTTAATTAGTCAATAGTCGGGGTTATCGAGTTAAATTAATTGATTAAATAACAATATGAAGTAAAGAGATTAGTAAGTTTACTAATCTCAAACTGACGAATCGAAGAGGTTAAGAACGATAATTTAAGGGATATGATTAATTAAATGTGAATTAAGCCGTCTACGGGATTAGTAATCCACTAATCCCAAGGTAGCGGATTGAATGAGTTAAGGTTAAGAAATAAACATAAATAATTAGTTGTGTGGTGTTGTGGCTATCGTTTGTGTGATTGTGTTTCTACTTTGGTGTTGGACCGAGTAGACTATTGATTGCTTGATTGTTTATCTACTTTGGTGTTGGGCCGAGTAGACTGTTGATTGCTTGATTGTTTATCTACTTCAGTGCTGGGCCGAGTAGACTATACTGGTAGATACGTACTCTGGTGCGGGACCGAGTAAGTCTGGGTATGGATACCTAATCATGTACGAAACCGGATAAGGTCGGGTGATGTGGATGAAGGAATTTCTAGCAGTTCTAATCAGGATTAGCAACCCTAGTCTGAATTCCGAGCCTAGGATCTAAAGTTCAAGTAATTGAATCTATGTGATCTCAGATTTACCTGATGATTAGCAGCGGAAGGTTTGCAGATAATCGAGATCACGAAGCACCTCAAACGCTGTGCCTCTACTGGTATCCACACGCACACAAACTGGACAGGAGGGATGCTAGTGCCTGTAAGAGATCTAATCTCTAGAGAGGTTTCTATCTCGTTCTGGTGGCTGTGAATTAGGTTAGAAGTCAGTTTAGGTCGACCATATATCTTATATATGTCGACTTAAACCGTAACGGAATTAACCAACGATTAAACCGAATTAATCTGATTAATCCGCGAGTTGCATCGATCGATGCACTATCTGCAACGATCGACACTGCCCCAGAATATTGATATCGAATGCATATTAAATATGCATTCACTGGATCATTACATTAATGATCAACCTCGTCTTTAACGCCCAGTTTTCTTAGGTGTGTGACCCTGTAGGATCATATAACACTAGCAATGAGTTCTCAACTCATTGATCATAAGTGGCTTCTAGCAAAGCGTTATGACTACCTAGTGTTATGTGATTGTCTCATCTCGACAATACGACTTTCACTTAGAGCAAGTACAATAGATTTCAGGACATACCCAACAATCTCCCACTTGTACTGGAATCATCTATTCCTTTAATCCCTTTGTAGCTATATCTCAATCTAGCATAAGGCAAGAACTGTGTCATCCTTATTAAGCCAGATCACGTTTATCGAATCCCGATTTGTACTGATAAAACAAACGACTGACAATCACCTCGTTTGAGCGCGGCCACGCATTTCCAGTATCAAATCTTCGATAGGCCCAGAGATATTTAACTCTTGTTGTATAGAAGGTACAAATCTCATCTTGTTCCATCCATGTCTCTTTTATATCTCATGATACGCCTAATCAGTGTCTTTATGATCACCAGTTACGCCTGACGTTTGACAAAGTCAAGACGAACCAATCCATATAAGAGAGGACATGATGAACTCAGGTCTAAGGACTACTCTCTTTAGTCGTAATGAGAAACTCTTATGACACTCATATAACATCTTGTAGAGTTCTCATTAACGGGTCAAGTCCGATCATGTGTTCTCTAACACATATCTATGTGATTGACTTTAATACACTTATTAAATGACTCCATGAAACATAGTCATTAGTCACCTCACATACTAGTCTCACGTGGTTGTTAATGTCCCATTTTAACAACCTCGATTAGGGACCATTTATAATTTATGTCATTTGTTTCTTATAGGGTTTCATGATCAAGTCACATACTTGATGACCTATAAACTGTCATAAATTATTTTGGGACAATTATTTAATAACACAATTAAATAATACTGAAACAATTTCATTAAAATAACATAACCAAATTATGTTTTACGAACATCAAGTCATAACTAAAAACCAAATATAACTCCCACTGAAAACAAGATCATATCTTAAGAAATCTAATGCCTACAGCAGTAGTATGAAACTCATGCTTAGGCCTTGGGAGGGGCTTGGTCAGTGGATCAGCAACATTCTCATCCGTCGGGACTCTGCTGATCTTCACATCTCCTCTATTCACAATATCACGGATAAGGTGATATCTCCTTTCTATGTGTTTGGATTTCTGGAGTGATCTAGGTTCCTTTGCTTGCGCAATGGCTCCATTGTTGTCACAATACAAAGCCACTGGCTCAGAAATGCTAGGAATCACACCAAGTTCAGTAATGAACTTCTTGATCCAAACAGCCTCCTTTGCCGCTTCAGAAGCAGCGAGGTACTCAGCTTCAGTTGTGGAATCTGCTACAGTGTCCTGCTTGGAACTCTTCCAGCTGACTGCACCGCCATTCAGGCATAAGATGTAACCAGATTGCGATCGAAAATCATCTTTGTCTGTCTGGAAACTTGCGTCTGTGTAACCACTTACTACCAGCTCATCACTTCCTCCATACACCAATAATTTATCCTTAGTATTTCTCAAATACTTCAGAATATTCTTGACTGCTGTCCAGTGACTTTCACCTGGATCCGATTGGTATCTACTCGTCATGCTTAAAGCACAAGCAACATCTGGACGAGTACAGAGCATGGCATACATGATGGATCCCAACGCCGAGGCATAGGGAATCCAACTCATGCGATCTCGCTCAGCAGATGTCTCAGGACACTGCTTCTTGCTGAGACTTATGCCATAAGACATTGGTATGAAGCCCTTCTTGGAATCTTGCATTCTGAACCTGTGTAAGACTTTATCGATATAAGTGTCTTGACACAGTCCAATCAACTTGTTTAATCTATCTCTATATATTCTTATTCCAAGAATATACGCGGCTTCTCCCATGTCTTTCATTGAAAAACAACTTCCGAGCCAAGTCTTAACAGACTGTAACAACGGAACGTCATTTCCGAGAAGAAGTATGTCATCCACATACAACACGAGAAATGCAACTGCGCTCCCACTAGTCTTCTTGTAAACACATGGTTCTTCTTCGCTTCTGATGAAATCAAACTTTTTGACTGCTTCATCAAAACGAAGATTCCAACTCTGAGATGCTTGCTTCAATCCATAAATGGATCGTTGAAGCTTGCATACTTTCTTAGCTGCATTAGGATCGATGAAACCTTCGGGCTGTGTCATGTACACATCCTCTTCCAGTATTCCATTAAGGAAAGCTGTTTTCACGTCCATCTGCCAGATCTCATAATCATAATGAGCGGTTGTTGCTAAGAGAATCCGAATAGATTTAAGCATGGCGACCGGGGAATAAGTTTCTTCATAGTCAATGCCATAAATTTGTTTGAAACCTTTTGCCACCATCCTTGCTTTATATATCTGAATATTTCCATCCACATCAATTTTCTTCTTGAAAATCCATTTACACTCAATGGGTCTTGCACCATCGGGTAAATCAACCAAAGTCCATACTTGGTTTTGTGACATGGATCCCATTTCGGATTCAGCGGCTTTCAGCCACTTTTCGGAGTCAGGGCTCATCATCGCTTCTTCAAAATTCGCTGGCTCGTCACTGTCAAGGATCAACAAATCATGACAATTGGTTACGAGAAATCCATATCTCTCAGGTTCGTGACGGATCCTTTCGGATCGGCGAATTTCAAGCTCCACAGGCGCCGTCTCTACAACTCTTTGTAGATCCAATTGTTTCTCTTCCTCTACGGGTTGAGCATTTTCCTGCGGTTCTCGAACTTCTTCGAGTTGTACTTTACTCCCACTGTTTCTCTTGGAAAGATATTCTCTCTCAAGAAAAACACAGTTCCGAGCAACAAACACTTTGTTCTCGGATTGGTTGTAAAAGTAGTATGCCTTGGTTTCCTTAGGATAACCAACGAAGTAGCACTTATCAGATTTGGGTTCGAGCTTATCTGTAATTAATCGCTTAACATAAGCTTCGCGACCCCAAATCTTCAGGAAAGACAAACTTGGAACATTTCCAGTCCACATCTCATGTGGTGTCTTTGCAACTGATTTTGACAGAACCCTATTAAGTGTAAACGCAGACGTTTCTAGAGCGTATCCCCAAAAGGATAATGGAAGAGTTGAGAGACTCATCATTGATCGAAACATATCTAATAAAGTTCGATTCCTCCTCTCGGACACCCCATTCCATTGTGGTGTTCCAGGAGGAGTGAGTTGTGAAACAATTCCACAATCTCTCAAATGATCACTGAATTCTTGGCTTAAGTATTCTCCTCCACGATCTGATCGAAGAGCCTTAATACTTTTGCCAAGTTGATTATGTACTTCATTTTGGAATTCTTTGAACCTTTCAAAAGATTCCGACTTGTGTCTCATTAAATAGACATAGCCATACCTGCTGAAATCATCAGTGAAGGTAATGAAGTATCGAAAATTTCCTCTGGCACTTGTGCTCATTGGGCCACACACATCTGTATGTATGAGGCCCAATAGGTCACTGGCCCTTTCATTTGATTTGTTGAAAGGGGCCTTAGTCATTTTGCCTAGTAAACAAGATTCACATTTCTCACATGATTCATAATCAAATGAGCCCAGAAGCCCATCACTATGGAGCTTTTGGATCCGTTTCTCGTTTATGTGGCCCAAACGACAATGCCAAAGAAAAGTCTGATTCGTGTCATTTGATTTGAATCTCTTGGTGTTAATATTATAGATTGGTGTAGTCTGGTTTAAAACATAAAGCCCATTCTCTAATGGGCTGCTACCATAAAATATATCATTGTAATCAAAAGAACAACATTTATTCTTAATTGAAAACTGATATCCTTCCACATCCAAAACAGGAATGGAAATAATATTTCTGCTTATAGCAGGTACATAGTAGCAATTATTAAGCTTTAAAACCAAACCAGAAGGTAAAGACAAGTTATATGTTCCTACGGCTAATGCAGCAACTCTTGCTCCATTCCCCACGCGCAGGTCCACTTGTCCCTTTTCCAACTTCCTACTGTTGCTTAGGCCCTGCATATTTGTACAAATATGAGCACCACAACCGGTATCCAATACCCAAGAAGTAGAACCAGAAGTAGTAACATTTACTTCTATAACATAAATACCTAAAGATGAAGTCTCGAAAGTCTTCTTCTTCTTCTTCTTCTCTTCCAAGAATTTGTTGCAATTTCTCTTCCAATACCCAAGCTCTTTACAGTAATGGCACTTATCAGTCTCAGATGGGCCCGGCTTGGGCTTCGGGGCTGGCGCAGGCGTGTCCTGGTTCTCAACCTGGACTGCCTTGCCCTTTCCCTTGCCTTTGCCAAGTTTCTTAAACTTCTTACCCCCTTGTACCATAAGTACATTAGGAGTGCCCTTCTTGATATTAGGCTCAGCTGTCTTGAGCATGCCATGCAGCTCAGTCAACGTCTTCGTCAAGTTGTTCATATTATAGTTCATAACAAACTGATCATAGCTTGACGGCAGTGACTGCAGAATGATGTCAGTAGCCAACTCTTGGCTAATGGGACAATCCAGCCTCCCCAGATTATCAATATAACCCATCATCTTTATGACATGAGGACTGACTGGACCGTCCTTTGGTAGCTTGCATTCAATGAGAGATTTAACCGTCTGGTACCTCTCAGTTCGTGCTTGCTCCTGAAACATACTTTTCAGGCTAGTGATCATCTCCACTGGCGACTCCACGTTCTCGTATTGCTTTTGCAAATCCGAGTTCATGGTAGCCAACATGAGACAATTCACATCGACCACATCATTAGAGTGCTTATCCCAAGCACTCCTTTCTGCATGTGGAGCATTGGCTATCGGTTTTTCAGGGAGAACAGTTTCCAGGACATAGTCCATTTTCTCCTGCTTGAGAACAATTCTCAAGTTCCGATACCATTCGAGAAAATTCGATCCAGTTAACTTGTCCTTCTCAAGGACGGATCGCAGGGAGAAAGAGTTATTATGAGTGTTAGTCATAGCTGAGAACAAAGAAAGGTAAAAGGTTTAGTTATGATGTTCAAGAAATGAGAAGTCTTAACTTTTAAGAAACTCGCATTATATTCAAACAATGTTTCCTCAGATGAATATAATGATCCAAGACCCATACTTCACTAAATTCAAGTGAGCCACTGGCTATCACTCAAGTTTAGCTATCTAGGTAAGCAATAACTTTGCTAGTTATATCCAATATAACTCTTGGTTGTGGATTGACATCTTATGTCCAATCCTCCTGATGTCTCTGAGCCCAAAACGATTTTGATGGCCCAGTCAAGTAAACCAATCTTTTCAGTCATGTAATTGTTGACGTCTTGCACTGCAAGTCCATCAACATGATTACCTCTGTCTTACTCATGAAATTGTGGACATCTTGCACTGCAAGTCTATCGCATAATTAAATGGGTCTTGACAGTTGACAAGATTGGAAAGACATCAAGTATCACTTGATATTTGATTGAGGAATGGATCATTTAAAACGTTCAGTTTTATTATGTTTTAATTCTTATAATTAATTGATTCATCTTGCTTTGGTTCTGTGATTTCAGGTTCAATGACCTAATCAACAAATCTGATGTCGACCGATACTACTATAGTGTCGATCGATGCAGGATAACCAAAAGCAATCCGCGATAACCGATCAATCCAATTGATCCGGTTTTGAATACCGGTCAGCGTCGATCGATACTACATTAGCATCGGTCGATGCCAACCTAATCAAACCAATCGCAATTAAACCATTCACAGTGTTCGACCATTATTAACCAAGCTTGCTAACCGGTCCAATCCAATTGAACCGATTCACCAATCTCGCGAGGTTTGTGTCGATCGACACAACATTTTTGTCGATCGACACTAGGCGAAAACTGAGTTTATTCTGGTTTTCGCCTTGTGTCGATCGATGCCGGATTGGCAACGATCGACACCATGCGAAAAACCGTAAATTTTATTCGGGCTTTCGCCCTGTGTCGATCGATGCCGGATTGGCATCGATCGACACCATGCGAAAAAGCCCTAAAACGTTTTCGAACAGAACCCTAAACTAGGTTTTCATGAAAACGAATTTTAGCAAGTTTGTATTAACCATACACAGATTCAGATTCAACTAATCTAATCAACATGCTACAGATTCAATGGAACCCTAAAGCTCTGATACCACTGAAGGAATTTCTAGCAGTTCTAATCAGGATTAGCAACCCTAGTCTGAATTCCGAGCCTAGGATCTAAGGTTCAAGTAATTGAATCTATGGGATCTCAGATTTACCTGATGATTATCAGCGGAAGGTTTGCAGATAATCGAGATCACGAAGCACCCCAAACGCTGTGCCTCTACTGGTATCCATACGCACACAAACTGGACAGGAGGGATGCTAGTGCATGTAAGAGATCTAATCTCTAGAGAGGTTTCTATCTCGTTCTGGTGGCTGTGAATTAGGTTAGAAGTCAGTTTAGGTCGACCATATATCTTATATATGTCGACTTAAACCGTAACGGAATTAACCAACGATTAAACCGAATTAATCTGATTAATCCGCGAGTTGCATCGATCGATGCACTATCTGCAACGATCGACACTGCCCTAGAATATTGATATCGAATGCATATCAAATATGCATTCACTGGATCATTACATTAATGATCAACCTCGTCTTTAACGCCCAGTTTGCTTAGGTGTGTGACCCTGTAGGATCATATAACACTAGCAATGAGTTCTCAACTCATTGATCATAAGTGGCTTCTAGCAAAGCGTTATGACTACCTAGTGTTATGTGATTGTCTCATCTCGACTATACGACTTTCACTTAGAGCAAGTACAATAGATTTCAGGACATTCCCAACAGTGGAAGTTGGTGATGGGACTTATGGGATAGATTGGGAGTGGTGATTGGATTAATTTATGTTGACCTTGTCGGTCTTGCGTGATAGAGTCCAAGTGAGTCTGCTTGTTTACATTACTGTTACTAGGACTCTGTAGGGTGCTTTAGATCCTGCAAGTCTAGAAATGGCGTTCCGGTACTTTCGACCCGATTGGATCCTCGGGTAGTTACCTGAACGGTTCACGTGCCTTCGAGTGGTGATTCTGGTTATGGTGTTAACCTACTGAGTGACGCCGGTAGGTGTGTGGTCCGGAGAATATGGGGTCGCGTCCTAAGGTTGGACTGCATGGAAGCTTTGGTTATCTAGGGGTAACCCGAGTCACCGCGTATCGATAGACAGAGAAGGGTGTCCTAGTCGTAGGACTTTGTGTTTTCGTCTAAGAGTCGTGGGAGGTTTTAGTTACCGTGGGGTAGCTAAGTGTTCCTGTGGAAGTTACCGAGTTTGCGTTTGGGGCCCATGGTGTGGAGATTGCGTTAGAGATGCGTTAATTGTAGATCGAGTCTAACCAAGGGCATGTGCCGCAGTGTTCTCGATTTCCTTCGTTGATCGTGTTGTTATTTGAATGCTTATGTGTTGTGGAGCTCATCACATCTTGGTAGCATGTGATCAGCTATTGTACTTGATTGTTATTTTGAGTTTGGGCGGGATTATTAGATTATTAGCAGCCTTTTAGTTGGGATCCGTCTCACTGGGTAATCTTAGATTGCTCATTAGACTCTTTTTTGTTTTTTCAGGTTTAGTGTAGCTCGGCGGACGCGTATGTCATTCGGAGTAGTCTCGGGTTGGCATTTGGTATCGGCATGTTTACGCATTTTGACTTTAATTTCGGTTTTGGATTTTGTGGGTATCCTGTTAAATGTTTTGTATCAAACCGTATATTGTTACGAAAAAAATTATAATTTTAAAGTAATAAAACAGAATATTCCCTGATATACGGTTTAGTCCGAACCGAACACAACTCGTGGAAGCGATGCAGGTTGAAAAGCTTTGTATCGTGGAAACGAGGTAAACGGAGTCAAGGACGGTTTAGTTTGAGCCATTGACTCAAACCGGACCATCTCTGGCTTCGTATTGTGACAAACTTTTCTCGTATGACTGCTCGGGTTCGATCGGTCATGTTCTTGTTTGATTGTTGGCCGGTCAGCTCGTCGGTCAGCGGAAAACAAGAAGGGGGCGTTACAAATATGATGATATTTAGTAGGCGAAAATATCTAAACATGGGATGCTAAATTGTGTCAAAACGAGTTTGAACATAATCATGCCTTAAACCATAGCTTGGGCTTTTCTCCCTTTCGTATGGGTTAGTTCTTCGGTGCCCACTGGATTTAACCATTGTTCCTGACAAAACGCAACATCATGAGAAAGTCATGGATTTTATTGAGGAATTCATTATGTACATCAAATGGTGAAGACCAACTTTGAATTATTGGCTGTTAAATACAATGTTGCAGCATATGTTAAGCGCCGTGAAGTTTTGTTGGCACCATGTGATTTACTGTGGCTTTACATCTCGAATGACAGATTACCTGCTCATGATTTAAATAAGCTCACATCTCGCAAGATCGGACCGGTGAAAGTACTAGAGCGTATTAACTCGAATGCCTATCGTGTTGAGCTCCTTCCTGGTGTTCGTACTGCAAATGTCTTCAACGTCAAACACATGACATCTCTTCTTGGTGATAACGAAGACTCAATTTCATGGACGAAGCCTTTCCCACCCCAAAGAGATATGATGCAATGTACACTTTTTAATACAAAGAACCAAATGAATTTCGACTCAATAGGATATGACGTATTCTGCAATCTTCCTTTTATTAAATGTTTTCTTTTATTTTCGTTTTAAGATAATATCAAATATTTTAGCAAGTAGGATTGGGTTTTGATTCCTTTCCTAGATTTGATTAGGTTTATTCAACTTAATAAATAGTTTGTCTTAAGTTTTGTTAGAGACATCTTATTATTTCAATTGAAATTCTTGAGCTTTAAAAAAAACATTACAAGGAGTACTTGCGCTTTATCGATCACGTTTCTAAACAAATCGCGACCGAACTCGTTATTTGGATCGAAACTTTGTCTAAGAGTCTTCAATTCTTTATCAAAGTTTTTGTTTCTCTATCACTTTTTTTTTTGTTAATCTGGGGTAGATCCCAGACCAAACAGTCCAGACTAATTCTCTGGGCCCAGTCAGGCCGCAGGCCAGCTTCACCTGGGAGGGTTTTCCCTGGGCCTTAGGCTCAGTGCCCGCGTTAGATGTCCAGAAGAGGCATGTTAGTTTCCGCATGGGGGAATCGAACCCGGATGGTGATAGCCACCACAGGCCCGTCCTTCCACTTGGACAACCTCGTACGGACCACTTTTTCTTTCAAACATTAGTAATGGAAGTACATTGTTGATTGAATTGATGAATTTGAATAGAAGAAAATGTGTTTTTATTGGGTCAGGAAATGAAAATTTCAATTCAAATTTAGAAGGTTACAAGAGGTAGAGAGCCTATGATCATGGACCTTGCGGCTGTTTTAGTTAAGTCATCTGCAATTCCGTTATAAATCTTAGGATGAGGATGAACTCAATGTTTTGACAAAACAGGAAAATAGACCAAATGTGTTTAAGATTCTTGAAACCATAAGAGGATATGTCAGGTAGCTAGCTAATATATCATGGATGTAATAACACACCATCATTTGTAGCCTGCGGAAAGATGGGTGTTACATATATGGTCGTGGTCTATTTTGTATTATTGGCTTATGTGGACTTCTTCGTTTGATTATTTTATTTGTCGAGCTACCTTTTCGTTCAGTGATTGTTTTTTAAATGTGGTCGTATGCATGTAATTTATCTGCAGAAAAGATCAAATGCTTTAAAGAACAGTTGACATATTTATTAGTACTACTAAACTAAGACTGCGACGAGGTTTAATGTAAAATTATAAAACTAATTAATTAGTAATTAAATTCCCTCCAATATCTGAACAGGTAGTTAATTCCGTTAATCATGGTCGCATGTCAAGATCCACCCATCCCCACACCTATCAATCACAACCAGCTGTCCTCCCATCATCTTCTTCATTTTTGTATTAATTTTTAAAAACAATTATTTGCCTGTTTTCAATTTATTTTTGCAACTAGATATCATTTTGTCAGTTTATTAACTCAGCTTGACCACCAAAAAATTGATATTTACGGTTTCATGCATAAAATTAGTGAATATTTTAATCATCTGAATCATTTCATATATATTAAGGTTTAATTGTTTCAAACGTAAGTTTTACATGTGACGTTAAGTTTGGTATTTAAACGACATAATTGAGTTTCAGAAAGTTGATTGGTATCAGACATTTTATTAAAGTGAAGAGTTAAATTATTATATAAAAAAAACAATTCAAATATATGTTCGATAGTTGAATTGCTCTTGAATACGTAACAAAATTTCGTTATATTCCCAGACCAAAAAAAATTTCGTGATATTATTAAATATTAATAATTGTCAATTATATACAGAAAACATAAGTCGAGTGAAGAATTATTCAGTGATTGATGAATGCCGTTTTCAATAAAAACAATATTTAAAATACCATTTGCAGTGCTTTTGAATCTTCGCACCTTTTCAACATATATTGCCCAATTTTTTTGACTTGCGTCTTTAAATCTCTCCTTCTTCTTTTATTCCCATCTGAATAATTCAGATTCGTCGTCCGGTTCGATAAAGTTGTGTTTTTTGCGTCCTGGGTTCTTGATATCGATACGTAATTTACTCCGGTTTGGTTATAGACGTTTTAATATATTTGAACTTTTCAAGTGATTATCAAAGATCTAGCGTTTTCAATCTCAACCTCACGTCTTTCATAATCGCGTTTTATCCTGTGTTTTTGTTTGTTTGCACATCAAGATTATTTGTTTTGGTGTGGAACGTGTAGCAGCTTTATCGGTTGTAAGAAAAGGACTAAGCAGTTGAAGTGTTGGTTGGGTTTTCGTGTTTTCAATCACACGAGATAACTTGGGCTTTCTTGTTGATCATCTCACAAGAAAGTTTTCTTCTTCTTCTTGTGACTTCTTCGCCTAAAATTTGTTTTTCGTCGATTTAAAAACGCGAGAAAGCAGAGGGGAGGAGCACGATAAAGAAAATAAAAATCAAAGTCTCGATTTTGTTTCCGTTGAAATCTTTGATTAACAATGGAAGCATCTGGGGTTAGTGCTGAGAAGAAACCCATCGTTGACTTTGTCAAGGATAAAAATGGAACGGATCAGATTCTTCTCCAGAATCCTAAAGGCGCTTCTGTAAAGGTGATTGCTTTTATTCTTCTTCTTCTTCCTTTTGTTCTCTCCGATGTTGTACAAGAAAGTACGATGACTCTTTTCCATGTCAGATTCGGAAATCCGATTCTCTGATAAGATGTTGACTTCTTAGATTTGCCCACCAACTGTTCGATGGTTTTCCTCAGCCGAACTCTTCTTTCGTATTAGATAATCTAAGATTCTTAGTTATTGTATTCAGTCTTTTGTACATTTGAATTGGTCCAAAGGTTTGGTTTTTGGGGAGAAATCTGTGTATTTAGGTTCTTAGGATCAGAGGTGTTGGTAAACTGTTCTGTTTCTATTTTGGTGATTTGGGTTCTGAATCTTGGAGGTTGAAGGTTTATAAATAGCTTCAAGCTCTATTGACAAGAAGATTCTGATAGCTTTAGATCTAATAGTTTGTTTTTGGCTCGTGGAGACTATGGCTTTTATGATTCCTCCATCATAATTGTTTTTTCTCCGGATGTTCAGATCAGTTTGCATGGAGGACAAGTTCTTTCTTGGAAGACTGACAAGGGCGATGAATTGTTATTCACCAGTGCCAAGGTAAACAAAAATCAACATTTAAGCAACATTTTTGTTTCGTAAAATGTGGTGGATCATCATGCGATATATTTTTTCAGGCTAACACAAAGCCTCCCCATTCGGTACGAGGAGGAATCCCTATATGCTTTCCTCAGGTACATTCACTCTAATATATAATCTTGGACATGAATTGTCTAGGTTTTGATCACCTTCTTGATATTGTTCTTGTCTCTCCAAAAAGTTTGGAACACGAGGATCACTTGAGCAACACGGGTTTGCAAGAAACAAGATGTGGCTTGTGGAAAATAATCCACCTGCTTTACCTTCATTTGACTCGACCGGCAAAGCCTATGTGGATTTGGTACTTAAGTCCTCTGATGAAGACACCAGGATCTGGCCTCACAGGTTGCTGAATCCGATCTAAGATTCTATTTGTGACATTATCCTTTTTTCCATTTCAGATTGCTTAATAATTGCTATTACTCTTGTTTCAGCTTTGAGTTTCACCTGAGAATTTCATTGGGATTAGATGGAAACCTAACACTGATATCACGAGTCAGAAACATCAATTCAAAGCCTTTTAGCTTTTCCATTGCTTACCACACTTACTTCTCCATTTCTGATATCAGTGAAGTTAGAGTTGAAGGACTTGAAACTCTTGACTATCTTGATAACTTGCTTGATAAAGAGCGGTTTACAGAGCAAGGCGATGCATTAACCTTTGAATCTGAGATCGATAGAGTGTACTTGAACTCTAAAGACGTGGTTGCTGTTTTCGACCATGAGAGAAAACGCACATTCCTCATCCACAAAGAAGGTCTACCTGATGTTGGTAAGATCCTAAATAACCGAAAATCTTAACCGGCCTTTTCACCGGAATCTGGTTTTTAACAGAAACATTTCTTGGTTTTGTTGCAGTGGTATGGAATCCATGGGACAAGAAAGCTAAAGCATTGACGGATTTGGGAGATGAGGAGTATAAACATATGCTTTGTGTTGATGGAGCAGCTATTGAGAAACCAATCACCTTGAAACCGGGTGAAGAATGGACCGGGAAATTAAGTCTCTCGCTTGTCCTTTCCACCTGAAATACAGTGTGTGTGTGATTCTTCGGTATCAAATCCTGAATATTAAAAGGAAACCTGAGATTTGAAAATGTCACCCGTTTTTAGGCAGTGACAAGATCCTGGTTTTGTGCGAGATGTAACTTGTGTATGAAGATAATGTTACATATAAAGTTTGTATTTTTTATTTAAATTTGATTTTTTAATAAAGCTTTCTCGTTTTCGTGGTTAACAATTCTTGAATATATCATTTCTATAACCAAATAAAACTAAATAAAGATGAATGTTTCTTTTTTAGATTTAAAGGTTGTAATGGCCTTTTTAATACTCTCAAGAATGCCTCACAATGTTGGAGGGGAAAAAACAACAAAAAAAGGAATCAACCGGGCTCGGATGGTATAAAATCATGACAATAATCATGAAAGATTTGAAATAATTGGTGTATTATGATGCACCGTGAATTCTATAATTGGGTCGGTCCAATATTTAATACACCGAAGGGAAAGTAGTATCTTTTAATGAAATACTATATTAAAAATGGTATGTGCATTGAAGGCTTGGAACTTCATTATGACAAGTAAATAAAAAACGTAATATGTTTGAGATTCATGTAATTTGGTAAGATAGACGATTAATATCATTAAGCATTTGACCAATTAATCTCATGTCTTCTCTCATCTGTTTATGTTATGAGATTTGACAGTAAGAGAAGGAAATGAGTAAACTTTGAAGCTTTATTGCATTTCAACCTTATTACATTTCATTACAAGATGAGCTATTTATAGCTTTTTACAAGTAGGGTTTTGCTTATTCAGCTGAGTCATCTTGCAGGAGCGTGAATCTATTAGCCGTTGTCAATGGTAGAGCTGAGGATAAGGATTGCGTGGCTCGTACGGGTTCGTTCTTGTGTCTAGATGCAGAGACTAACGGTTCTGCTTTTTGACTGATTTTGGCCTCTTCTGTGATGCAGGTTGGAGGCGTTGCTGAGCTGGAGTTGGACTGAGATTCTTTGGGCCTCCACACTTGGGCTGGACTTGCAGAAGATGTGGGCTCATTTCTGATACCCCCCTGCAAACTCTGAGTGGGTGGAAGTTGAACTCCGAGTTTGGCACGTAGAGAGCTAAATGCTTGATGAGGCAGAGATTTGGTAAAAACATCAGCAATCTGAAGAGTGTTTGGTATGTGTTGTACCTCTAAACAGCCAAGCGCTACTCTTTCCCGTACGTAGTGATGATCACGCTCAAAATGCTTTGTTTTGGAGTGAAATGTAGGATTTGCAGAGAGCATTACGGCAGAGAGATTATCACAGAGGAGCAGTGGTGTTGACGGGAGAGAGAGACCGAGCTCCTTGAGAACAGAACAGAGCCAGGTGATCTCAGACGCTGTTTCAGACAATGATCTATATTCTGCTTCTGTTGAACTTTTAGAAATGGTTGGTTGTTTCTTAGATGACCAAGACATGAGGTTCGAACCTAGGAACGTACAGAACCCACCAGTAGACCGTCTAGTGATAGGACACCCCGACCAATCACTGTCGCTATAAGCTGTAAGTGTGAAGTTGGTGTTCTTGTTGAATGTCAGACCCATGGTGAGTGTTCCCTTTACATACCTTAGGATCCGTTTGAGAAGATTGAAGTCTGAGATGGTGGGAGCATGCATTCTCTGACACACATAATTCACAGCAAATTGTATGTCAGGTCTAGTCAGAGTAAGGTATTGTAATTTACCTGCTAGACTCCGGAAGTAGGTGGCATTGGAGAAGGGTTTGTCTTGCTTTTCCTGCTCAGGTGTTTTGTTGAGTTGAATGGGCAAGGGAGTAGGCATTGGGGCGCAATCTGACATTGCAGCAAGAGCAAGAAGGTCTTCAGCATATTTCTGTTGCGAGAGGAAGAGACCAACTTCTGTAAACTGAGCCTGCATTCCCAAAAAGTATTGAAGTTGCCCCAAATCCTTCATCCGAAACTGTTTATTTAACTCGGTCAGAAGATGTTGCAGAAGAGTTGAGCTGTTTCCAGTTATGATCATATCGTCTACGTACAGGAGGAGTATGATTATATCCTTTTCCTTCCTGCAGACAAATAACGACGGGTCTGGATAACTGCAAGTAAAACCAAACTCAAGTAAGAAGCTGCTGAACCGATCGAACCAGGCTCTAGGAGACTGCTTGAGCCCGTAGATCGATTTATGGAGTTTGCAGACATGTGTAGGACTAGCTTTGTCCACAAAGCCTGCAGGCTGTCGCATATAGACTGTCTCATGAAGCTCGCCATGTAGGAAGGCGTTACTGACGTCTAACTGCTTGATTTCCCATTGCATAACAGTAGCTGTATGGAGAATTGTTCTAATTGTGGCTGTCCTAACCACCGGACTGTAGGTTTCTAAATAGTCAATCCCCTCTTCCTGTTCAAAGCCTTTTGCAACCAACCGAGCTCGCAGTTTATTGAGTGAACCATCTGCATTTAGTTTTGTGCGAAACACCCACTTGCATCCAAGGACGTTCATGTCCGGAGTTGCTGGTACTAATGACCACGTTCGAGTCTCAGAGCAGTTGTTTATTTCTTCCTTCATTGCAGCTGACCAACCAGAGTCCTGAAGGGCAGCAGTAACTGTTCTTGGCTCAGGATATGAGACTTTACTTGTCATTAGTACATAGCGTGGGTTAGGTTTTCTGATACCGTCCTTTAGTCTTGTTGTCATTGGATGATGAGCAACTGCAGGTGGATTCAGAGCTTGAGCTGGTGGAGAGTGATCTGATGGTAAAGCCGGAGAGAGATTACCCTGGTTCAGACCTTCTGAAGCTTGAGAAGATGACACTGCTGGCGATGTCCGAGTTGAGAGAGGAGGAAAGTCATCCTCGTTGTAAGAGTAAGGAGCTTGAGTATTTGCTGCTGGCCTGAGAACTTGACTGATCACTGTTCCTAATTGTCTGTTGCTGCGAGGCTGCTCAGTTCTAGCAGGCTCATTTCTGATAGGTTGTTGTGGGAGTGGCAGTATTCCTTTCAGCCAAGCTGAGACCAGAGGAGTGTTGTGTTGAGGGTGAAGGTGTGCATACCTTTCAGAAAACGGATAAGTCTTTTCGTCAAAGATGACATGTCTGGATATGTACACTCTCCCAGTAGGTGGATAGAGACACCTATAGCCCTTGTATCTTGCATTGTAGCCCAGAAAAACACAATGCAAAGACCTTGGATCAAACTTGTTGACTGAATAATCTCTGAGAGTAGGGAAGCAGGCACATCCAAATGATCTTAAAGCAGAATAGTCTGGAGCTTTACCAAGTAATCTCTCGTATGGACTTTGATCAGTAGGCAAAGCTGTTGTGGGCAGAAGGTTTATCAGATAATTTGCTGTGAAGAAGGCTTCAACCCAGAATTTTTGAGGGACTTTGCTGTCAAATAACATAGAGAGAGCGAGCTCTGTAATGTGCCTGTGCTTCCTCTCTGCAAGGCCGTTTTGTTGCGGCGTGTGTGGGCATGATACATGCTGCTGAATCCCACATTTCTGAAGGTGATTAAGGAACTGGTTGCTTGTAAATTCCCCACCACCATCACATTGAAAGGTTATGATCTTAGCACTGAATTGATTTTCAACAAGCGATTGGTAGATGCAGAAGATAGAGAAAAAGTCTGATTTCAATTTCAGAGGATAAAACCAGCAAAACCTTGACCATTGATCAACAAAGATTACATAATACCGGAATCCCTGACCAGAAACTGAAGGTGCAGGGCCCCATAAGTCACAATGAACTCTTTCTAAAGGTTTTGATGCAGAAAAATTAGAATCTGAAAAGGAGAGTCTACTGCTCTTGCCAAGAAAACAGGCTTCACAAGTCTTGTTGGCTCTGGAGCTTATTGAAATAGCTTTATTTGCTGAGAGTAGCTGAAGAATCTGCTGATGAGGGTGGCCCAATCTCCTATGCCAAACTTCATCTGAAGCAGAATGTTGTCTAGAGGAGTAGAGAGCTTGAGCAGGTGGTGGATTCTCCAATAGGTACAACCCATCATGGTTTCTTCCCATTGTGAGAAGCTTCTTTGTAATCTTGTCCTTCACACGAACTCCATCAGCATCAAATTTAAAGGTACATGGATAATCTTTTGTAACCTTTGAAACAGATAGGAGAGATTTGGCTATATTAGGACAGACTAAGACATCATTTAAGGGGAGTTTACCTGAGCTTGTAGCAATAGAAGTGGAGCCTGTGTGAGAGATGGGCAGAAAGTTGCTGTCTCCTATCATCACTGAGTCAGAACCCTGATATGGTTGTACCTGCTGCAGATGATGTGGAGAACTAGTGACGTGTGCTGTGGCGCCACTGTCAGAATACCACTCAACACCCGGACTGTCTGTAACTTCGGTTATTCTCATAGCAGCTAGAGCAGTGGGAATGTCGTCAGCTTGGTATGCATTATTGAACCTGTGCCAGCATCTCAAGGCGTTGTGGCCTTGTTTCCCACAGATTTGACAGACCATCCTGTTAGAGCCATCATAGGAGACCATAGAACTGGAGGAAGAGGAGCCAGATGAAGGAGAGATCTGTTGGTGAAAGCCTCTCCCTTTTGTTGAGAAAGAGTTCCTGCCTCTGCCTCTGTTAGAAGATCCTCGTCCTCTGTTGAAGCTGGTGTAGTTTACATCTGCCCGTATGGTGTTGAAGGCGAGATGTGGAGACACCGAGGTTTGAGAGACGTATCCTTGAAGGCGATCATCATAACCAGTAAGTTTAGGGACTATGTCATCAAAGGTGGGTGGGGGGTAAGAATCCAGAGTGTTCTCGATGGTGGTTTTGATTGGTTCGTACTCCCGACCCAGACCTTGTAACGCAGCAAAGACCTTCATCTCGTCGTCCACCGGATGTCCAATGGAGGTAAGCTGGTCACAGATGTTCTTGATCTCTCGCAGGTAGTCGCTCATGGTCTTGTCTTGCTTGGAGATTGTTTGTATGCGACGTTGCAGCTCAAACCGACGAGAGGAAGTGACCCTGTTGAAGTGCTTGGATAAGGTGGACCAGATTTCAGAAGCAGTAGTGCAGTCAACCACGATGCTCAAGATGTCTTCAGCAAACGAGCCAAGCAGCCATGAAGAGACGACCTGATCTGTCCTGAGCCATGACTCGAGCTCTGGATTGGGCATCTCAGTAGATGTATTGTTGATGCCTGGGACAGTGAGAGTGGGAGGTGGTCGTTCTCTTTCTCCAGTAACAAAACCGAGTAATCCTTGTCCACGGAGGAAGGCAGTGAATTGCCTCTTCCATAAGACATAATTCCTTTCAGTGAGAGTGACAGAGATAGAGTTTGAAATTCTCAGAGAAGGAACAGAGTAGTCCATGGAAGTAAGCTCCATGGCTCTGATACCATATGAGATTTGACAGTAAGAGAAGGAAATGAGTAAACTTTGAAGCTTTATTGCATTTCAACCTTATTACATTTCATTACAAGATGAGCTATTTATAGCTTTTTACAAGTAGGGTTTTGCTTATTCAGCTGAATCATCTTGCAGGAGCGTGAATCTATTAGCCGTTGTCAATGGTAGAGCTGAGGATAAGGATTGCGTGGCTCGTACGGGTTCGTTCTTGTGTCTAGATGCAGAGACTAACGGTTCTGCTTTTTGACTGATTTTGGCCTCTTCTGTGATGCAGGTTGGAGGCGTTGCTGAGCTGGAGTTGGACTGAGATTCTTTGGGCCTCCACACTTGGGCTGGACTTGCAGAAGATGTGGGCTCATTTCTGATATATGTATCTATCGGTTCATAAAAACCTCAACCGGTTTGACAAATATCGTTTTACAAAATATAATCTTCTTTTTCTTGGCATCATATAATCTAAATTATAAACATTCGAGTAAAGTAATAAAATTAAATTATAAACAGTACAGGAAAGGAATGGTCCCCGGTTCGGTATTTAATGACCGGGACGTACTGCTTTCACAGACTCACCGGTCAGCCACCTGTAACCGAATAAAATTAAAAGGTCGCACTCGCTTCAGTGTCTCCCCTCGTCGTCACTTTCACTCATTAATTGCCCCAAAAAAAGAAATATAATTATATCCGTTATTGGAATTAAAAAAAAAAAGGTCAGAAGCTCTTAACTTCAGTGCTTCAATGGTGTGGTGGTTCTTAAGCCGGTTCTTTGCATTATCGTCACTTCGTAACTTGTAAAAAAAATCCTAATTTCTGATTCGATTGAGGTTAGTTTTTTAATAGGATATGTAAATATTCCTGTTTAGATTCTCATTAGTTAGACAGTTGTATAGTCCCTACTTTCATGTAACGTTCCCATAATTCTCTGTAACAACCTCGACCTTATATAGTCGATGTACAGCATTCATTAAGGACAAGTCAATTGATCATATCTATCATGGTATCAGAGCTGATACTCTGATCCTCTTTTCTCTCTTTTCTGTTTCGACCTTTTCTTCTTCTCTTTCAAAATTTGAAGCTTCCATTTTTGACTTCAATGGCGGCTCAAACGAATGAACGTTGCTTCGGTGTTACTAACATAAAACACCACATACCCGTCGTGTTGGATCTCAATGATCACAATTACGACGCTTGGCGTGAGTTACTCCTTACTCACTGTATGGCTTTCGATGTCGCTGGACATCTCGATGGGACGCTTGTCCCCACTGGTGTGGCTGATCGAGCCTGGTTCAAACGCGACGGCTTGGTAAAGCTATGGCTTTACGGAACGATGGCCCAACCATTGTTCAAATCGTCATTCAAGACGGGAGGTACTTCGCGTGATCTGTGGCTCCGAGTGGAAAATCAATTCCGTAATAACAAAGAAGCTCGTGCTATTCAACTCGACAATGAGCTTCGTACGATGGAGATCGGCGATATGACTATTCGGGAGTATAGTCAGAAGATGAAGGAAACCGCTGATCTGCTATCCAATGTTGATGAACCTGTAAGTGAAAGAACTTTGGTGATGTATCTCATCAATGGATTGAATGAAAAATTCGATAACATCATAAACGTCATCAAGCACAAAGAACCTTTCCCGAGTTTCGATTCCGCGAAGTCAATGCTCGAATGGGAAGAGACAAGACTCAAAAAGACCAATCGAGCCTCTGCAAATCATAAAGACACATCGTCGTCTACAACAGCACTCACGGTCTCTGGACAAGGGTCGAGCTCGACGAACAGTAATCGGCGGTTCAACAACAACAGCAACAGAGGAAATCGGCGCAACAACAACCGAGGCAGAGGTGGTCGTGGTCACCAGTACAACAACCAACGACCATTCTGGGGACCACACGCATACTGGCCATCAAGTCCTGCACCACCATTCTGGCCTCCGTATCCGATGTGGTCTCATCCTGGTCAAGGACAGTTCACGCCTCAAGTCTCTGCTCCACAACAATCTCAGGCTCACATGGTGGAGTATCCGACAAACATGAATCTGGCCCAAGGATACACATCGGAAACGCTTGCTGAACCGTACCCCGACTGGTACATGGACTCAGGCGCATCTGCGCATCTCGCCAATAACCCGGGTATGCTCCACTCTACTCTTAAACTTAACACCAGCAGATCTGTCATAGTGGGTAATGGTTCCATTCTTCCAGCTTCTTCTATTGGCTCAGCTTCCATTACCACTTCCACTCGTCCTCTCTCTCTCAAAAATGTGCTTGTAACACCAAATATTGTCAAAAATCTTATATCTGTTCGTAAATTCACGAAGGATAATTGGTGTTCTATAGAATTTGATCCTTTTGGTTTTGTTGTGAAGGATCTTCAAAGTCGGAAGCCACTGCTCCGATGTGAAAGCTCCGGTGATCTTTACTCTCTTCCAGCTTCTTTCAATAAGACACCAAGGCCCTCCTCTGCTCTTTTGGCCTCAACTCCGGACCTTTGGCATAAAAGACTTGGACACACGAGCCACTTCAATCTTCGTTCTATTCTCTCCAACAATCCACTTTTATGTAATAAGAATCGTGTGTCTACTTTGTGTCAAAGTTGTAATCTTGGAAAATCAATAAAACAGCCATTTTATTCTTCCCAATCTCGTGCTTCTACACCATTTGAGATAGTACATTCTGATTTATGGACTTCTCCAGTCATGAGCATGAGTGGTATCAAATATTATGTTCTGTTTTTAGATCACTTCACACACTTTCTCTGGGTTTATCCCTTACGTCGTAAAAGCGAAGTGTATTCGAAATTTCTTCACTTCACTGCCTATGTCCAAAACCAGTTTCAAACTACCATAAAAAGCTTTCAATGTGACAATGGCGGAGAGTTTAACAACTCTGACTTTCATAGCTATTTTGCTCAAAATGGAGTCAATGTTCGCTTTTCATGTCCTCACACTTCACAACAAAATGGGAAGTCTGAGCGTATGATTAGAACGATTAACAACGCCATTCGAACACTTCTCTTTCAAGCTAAACTTCCTCCATCTTATTGGGTTGAAGCTCTTCATGTTGCAGCTCATGTTATCAACATAACTCCTTCGACAGCAATACAAAATCAAATCCCTTTTAAGCTCCTGTTTAACAAGCAACCACGATATGATCACTTACGAGTTTTCGGTTGCCTCTGTTTCCCAAATGTGAATCATTCGAACCTCTCTAAACTCTCGGCTAGGACCACTCCCTGTCTTTTCCTCGGATATCCATCTCAACACCGCGGATATCGATGCCTAGACTTGAAAACAAACAAAATCATCATATCACGCAATGTGATTTTTGATGAGGAAACCTTCCCTGCCGCAGAAATTAAATCTTCTTATGATTCATATGGCTTCCTTGACGAATCTGATGAGCCCTCTCAAACCTTTAAAAACATTCTCGAAGCTCCTTTTGTCAACCCTGGACCATCGAACATTCCTGCTCCTAGACCAACGAAACCAACACGACCAGATCCGATCTTTCGTGCCCCTGGTTCAGTCAAAACACGGTCGCAGTCTGGGATTTCTAAACCCAAAAAGATCTTTTCTTTGTTTTCCACAGCTCAATCTCCTCTCCCAGTAAGCCACATTCAAGCTTTAAAAGATCCAAATTGGAACCCAGCTATGACAGATGAGATTGGTGCTATGATTAAGACTAAGACATGGACATTGGTTCCAAGACCACAAAACACAAATATTGTTAAATCGATGTGGTTATTTAAGCACAAGTATGATGCTGATGGAAATCTAACACGTCACAAAGCTCGTTTGGTTGCTAATGGTAAATCGCAGGAACAAGGTGTGGATTACATGGAGACTTTCAGCCCAGTAGTCAAACCGGCGACAATCCGAACAGTGTTAAGCATCGCAGTTTCTTTAAACTGGCCTATAAATCAGCTTGACGTACAAAATGCCTTTCTCCAAGGAGATCTAGCTGAGACCGTTTACATGCATCAGCCTCCTGGACATCACAACAAGGAATTTCCCAATCATGTATGCAAGCTGAACAAGGCAATATATGGCTTAAAACAAGCTCCTCGTGCTTGGAATTCTCGCTTCAGCAGTTTCATAAAATCGATGGGGTTTAAAACAAGCGTTGCAGACTCATCATTGTTCGTGTTCAGACATCAAGACTCATGTGCATACCTTCTGTTGTATGTGGACGACATAATCGTCACAGCTTCATCCACGTCTCTGCTTCAACGGATCATCTCGAAACTGAAGTCTGAGTTTCCTATGTCCGATTTGGGTCAACTAAAGCACTTCCTAGGCGTTAAAGCAGACTTCAACAAGAGTGGATTATTTCTCAGCCAAGCTCTTTATGCACAGGAAATCATTGATAGAGCAGGCATGTCTGACTGCAAATCGATCGCTACTCCGGTGGATCTGAAATCGAAGCTTTCCATGTCTGATGGAGATCCGGTAAAAGACCCAACGTTTTACAGAAGCTTGGCAGGTGCTCTACAATATTTGACGTTTACCAGACCTGATATCTCTTATGCTGTTCATCAAGTTTGTCTCTACATGCATGATCCTAGACAACCCCATCTTCAGGCTCTTCGTCGCATCATTCGCTATGTCAAAGGCAGTATAACTCACGGAATGCAGATGAACAGGAGCACCATTGATGGCCTCACTGCATATTCTGACGCCGACTGGGCCGGCTGCCCGGATACGCGACGCTCAACGTCAGGATACTGCGTGTTTCTTGGTTCAAATCTCGTCTCATGGTCCGCCAAGCGACAACCGACGGTGTCTAGATCGAGCTCGGAGGCAGAATATAAGGGAGTAGCTAATGCAGTTTCGGAGCTAACTTGGCTACGCAATCTGATGCTAGAGCTGTATCGTCCTATTTCCAAAGCTTCGGTGGTTTATTGTGACAACATTAGTTCAGTGTATTTATCAACTAATCCAGTCAAGCATCAAAGGACTAAGCATATAGAGCTGGACATTCATTTCGTCCGTGAGAAGGTCGCAATTGGACAGGTTCGAGTTATCCATGTCCCCTCATCGCTTCAGTACGCTGACATATTTACTAAGGGACTACCTTCCTCTCTACACAACGAATTTCGTACCAGTCTCACCGTCAGAAGTCAAGACGCTGTGACTGAGGGAGGGTAATAGGATATGTAAATATTCCTGTTTAGATTCTCATTAGTTAGACAGTTGTATAGTCCCTACTTTCATGTAACGTTCCCATAATTCTCTGTAACAACCTCGACCTTATATAGTCGATGTACAGCATTCATTAAGGACAAGTCAATTGATCATATCTATCATTTTTAACTTAGAAAATCCTCTCATGTTCTTCAAATTGCCGACGTGATTCGATTAAGAAAATAAAATAAAAAGAGTTAATTAAGTTCAGATCTGGAAAAGAGAGGTACCAATTTTCTTTAATTTAACCCCTTAGTAGAGTTAGGGTTCCACTTTTAGTTCACAGAAATTCTAGGGTTTTGGATTCGAAGAGATTTAAATTAAAGCTACAGTCTTTCTCTCATTGTCTCCCTTTTACTTTTTGATCCGCAGTCTATAAATCCTTTTTTTTTCTTTTTTTTCAAATTAAAGTTGAGCAAAGTTTCTTCATTTATAGTCTCATCATCATCATCTTGTCAAATTGAGTTGATTTGTTTTTTTTTAATCTCCAGCTCCAGATTAAAGACAAAGAAACATCTCGTTTTTGTTCTGTTTTTTTCTTACCAATGGAAGCTTGGAAGGTTTCTCTATGGATTCTCTCTCTACTCTGTTTGATTGTCTGTGGAGGAAACGCAGATCCAGTACAAGACAAACGCGCATTGCTCGAGTTTCTAACCATTATGCATCCGACACGTTCACTGAACTGGAACGAGACCACTTCCGTCTGTAATATCTGGACCGGAGTTACTTGCAACCAAAACAGATCTCGAATCATAGCCGTTAGATTACCAGGATTTGGACTTAACGGTCAGATTCCTCCCAACACCATAAGCAGACTCTCTGCTCTCAGAGTTCTCAGTCTCAGATCCAACCGAGTCTCCGGCCAGTTCCCGGCTGATTTCATCGAGTTGAAAGACTTGGCCTTTCTTTACCTTCAGGACAATGACTTCTCTGGTCCATTGCCTTTGGACTTCTCTGTTTGGAAGAATCTCATTAGTGTCAATCTCTCGAACAACAGATTCAATGGAACGATGCCAGATTCCTTGTCCCGTCTTAAACGTATACAGTCGTTGAATTTGGCTAACAATTCACTTTCTGGCGACATTCCTGATCTGAGTGTCCTCTCTAGTCTGCAACACATTGACTTGTCCAACAACAATCTCAATGGACCAATACCTAATTGGCTTCAAAGATTCCCATCGTCGTCTTATCAAGGCATCGGTGTTATTCCTCCTGGTGGCAACTTCTCTCTCGTTCAGCCACCTCTCGACCTGATTCATCAGAAACCAAAAGCTCACTTCTTGGGACTGACCAAGACTGTTTTCTTGTTGGTCCTTATCGCTGTCTCCATTGTACTACTAGCTGTTTTGGCGTTTGTGTTTGCTGTTTGTTACTTGAGAAGGAAACTAAGCCAAGGTGATGGGATTATTACTGATAATAAGCACCAGAAGAAAGGTGGGATGTCTCCTGAGAAATTCGTTTCGAGGATGGAAGATGCCAACAACAGATTGTCTTTCTTTGAAGGATGCAATTACTCGTTTGATCTTGAGGATCTTTTGAGAGCTTCTGCTGAGGTTCTTGGTAAAGGCACGTTTGGCACCACGTATAAAGCTGTCCTTGAAGATGCAACTTCTGTTGCTGTGAAACGGCTCAAGGACGTTGCTACTGGGAAACGCGATTTCGAGCAGCAGATGGAGATCATTGGAGGTATTAAGCACGAAAACGTTGTCGAACTTAAGGCCTACTATTACTCAAAAGATGAGAAGCTCATGGTTTATGACTATTTCAGCCATGGAAGTGTAGCTTCTTTGCTTCATGGTACGTTCCCTTGTCTGAATCTCATTGTAATGAAAGTAAAACTTAGTGTGTTTGGCGTTGGATGGTTCAGGTAACAGAGGAGAAAACCGGATTCCGTTGGACTGGGAAACCAGAATGGGAATCGCGATTGGTGCAGCTAAAGGGATTGCTCGAATCCACAAAGAGAACAATGGAAAATTCGTCCATGGCAACATCAAATCTTCGAACATATTCTTGAACTCAGAGCGTAATGGCTGCGTATCTGATCTCGGGTTAACCGCGGTAATGAGTCCCTTGGCTCCACCGATCTCGAGGCAAGCTGGTTACCGTGCGCCGGAAGTAACCGACACGAGGAAGTCTTCTCAGTTGTCAGATGTTTACAGCTTCGGCGTTGTACTGCTCGAACTCCTCACCGGGAAATCCCCCATTCACACTACTGCAGGTAAAGGTCACTACAACAACCGGAAAAGACCATAATACTGTCTGTTCGGTTAAAGATGATTTCGGTTTAATGATGCAGGAGACGAAATTATCCATTTGGTTCGATGGGTACATTCGGTAGTGAGAGAGGAATGGACAGCAGAGGTTTTCGATGTGGAGCTTCTAAGGTATACAAACATAGAGGAAGAGATGGTGGAGATGTTGCAGATTGCAATGTCGTGTGTTGTCAAAGCACCAGACCAGAGGCCTAAGATGTCTGATTTGGTTAGGCTCATTGAGAACGTTGGAAACCGACGAGCCAGTCTTGAGCCTAAACCCAAATCTGAAAATGGAGCCACCGAGACTTCCTCGCCTAGTGAAATTTGATGAATCTAGGATATTTGGAAAATTGAGAAAATTTGTTAGTTTATATTATTAAGTTGTGTTTACACTCCCTCTGTTGATGATCCTCTTTTCAAACACACATTTTCTGTTTAGGTTTCTTGGTTTTCAAGCAAATTCAATAGGAAATAGATTTGAATTTCCGAATCAAAAACCAAAGAGAATATAACTTCTAAGAAAGAGTTAGATTGCAGAGAGAGAGAGTGTGACACTTCAAAAGAAGAATTGATTTGAAGGGTGGTAACTAGATGATCCGAAGAAAATTTTGTGTACGTCTAACAGGCTTTCAAACCCAAAATAAAACCCAATAAGCCTAATTATGAGCTATCGAGTGAAGATCGTTAGGATCAAATGTTTTTAATAGTATGGCCGTTTGAATGGGTTTGGAGTTACGGCTAATTATTACTAGGGAAATTTGCCAAATTGGATCAAAAAAATGAAATTTGTCCTTTTAATATTTTTTTCAATATTTACTCAATTTTAACATCATTACTTTTGATAATTATCAAAATATAATATTTATAAAACACAAAATATTAAAAATAAGATAAAGTATATAAACACCAATAAAATTTTAAAATGTTAATTTTTATGAAAACTAGTTTAAAAAAAAAATTGATCTACGAAAAGCAGAATAAACATTCTACACTATTCTACCAATTTCTATATTATCTACCTATGGTGGAATATGTAATTTTCCAATTTTACTTCGATCTACCATCCGTAGAAACCATAGTCTACGGTTTACTTTTCCTTCTGCTAATCGTCGCATTTGGTAAAATATGTTTTCTACTACTTCTTGTACATTCTACCGATTGCAGAATATATAATCTACCACATTCACTGTGATCTACCGGTTGTGGAATGTATATTCTGCCAAGGTTGTTACAAAAAATCTGAGAAAATCGTGAGATATTCATCATGATCTATACTAATATTTTCGAAACTTGCTTGATGTTTTCAAAAATTTATGGATTTTCGGCTCATCCTCTTAAACTCCCATTTTGATTCATTTTGCTCTTTTTGGATCAATCACAATGCTTCATATCTATGCAACTTGTGGTGTTTGGATTTCGTGTGCTAGCAAAGGGTGGAGATTCAATATTGATGAACAGAAAGGATGGAGATTGCTTGATGTGGATTCTAACACTTCCCTTGATGAGCTGAAGAATATGGTTTCTGAAGACTATGGAATAGAACAGAGCATCGGTGATATTGTGTTTAGTTATTTACCTAACGATTTGAGCAATACGAACTTTCCCCCGGTTATTATCTCCAATTATCGTCAGTTGACAAATTTTGTTGGGTATATGAAGAAGACAACATCGACACAGCTGTGTGTGACTTTCAAAGCTATGATCGGGAACGAAAACAACGAGCCATCTAATTCAACAAACGGAAAAGAAGAAGAACTCTTGTAACACAATCTTCACCACTCTCATGTTACTTGTGATGATACTGATGAAGTACTGCCTGGAAAAAAAGAAGACATCGAGAAAGAAATTCGGTTTTCTTTGGAGGATGTAAAGAAACATCAACATTTCATAAGCAAGAATGTGTTGAAGGCAAAACTGGAAATCTGTGCAATGAAGTATAACTTTGATTTCAAGGTGGTAAAATCTGATACGAAGCTTTGGTCTGTAAGATGCGCAGATAATTTATGCAACTGGAGTGTTCGTGTTCAGTGTTTGGAAGGGTCGAGATATTTCGTTATCAAAAAGTATGTTGCTGAGCATACTTGTGCTCCTTCAAGCAAAAGCAATTTTGGAAGGACCCCTTCAGCGAAAACAATTGGGACTATGATTATGCATAAATATGATGGTATCAAGGAAGGGCATATACCGAATGATATCATTCAGATGATGCGTATTGAGCATGGATGTGAGCTCAGTTATTCTTTAGCATGGGATTCACGTGAGTATGCAGTCAACGCTGTTAGAGGTATACCTGAGGAAAGTTACGGTAAAAATACCTAAATACTTGCACATGCTTAAGGAAGCAAATATGGGTACATATTCGAGCTATGAAACTGATTGCCTTGGTAGATTTAAATATTTATTTATTGCTTTTGGTCAGTCTGTCAGACGGTTCTACAATGCCATTCGAAGGGTCATCGTTGTTGATGGTACGTTTTTGAAGAGTAAATACAAAGGAGTTCTACTGGTTGCTACAGCTGTAGACAAGAATTCTAATTTGTATCTGCTTGCATTTGGGGTAGTTGATTCGGAAAACAACAGTTCGTGGGAGTGGTTTTTCAGTCAGCTTAAAGTTGTTATTGCGGACGAGGTTGGTCTGGCTTTTGTGACAGACAGAAATGAGTCGATCATCAGAGGTCTTAAGACATTTTATCCACAAGCTAAGCATGGAATTTGTATTCATCATTTGTTTAATAATGTGGTAAAACATTTCAAGGGAAAGGGTCTACTTGGCTTGGTTGCGAAGGCTTCAAAAGCATATAGGCGTGCATATTTCGAAAGGAGGTTCACTGATATATGCAACATAAGTCCCATCATTGGCAAATACCTTGTAGACGCTGATGTTACAAAATGGGCTCGATGTGGATTTCCTGGTTTCAGGTACAATATCAGGACTACTAACCCGACAAAGTCGATGAATTCTGCATTGAGATCACCTAGAGAGTTTTCTTTTATTCCTTTGTTGGACAGCATACGAGAAATGGTTACTCGATGGTTTCACGATAGAAGAATATTAAGCCCCAAGCATAAGAATCCTTTAACCATTGAGGTGGAGAAAAAGATAGACAGAAGGATAGAGAAGGGTAATACTTTCAGCGTTCACCCGATCATCGGGGACAAATTTCTTGTTAGAGGGGACCAACATTATTGCCTTGTTGACTTGGATAGAAGAACATGTACCTGTTTAAAATTTGATTTGTTAAAAATTCCTTGCAGACATGCTATCAAAGCTGAGTTTTCTGTGGGAAAGGAAGCACACTCACTCACAGATGAATTGTATACAACTGTATTATAGAAGACAACCTATGAAGAGAGCATTAATCCAATTGTTGTTCCTGAAGATGATTGGCAAGTCCCACTCGATGTCGAACACGCCCAAGTTCTACAGCCTGAAACCCGGAGAGCTGCTGGTAGGCGAAGAAAACGAAGATACGAAACTCTCGAAGACAAGATACAATCATCGCAAAGATCACAAAGGTCTAAGAAAGTCAAATGCAGCCGGTGTGGAATACAAGGTCACAACAGGGCAACTTGTGACAGACCAATATAGTCCATTGTTTTATTTTTATTATTCGGGTTTGGAGTTTCTAAATCGTTGGTTCTGAGCTTTTTTGTGTTTTCTATGACATTATTAAGTATAATTACTATCGTGTTTTATTTGAAAAACCATATGATCTATAATGAATCTGGTTACAATTTTTTAACGTTATAATTACTATGATTCGTACATATTAATCTTTTCCTGGTTTGCTCCAAATTTTACATCTTTCGTTTTCCCCTACATCTTCTTGTACTCTCTTGATCTCAAAACCGAGTCCAATATGTTAAAGTCTTCACGTATCTTGTGACTTGAAAGCGACTTCAAGCTCGGGAGTATCTCATTATGGAAGTTCTTATCTATCACACGCCTTTGCATATACCCACTGGTACACGTACTCTTTGACCGTATATCCCCATGTAGTAAATGTTCTCAAGCACCGGGAAGGCTTGAGGGTTGAACCCACCATCCCCAACATTAATGTAAGAGTTCTCAATTATTTGTGATTGTTCATGCCCATTGATGGTACCGTTATTCCATGTTGTCCATCATAGATTACAGTATAGACGCCAATATTTTGCAGAGATAGATAAGATGGTTAACCATATAAGCTGAATAATATCAGTGAATAGAAGAAAAGAATTTGATTATTTAAGAAACGAACTTAGATGATTCTTGTCCTGAGACTAGAACTAAAGCTTCTTGATCAGCAAAGAGTAAGAGATAACAATTGTTTACATAATGAAAAATAACCAACAAGAAAATCTGCTAAATTATAATACAAAACACTATTCCTAATCAATCTCTACAACCTCGGAGATTCTAACTTTGGGCGGCTCGTACTTCGACATTCGTTCAATAAAAACTGGATCAATGGTCGCTTTCCACAAATCAAAAGCAATCTTAAGACGGGCTTCTTGAATGTTTTCGTCGTCCATTATAGACAAATCCAAGCCACGTAGGTGACACTCAATTAACTTCAACGCATACACCCCACAATCACAATGACTACTATTGAGTCCAGGCTGCATCGGCACATAACAAACTGAATATTGAATAATATTGAGATGTTTCTTGATGGATTGTGACTGAACCGCTTTGACAATACGAGGAATGAGAACAGTGAATGCTTCTACTTCTCTGATGTTTTTCTTGCCAGAACAATCAAAAACTTCTATTCTTCGATGTATGAAACCGATGCACAAAGAGATCCAGTGATTACCGTTAACAAAGACGGGAACGTAGATCTGATCAACATCCACACTCCACATCTTTCTTGTTCTTCCATGAGACGGTAGCTCACCTTTTCCGTAATCCAAGAGTATCTCATCCAGTTTGTATTTCCTCTTATCCCTTTTATAGTTGATGTATGCGCTGCTGATTTGAACGATGAACGTGCATGTCATGAAAGCAATATGATCTGTTTCCCATGTATGTTCTGCCCACTCAAAACCTACTCGGATTAACGCATTAATCGTATCAAATCTGTCGTCATTCATCTCATCATCCCTTGTGAAATCAAGACTATCATAGACATCCATATTTCCAGTCTTAGAGATGTATGGATAGAATGTACCCTACACAGAAGACACCCATATAAGTTAAAAACAATTCAACAGAGTGTTAATATAAATAATTTGATTGCTAATTGAAATTGAAAACTAACCTTCGATTGAAATGCGTATTCTAGTAGAATGATATCCTCATATGACACCTTAGCAGCTCCTGACCAATTAGAACATCGCGGATGTTCGATAACGCCTTCTTTGAGTTTCCTGCCCAACAAAATCCCTATGTCGGGGATTGCTTCCATAATCCAAATCTCTAATGCGTAAGAGAATCCATCTAACACGTAGCTTTTCTTCCTAGTCAACTTCTCCCTCGATTTGGTGATGGACTTAATTAGCAGATCAAATGAGCCAATACCCCATAGATATTTCCGCAGTTTCTCAATATCCATTACCAATTTGACATAGGAGTTTGAGATATACACCTTATCGTCCCTCGCCATAACCAAACCCTCAATGACGCACAAGAAAATCAACCTTGATCTGTCCTTAGGCTGCCACTTCCTAGCACGAGCTAAGAAATTCTTATCCTTTATCATATTTATGTTAATCTTCTTGCCTGACTTTAACAATCTGCTCCAATAACCATCATCGTCAATCCAATCCTTAAAATCACAATCACAATCTTTGTCATACTTGCACTTAAGTCCAGTGACAGCGTGGTACTCTTGCATCGAAAATCTGAGTGGCCTCTTTGCAAAAATAAACCAAAGCTCGTGAAGCTTTGATGTACTGATCTGCCGACACATCAAGCTATGGACCAATCTACCCGAGAAACCAAGGCAATTCTCATGAATCGCCAATTTTTTTTTTCAAAAATTGGGTCACGCTTCACTATAGCAAACTCGCTTGGCATTGCTTCCTGCAACAACTTCATAAGGGACATTTTGCAGCTGTTGTTGACCTGCTTCACTTGTGGTTCGTATCCAGGCCTGAAAATCCGTTTGGGCAACTCGGGATCCATATCTGAAAATATATAAAAGAGCAAACCAAGGTTAGTTTTTGATAACTGAACGTAAAACACAAGATTGAGTTGAACAAAGCAAAAATATAAACAAGGCTGAAAAAACTTTAGAATCTAACTTAAGCGAATGAATAACAAATAGAAGCTATCAAACTTAAGGGAATGTGAGGTTATATTAGAAGCAATCAGATTTTAGTGAATTATCTTCATGACTTAATATAAAAACAAAACAGAGACAGAGTATTCAGTAAACTGTACCGGAGAGACAACACGAATATAATTAAACTGTAGAAACCATTTAAATACTCTCTACCATCAAACTCGACATAGACAATATTCAGAGTGGAAAGTGACAATTCACAAGATAAAATTTCCAACTTTAACTCTTATCTATTTGACTCGGAAAATGAAATATCTAGCTCTATAATGGCATCGGCTTTGAGTATTTTCACTCTGAGATCACATACACTAAGAAAACAAAGAAATTTTACCATTCATGAACCAAATCTAGTCAAAATTTAAAAAGTTTCTAACTTGAATATTAATATCAACAAAGATGCAAACGACTATGTGCCAATGAAAACTGGACGAAAGCAATGGTGACGATATGAAGCTAAAGGCCATGACAGTCAGTTAGAATCTTACAGTGAGTTCAACAAATACAAGCGAGATAATCTAAAGATTCATACCCAAAAAAAAACCAACGAGATATATATATAAAAGCTAATCAAGGATTTTGGCCACAAGTCAAATCTCATAAATAAATCTCATAATCTAGAGGAGATTTACGGATACAACTCTAAACTTATAGATTTCAACGACAAGCAAAGAGCAAAGAAATTTATTGCGATAACCACATATCAATATCAAATAAATGAAAAACAAAATCAGAAACCATCATAGAGATTGCACCAGCTTCGGATTGAAATAGGTAAAATTTCTTTAAGGGTTTTACTCAGTTGAATCAAAAACATCAATTTAGGGTTTTTATGAAATTTCCAAAAAAAACTAAGAAAAACAGTTGCATGTGTGAAATGATGCACCTGGAAGTGTTGTCGAGTGGCGGATGATGTTCTAAGAGTGGATTGGAGTCGATTGTGTGCTTGCTCAGTCGAAGGATCGGATTTTATCTCGGTTTCAAAAAAAACCGTGAGATTGGAGAAGAAGAAACGGAGTCAGCTAAGCAGAGGCGGTGGCGTAAAACCGACGGCGCAGTGCCGGTGGATTAGATCCGGTGGTGATATCTCATAACCAACGGCCGAGGAACTGGAGGCCGCAAGACGAAAGCTTGAATGGAAGCTTGAAGAAATATATGAAACTGTCGAAGAAGAGGGCTTAATGAGCTTTACAAAATAAATTTAATAAACAATTTTTTATTATTTTTATTAGCTATTTCGGGGTCAAAATCGAATTTAATAAAAAATTGTTTATATAAGAAAATACTAAAGGGTCAAATTTCTTTCTTTTTTGTGATCTAATTTACCAAAGTTCCCTTATTAGGGAACTACTTTCTCTATCTTAAAAATTGATGTTTCAAGATTTACACATTTCTCTGTTTCTTTAAAATTGATGTATTAAGATCTTCATATATTTTTAAGAAATTTGTTGAAATGATCATTTAATTAATTATGCTAATTAATTTTTATTATAAACAAAATAAAAATAAATGAAGACAAAGACATGTAATATTGAAGGAGTATTATTTTCTGAAATTAAATTTTCTGAGTCAGAAAAAAAATTGAGGCATTGATTTGTCGTGATTATGGCCATGTTCGTTTGATCATTCAATATATCCATTCGGATGGTTCATCTAAATGATCCATCCAAATGATCCATCTGAATGATGTTCGTTTATTTTTCAATATTCATTTGGATGGATTATTTAGATGAACATGTGTTTGTTTGCTTATTTTTTTTGTAAACTTATTTCCATCTAAATGAGTTTAATGAAAAAATGACTAAATTACCCTACGTTGATCTAATTATATTTTTACTATTTATATCTCAACTATATTAACTTTAACTATTAATCTAAAATATATTTACAACTATTTAATTTTAAAATTATTATTATTATATTTATAATTCAATTTTAATCATAGAAATTTATAAAATTTTATAAATTAAGATTAAAGTTTGCATTAAAATTCATTAAAATTCGATATGGAACCAATTCTTTTTAAAATTTTAAAAATAACAAAAAATATTATGGTTTTGATTTTACAATTTTGGCGGGAAAACGTGATTTTGCGACTTTGACAGGAAAATGCGATTTTACGGTTTTGGCGGGACACGTGATTTACAACTTTGGCGGAAAAATGCGATTTTACGGTTTTGGCAGGAAAATGCGATTTTACGGTTTTGGCAGGAAAACGTTTTTTTACGGTTTTGGCGGGAAAACACGATTTTGCGATTTTAACGGAAAACGCGTTTTTGCAGTCTTGGTGGGAAAAAACGATTTTACAATTTTGGCAAGAAACATAATTTTACGGTTTTGGTGGGAAAACGCGATTTTACGTTTTGGCGGGAAAACACGATTTTACGGTTTTGGCGGGAAAACATAATTTTGCGGTTTTGGCAGGAAAATACGATTTTACGATTTTGACGAAAAACATGATTTTATGGTTTTGACTAAAAACGTGATTTTGTAGTTTTGGTTAGAAAAATGCGATTTTACGATTTTGCCAAAACTGTAATCGTTTTTGCCGCCAAAACTGCAAAAACGCCTTTTTCATTAAAACCGCAAAACATAATTTTACGGTTTTGGCGGGAAAATGCGATTTTAAGATTTTGGCGGGAAAATGTGATTTTTTTTATTTTGACAGGAAAACATAAATTTACGAGTTTGGTGGAAAACACGATTTTACGGTTTTGGCGGGAAACCGCGATTTTACTGTTTTGGTAGGAAAACACGATTTTACGGTTTTGACGAAAAATATGATTTTATGGTTTTGACTAAAAAACATGATTTTGTAGTTTTGGTAGAAAAATGTGATTTTACGGTTTTGACGGAAAATGTGATTTTAATGTTTTGGCGGGAAAACATGATTTTGCGGTTTTGGAGAAAAAACACGATTTTGCGGTTTTGGTGGAAAAACATGATTTTACGGTTTTGGCGGAAAAATGTTATTTCGCAGTTTTAGTGGAAAATGCGATTTTGCAGTTTTGATGGAAAAATATAATTTTCGATTTTTTTTGCAAAATAATTTTAATATATTATTACGGTTATTTTTTTGTTCATTTAAATTTTTTATCTAAATAATCCATTTGAATAGTTATGATATATTGGTCATTTGTTATTTTTGAATGAATCATCTCCATCCAAATGATCCAATTTGGTTCATCTAGATGGATCATCCAAATGATCCAATTTTTGCCTAAGTTTTTAAAACTCATTTAGATGATTCATCTGGATGGATGTCGTTTTGTTACTAAACGAACATCAATTCTCATTTCCATCCAGATGAATCATCTGAATGGACAAACGAACAGCCCTATGTGTGTTTGGAAGAGGAACAGGCAGGTGGCAGGGATTACAATAGGAAGGAGACAAATAAGGCAAGTTAAATACAACGTGAATCTAATTTGTCTAATTCTGGAAAACGACCTGACTTTGCTCATATCCTGCAATAGGGCTTCTTCTTTCCAAATTCCAAGTTGTGAAATTAGAAACCTAAAAGGCAAAAAATATAAAGAGTCAAGAATATATAATTATGTCAATTTATATAAATCCTCACGTCCCCACGAAATCGTTGAAATCAACTTGTGTTTTGTTAATTAAAGACATTACATTCTGGTAGTGTTGTTGGAGGTCTCCCCAACCTTTTCACTACCCTAAAAATCCAGATCTCGTTACTAGAGAGCAAAATCCATATCTCGTTTTTCTCCCTCTCCGCCGTTCGGCTTCGCCGGCGACGTGAGAGGGAGGTTTCTTCTCGTCATCATCAAATAAGAGCCGGTGCATGGAGGGTTTGCGGTGGCGGTCTTCTGCTCGTTGTTTGGATGGAGTGTTGAGACAGTGCGACGAGGCGGTGCGACGGCGATTTCAAAGCCGTTCTCGACTGACTTCTTCGAAGCTTGGTGCTGGAAGAGGGCTTCAGCGGAACGAGCAAACAAGGGGCTTCGGGCGGTGGCGATTGAGGTGTGGCCCGCGGCGGAAGTCGGCGCACTGTTTTGTTTGGAGGTACACGCGCGCGGTGGCTCTGCTCCGGCGTTTCTTTCCGGTTACCTTGGGGCTCTTTCTGCTAGGGGAGGGCGGCGAGGGCGTGAGGGGTGGCTGGGTTGTGGGCTGGAAAAGGGCAGCGGCGTCGTGGAGGTTTAGCGGAGCGATTCGGAGGGAGCAACGCGGAGTATACCGGAGAGCTTGGTCGGTAAGCTGGAGCCTTGTAGGTAAGTCGATGTTGTTCTGTGGAGGGGTTATCTTTTTCGTATGGTGTATTCCGGTTTTTGCCGAGAGATCATCGTCGTGGTATTCGGGCTCGCCGGAAGGTAGTGGTGCAGCTTGGTGAGCCTTTGGTCTCGGATTAAGTGGCTGGTGTCGGTTCGCCGGTGCTCCAAACGAAACCGGAGGCAAGCCGGCAATCCAACGCCTTGTAACCGCCGGAGAGTCGTCAGGCATTCATAGCGGCGGATCTAGTTTAATTTGGGTTCATTTCCTCCATTGGTCGATTTCAAATTAGGGTTTTGCTTTAACCGGTTCTATTACTGTCGGTTCACTATTGTACCAGCTCATTTCCCGGTTTGGGTTATAATATTAAAAAAAAAAAAAAAAAAAAAAAACTTGTGTTTTGTTTACTCCTTCGCTGTTAAAATGTTGGCTTATTTGAGATTTGACAATGGTGAAAGTTAGTTAAACTATTTAGTATAATCTTACTGAGTAACCTAACATTTTTAAAAAAATACTATGAACGATATTTGTTTGAAAGTAACTTTATGCTAGCCAATGCAGCATACAACACACATATGAAATCCGAATGTTTTAGTAATATATGTGAAAACTACTATAATATCATGTTTAGATCATATACCAATCGATTTCTTTCTTGTGAACTTGTTGTCTACGTACGTTTTAGAGCTGCCAAAATAGATGTACATCAGTCGTCCGTGTCTAACTTATTCTGGATTAGTTATTGACAAATCCATATTTAAAACATGTATTAAAATGGTCTAAATTCAATATTGTCCGCAGACCATAAGTTTTAGTGAACAATCAGCCATTTTGACTCCAATGCAAAACTATTTTTCACTACAAAACTTTGTTTTTCATGTTCATCTAACTAAAATTTAATTATGTTTAAAAGGTTCATTCATTTTTAAAAAATAATGACCTTTTGAATAATTGATTTTGACGTTTAATAGACATGGTGGTTAATGCACATAATTAGTATTTGTGAATAATTAAAATGGTCAGATATCTCTAAATATCTATATAGATATGGACAACCTATTTGACAAACAAAAATCGTTTATTGGAAGAAGAAAAATTCATGAGAATTGACATAACAACACAGTCAACATCCACTTGCTCCATATGTTACTTTTTGCACTTCTCAAGTCAGAGACAAACCTTTTTTGGTGTTTTGTCGACAAGTTACACAAACGGAGGTAGTTAAATTCAATTTCCGAAAGAAAATAAACAAATTATCAAAATAGTGATACTAAAAAAGGTCAAGTTACACAACGGATTATAGACCAATGGTTCCAGATTTCCTGGTAAAAACCTTTTAGCGATCTATCATCCCTATGCTATGAGTTTTCTAACTCCAAAAAACTATATGATTTTTTTTTTATTTACCTACTAATGTAGCCAAAACTTAAATTTTAAATTTAGCTGACTGTGCCCCTTAAAATACGGAATCAAACTAATGAGCTATACATTGTACTGCACTTTAGCTCTTTCTTCTGTTCTCCTTTGAGAACGTATTTAAAGAAGAAAAATTTAAAAGGTTACAAATGTATTGTTCGTTTGCCTGTCATTAGCGGCTACACCTAACAGTTGTAGTTGGTGGTTGTGATAAATTGTTGTTAGTTTATCTATTGTAGTTGCCAACAATAATCATAAAATCTAATTGCAGTTTTCTATAGTTAAATTTTTGATATTGATTAAAAAATATCATGCACAAAAAACTGCTGCTAGATATTACAAATATTACTGACGGTTGCAAAAAAATAAATAAATAACAATTTACCACAATCGTCAGTCGCCGACTGACAAACGATCATAATAAAAATATACATCTCTTTTTTCAAATTCCCATTTTACGTATTACTCAATTTCTCAATACATCTTGTAATATATAAATCTTTTGTGGTTTACTTACGGTATAATCTCTATAAATTAATATTTTATAAATTAATATTTTGATAAATTAATAAGATTTTCAGTTTTAAATGAAATTTAGATTTAATTAAGCTCGTTAAACTAACAAAATATCAGAGTTTTGACACTATTAATCCATATATGTTTTATTGTACTATGAAAATCAAACAAATCTAAGTAAATCTTCGTTGTGGATAAATATTTATATTCACTTTTTAGTGAAACAAAAGTCCTATATGATATTTAACTACATACTGATGAAACAAATATTTGTGCAAACATTTTATGATTTTCAAAGGGGGAAGCCTAACCTAATTCTCTCCCAAAGAGAGCCGCCGTCAACCCAAAACTTTTTTCCGATCTCGTCTCGGACGGTGTGTGGTGGCTCAGACAGCACCAGCGCCGTCTCCTCCTTTCAACCCTTTCTTTTTTTCCTTTCTAGCTTTGGATTTGCAAGTTTCCATCGGCGATTTTCTCTGATCTTCGTTGGATGGTTTTTGTTTTGGCTCTCTCCTCGACGGCTTAGGTGCGATTACGGCCTGGTTCTGAAGAAGCTCGAGTCGTGTGTGGGATGTGATGATGCGTGGTTGTGCTTCTTGCCCATATTTCAGTCCGGTGATGCTCTAATCTGTCTGCGCTCTGGCTCATCTATTCCCTCGCTCTTGGTATCTCAGCCATCCGATGGTGTCAAACTCGTCAGCTATCAACTAGTCTGTGTTCAAGCTCTACTTTCGGTGGTGAGGGCTCTTGTTTATTCCCTTTGCTCCAATACATCGGTGTGACTCCCTTGGAGGTGGATTTAGTGGTCTTAGTTCTAGCTTAGGGCCTTGGTTTTCATCCGATTAGTGTTTATTTATGTGATTGTCGAGTCTTTTTCCTTATTCTCCTTCTGCCGCTCTTAGGATTCTTGAATAATTACGTCTTTTCCTTGAGTCATTTTGTTTATCAATTCTTTTAAGGCTAACCTTGTGTAGGGGTGCATAGATTTGGTTTAAACTTATTAGAATTTTGACTAGGTAGGAAGGAGTTAGATTCGCAGTGTGTGGTTATTTGTCGTTTAATCAGCTTGTTTGGTTTTAGATTTTCGGTGTGCCGCTGGCCTAGGGTTTCTTCCGTTCTCGGGTTTTACCTTGCTTTGTCTAAGATGTATTGTGGTTCCGCGTCTGCTTTCTCTTCTGCTAATCCGCTATCCAGAGTGTTCTCTACCTGATGTATTTGTTTTAAAGGGCTTTGTCTCCGGAGGTTTCAATCCTTTCGGCTTCAGATTCCCTCAAAACATTAGGACTTTGGTTTCCCTCTTTTGGGCTTTTTTCGAAGTTTAATTTCCGGTATATCCGGCAATGTTGTAAAACTGTGGTTTGAAAGTTTGTTTAATATATGAAATCTTTAGACGAAAAAATAATAATAATAATCAAACCGTTACGGTTCAAACCAGACCAATCCGTTTGACTTCCAAACCACTTCCAAATATATATATATATTAAAAATGCTAATATATGACGAACTAAAATTGAACAGAAAATAGTTTTTTTGAACTCAACAGAAAATAGTTTTTCTTTGAGTTCTACATATTGTTATGATTAAGAATCTTGTTGTTATTTTTAGAGTATTTTTGCAACTTCTTCCAAATACAAAAAAATCTATCGGATTGTTTTTTTTTACTTTAGATATAGTTTTTATTTTATGAAAACTATAATTTTGTATGATTATTTCAAATATGGATTTTGTATTATTATTTCAAATATGGTCCCGATATCTCATATCCTGCTCTATTCAAACCCCGCATTCATGTCACCGAATGTAAGGAAATTATAAAATTAATAGTAGTACATTATTACTTACTGGGAATATGTGTAGTTTGCCTAAGTTTCTCCACAAAATAATACATTGACATAGAAAAAATTTTTATATAAAGTTTACAATTATTTATAAGAACCATGACGACCCATGTCTACTACATCTTCTTTGTTTAGTCATAGCAGTGAAATGATTCTCAGACATTTTTATTATAAGAAAACTTGATTGTGGTTAACACTTTCGCGACAAGTACGGTTTTTAAACGTTGTTTAACCTTATTTATATAATGCAATGCAGTTGCAAATCCAACACGATTGTATTCAACAAACAAAAAGATTCGATGTACATACAGAGCCGGCCTCGAGCATAAGCCAGGTAAGCGACGGATTAGGGCATCCGACTGAAAAGGGCATTTTTTATATATATTTTCTCTATTAGTATATATTAATAAAAGAATTATAGGGGCATTTTCAAATTTATTTTTCATAATATATATTTAAAAATATTTAAAAAGGCATTTTAAAATATATTTTTCTATTAAGATATATAAAATAAAGTTTAAAACTTTAATTATATTAAATAATATTTTAGGTTTGAATAGGACATACGGAAATGTTGGACCGGTACTGTGTACATATATAATTGGCCGGCAATAGGGTCGTGAGAGTGTTGGAAAGGAGTTCCTGAGTCGGCCATAATTTGGGGTTCCCTAATTAATTAATAACTTTTTTTTTTTTTTTTAATTATAATATATTATATTAAATATCAAACCGATCTTAACCGGGATCAACCGGGGTACAAAACCAAGAGGAAACCGGGACAAAACCACACCAATTTAACCTAAATAACCGAAGATGGGATACTCAAACCAAACCCAAAATTACGATGGAGCCCCTCGCCACTCTTTGTGAGTCAGATCGGATCTGAAACCGCTGCCGGCGGGTGTGAGCCGGTGAGACTTGCGGTGCCGAGCGGAACCTTCCGGCAAGCAAAGGGACCCGACCCTTGCCAGCTTTCCGACCCCACCAGCCCTACTCCTCTCCCCTTCTCCCGGCACGCGGCTCATCTCCGAAATCTCTCGGTCTCACCCGGTAGAGCCGCTCCCAGCAAGCTCCCGCTGGCGATTCCTCCTCCGCACCTGAAGCCCGGCGAGTATCTATCCACTCCGATCTTCTCCGGCCGTCTATCCTCCTGCCAAGAAGCTTCTCCGATGAAGACCTGCATGCAACAAAGCACTTTACCGCCAGTCTTCCTCGCAGTCACGGCGGTGAGGCCACCACCGACGTGACACCTCCCGACATGCATCGCCCCCTCCAACTTCTCTCCGGTGGCGCAAAACCCCAGATCTCTCGAATCTTCCCTCCCTCGCGCTCGGCCCTTCACCGCACGTCCTCAAGCGGCTCTAAAGCTTCACGACTTACCCGGGGATGAAAGATCCAAGGAGATCCGAGACTGCGCCGCCGCGTAGGAGAAGATCCACACCGTCGCGATACGAAGGAATAGAAACCTGAGGAACCTCCGGACTCCTCCTAGCCACCACCGGATCTATTGAGCGCTATTTAACTAACGGGAGGCCTCGCCCGGCGCCGACGCAAAACGTCGACCACCGGAGAGGCCTCGAAGAACGCGAGATAAGATAGAAACGACGAAGGCGAAGTAGAGAGGATTTTCGATCGGGCGCGTAGAGAGCACGCGCACGAACGACCTTCAAACTTATATGTTATTGATCGAAACCACAATTTTCAATTAATTAATAACTTATTAACCAAACATGGTTATATTTACTGAGATTCGTCTTCGCTACATGACAAAGTGTGACAATCACTTGCTAGCTCACCGCCCACCCCACCTCCACTTCGCTTAAAATATTTGTAGTTGAAATAACTTATATCTCTTCTCTTGAAATAACTTAACATCTCTCTCTTATTTTCCAATTAATATATTTCAAATTCCGATAATAGATCAATATAAGTTAATAACGTCGATATTTATGACTCACCAGAGTACAAGCATAAGTAATTTTCTCACGATTTTTATTTCAGTATGTAAACTTGAGATATATACAATTCATAGATCAAACGATTTATGTATCAAATTTTAAAGTCGTTTAAAAAGAATTTAACGATAGATTGCATTGTATCTGGAAGAGAAAACATCATAGTCGAATTCACTGTTGATGGTGAAGATGTTTCATTGGGACATTGCGTTGAATATTGTTAAGGCTTTGCTAAATTCGTAGTTGACAATTGATATATGCACCATGGATGGATGATTCGCTAGTCAACATAAAATTCTACGTCTTCATAGGGTTTGAGTAGGATCGAAATGCGTTACTATCCAAGTGTGGGAGTTCGCTGAGAGAATGCGGAAACTCATTTTGACTTGATAAATTATCTCGAGCGATAAATGTATTTATATGTTATTTATATAAATATATAGTAAAAATGATATAATGTTATCTTGATATAGGTTTTGATCGGCGTTTGTGTTTGCAGAGATGTAGTAACTTCAACAATTTCTACTTTTTATTACAAACACAAAAGCTAGTAACAGCCTCTAGGGTAACAGCTAATTTTTTTAAAAAAATTGAAAATTTATAGATGTCAGAATTAGCTATCGGTGCACGAGGTAGGTACCATGTTAATGAGTTACTCATCGTGCTTGTAGTAGCTAGGCAATCTCGAAGACTGAAGAAGAAAAATTTATCCCGAAAAAAACAGAAAAACATAACTAAATCTTAATCACAAGCAATATTTTATGTAAGTATTCATTGAATAATTCATTAAAATTTAAACGAATTTTTTATAAAGGATTTAAACGATTTTTTTTTTAACTTTCATATTAAAATATTTTTTAATTTCTTTTTATGGGACAAGACATAAAAAAAAAAAAAAAAACAAAAACAAAAACTTTAACAAGCCTAAAACCATCCCTAATAGGTACAGAAAATACAAGTCCAAATCCCGAATAAATCCAAAAAGTTCAAAATAGTGAAAACATGTTGCTGTCCCCGCCGAGTGAATCACCGTCAATCTGAACCGAAGACCGAGCACCCAGCCGAAACCACCACCGAGAAAGAACGAGAGCATAACATCCACCGGAACATCAAACACTAGGAAAAGTCGGAGAAGACGAGAGAAAATTGGAACTGGAAACAAAGGATAGGAAAGTTAATACCTAAATGGATGGAAAGCGCGCCAAAGCCTTTTAAGTTATTGTCGGTTTATCAACCTCGCTATGAAAGCTTTACCACCAAACCGTCACCGCCCTCAAATGCACGGAAAAGAAAAAAAAAAGAAAAATTCTGCGCCACATGTAACCTTCGTCGCCAACGAATAACATTTAAACGAATTATTAATTATCTTAAATATTTATTTCATACATGCATTAACTTTGTCGGAATTTTGAATTTATGATTTCAATTCTTTGACTATCCCAGATATTTGATTGAATAAAAAGAAAATAATGTGGTAATAATAACCAGTGTTCTAAAATGCGTTCCAAGCGGTCGTTTAGGCCCCACCTAAGCACTAGGCTCTTATGAACCGTGATGATTACCTTTTAATCCGCCTAAAAATATAATATTATAATAATAAATTAATATTGTATTTATTATTTATAAAATATGATAATTCATATATTATATTATAAAATCTTATGATAATAAATAAACATAAATTTATTATTTATAAATCATGATATTTCGTATATTTTGCTGTATATATTTAATATATTTATAAATTTTATAAACATTTACGCCAAATGTGAGATCGAAGATTCACACCAAGGATTTGTAATCGTGGATTTTGATTTTTTATATGAAATGAAATAGATTTCCTATGAATCAAAGATTTTATTGAGGTTGTATGTCGAGATAGAACAAATACAATCGAATAGAGAGTACAAAGTTATGAGAATCGAGCTATCTAGTCGAAATGTTCTTGATTAGGGTTGGAATGGTTGAATGGATCGCCACTTCTCCTTTACTTGACTTTGATTCTCTTGTTCCGATCTTTCGGCTTCGCTGTTGCAACGATCCCCGAAATCTGCAGAAGTCGCTCCTATGACGACGACTTGATCATTCTTCCTCAATATTCCTTCTATTGAGCTCGAGCTCGATCATTTCTCGATCCATGCCGCTTGGACCTTGGCTAGCTCATGACCATATGGCCCAGAGTCTATAATAATCGGGCTTACGTCTATAATCGTGAGTCGGGCCCGTAACCATGGACCTTTACTCTGTCTGTTAATGGGCCGGATTTTTTAGAGAGAAATCTAGCATCAACACCGCCTAGTTACAATCTAGGTTTTCGATTAAGCGCTCTAGGCGCTAGACATTAAATCACAATTCAACTAACATTTAGCGCTTTCTTGAACACTAATAATAACAAAGTTCTTAGATTTAATTGTACTCTTTTGAATCGTCACACATATATAGGTGCTTTAATATATTTTGACTTTTGAGGGACCAATATCCTACTAGCTTAATTATATTGATTCCATATATCATGAAATATTACATCACTTGTTCGGATACTTTCTCTAATCTCGTGTAAGCTCATTTTGCTTAGATGCTACTGCTAGTATTGTCTGGTTGCATTTTTTCAAATTAAAACTAATTAGACTTGGCTTACGATAAATAAATTATTGGTTGCATTTAGTTTGTTAATTATTCAACATAATATTTTAGAAACTAAATATTATGATAATTGGATATTTAATATAAGAATGTATTGAATAAGTTTTTTGTTAAAATATAATTTTATAATATTTTTAATAAAACAATTATTTTTAAAATTATACGATATAAACATAATATATAGTGTGTTGATTTAAAATACTTTTTTTTAGAGAACATCATATATTCACATATGAAATTTATTTATGTTTTTAATATGTTAACAATTAAATTTATATAAATATAATTACAAATTTATGAAGTAGAAACATGATAATTTGTTTATTTAAGATTTTGTGTTGGTTTAATTTCATTTTTGGTTAATTCATCTCTTATGATAATCCGTTTTCTACATTTTTAATGGTTTAAGTTCATTTTAATATTTTATAACTAAAATTGATAAATTCTTCTTTTTAACATGTATTCCAATGAATTGTATTTTTAAAAAAATAATAGTTAGAATCGAAACAAATCAATATATTTTTAAATCCATTTTTTAGTGGTCTACATATTTTGAAAATTTGATAGAATAACCCATCAAAAATTACTATTGTAAAACATTAATTATAATCTAACCCACCATATATATATTAGAATAATTTAAATATTGAATCATTTTAATATACTTTTATCAAATTAATATTTTATCAATTGAAATTGTTATTACATATTTTTAACTCGTTTCCAGTAGGCAAAGTTTGTTTTTAATAAATTGGCTAATATATTTGTAAGCCCGTTTTGTAATTATATTTTGTGTTTATATAGATAAAAATATAATTGGAATTATTTTATTTAATTTTAATAATAAATACAATATTCTTAATTATTTTTAAAATATGATGTTATAATATATATATATATATATATTTCAAACAAAATAATATATATTAAAATATATTGGTAATATATTTTTAATAAATTATAAATTAAAGATTATTTAGATTAAAATTTAAATAAAATTATTTTATAATACTTTTAACAGAAAATACGAAATAATAATATTTAATGAATTGAAAAATAAAAATAAATTTATAAAATTTTGTTATAATTTTAAAATATATATATTTATTTTTCAAACAAGAAATATTGAAAGATATTGTGAATATAATTTGAATAAGATTATTAATTAGAGAATATTTAACATGACCCAGATATAATCTATTTTTTTTTAAAATATCACGTTACACTTAATGATTATTAAAAATACCAATTAATTTCAATGGCATATTTTGTAATATACATTTCAAGTAAAGATTAGTCTCTAATATACTCTATTTTTAATAGTGTTGTTTATATTTCAAACAAAAAGATATTAAAAGATATTAAAAATAAAATAAAAATTAGAAATATTTAGGTTAATTGTAATTAACATGATTTTATAATAAATTTTTAAAATAAATATAAATTCAATATTTATTTTTATTAAGAAAGAGAAAAAATTTTACAAGAATTTTCTTATAATATAAAAATATATATTTGTATTTGAAAAAAAAAAGGTAATAAAAAATATTATAAATATATTTTGAATAAAATTATAAATTAGATAATATTATCTTTTATATAAAATTATTTTTATATATTATTAATTGATTTAGTAGTTTCATTGTTATATATATAATTATTTTTATTTTACTTAATAAAGAAAGTAAAATTTATTATATTTGGGTTGTTTGGTTACATGGCTAATAATTATTTGTTTGGAAACATAGATAATAAAAAAATATGTTATTCTTTAATTACTTTAATAAAATTTAATTTAATTATTAAAGTACAATGATATAACTTATAATATAAAACATGGATGAAGATTAGTTTTTAATATACTCTGTTTTTAATAGTCTTGATTAATTATTCGTGTGGCACATTGTAGTTTTTAATCAAATGCGTATTTGCCACACAAAAAAACAATTAACTGTTGAGTGAGCGAGTCCATGCCTTGTGATCTTGTTTAGATAATTAAGTTTAATGTGTGGATTAATTTGAATTTGAATTTGAATTATTCAATATTTTTAAAGGTTTAGTTTGATGTTTAGAGGAAGATGTCCAATCTAACTAATTAACCTAACATGTCATATGAACGGATCAAGAGTCGATCACTGATAACATGTTATAATTTTATATTTATAAATGAGAATATATATTATATATGTTTATATTTTTGTTTATTGAAAAAAGAAAATAATGAAAAAGAGATGAATGATTTTGTAGTCCACGTTGGTCAGGAGCCACCAAACTGGATTACAATTCAACCCCACTTATTTTCTTTCTTGCAAAATTTTCTAGAATTATAATATTATAACTTATACATTATAAAATTATTTAAATTAAACATTTATTAAATATAAAATAACATTACATAATATAAAATAATAAAATATAATAGATTTTAGTTTAAATATCACCTTTACTATATTTTTCCCCACAAATGATCGATTAACGCATTTCGAAGTGAAAATGAGCTTCTCTATCTTTGATTTCTCTAAATCGACCAAGAAACTCTTGGAACCGGATATTATCATCCATGCACATGTTCAATCCGAGCAAACACGGATTTTACAAAAGGGGAATGATCAAGGACGAAATCAACAGGGAGATCCTTCATCTACTTCGTTCGGGCTGTACTTTAGCGATCTTGGAGGAATCGAAAACGACTTACCGGATTATTAAGTTATAATTTTGTGTGTTGTATTTATTTATGTTGTTTATCTTAAATTTGAATATTTTTCATGTTGTTTATTTTAAGTTTTGGTATTTTTGTATTTCAGTATTTTTAATAATTTAATAATAATTTAATAATAATTTTATAATTAATAATGATTAAACTTATTATTTATTATAGATATAAATAAAAGATTTAAAGTTAAAGGACCATTTTATAAATAAAAAAGTTTAACACTAAAATAGAGTAACAAAAGAGCATCTCCAACCCCACACTATTTTTCACACTAAACGCTATTTTAGAGTAAATTCTTCTCCAACCCCACACTATATCCCACACTAAAATAGTGTAAACCTATTTCTTACACTATTTTTAGCGTAAACCTATTTCTTACTCTATTTTAGTGTTAAACTTTTTATTTATAAAATGATCATTTTACTTTAAATCTTTTATTTATATCTATAATAAATAATAAGTTTAATAATTACTTATTATAAATCATTATTAAAAATACTGAAATACAAAAATACCAAAACTTAAAATAAACAACATGAAAAATACTCAAATTTAAGATAAACATCACAAATAAATATAACACACCAAAATTATAACTTAAAAATTCGGTAAGCCGCTTCCGGTTCTTCCAAGATCGCTAAAGTACTGTCCGAACGAAGTAGATGAAGGATCTCTCTGTTGATTTCGTTGTTGATCACTCCGCTTTTGTAAAATCCGTGTTTGCTCGGATTGAATATATGCATGAATATTTGGATCTTGTATGGAATTCAAATCACAAAATAAAATTTTGTTTTCCTCCTTGAGCTCTTTCAAAGCATAATTCCTATTTTGAATATCCAAATGATGTTGTCTTTGAGCACTTGTATTCTTTAATTGCTCCAAAAATTCCTTATTTCCTTCTTCCAAAATGGTATACCATAGTGCAAACTATTCACGAGCCAGAGGATCGAAAGAAAATATTTTTTTCTACACAACAAGAAGCATGTAGGAAAGATGTAGAACGTGCATTTGGAGTTCTCCAATCACGTTTGCTATTGTGAAAGAACCGGTACGATTTTGGAAAAAGAATGTGTTACATATCATAATGACTATATGTATAATATTACATAATATGATAATTGAGGATGAGCGTGATCTCGATGCACCAATTGAAGCTGGAAGAGAAGCTCCAACTCCACCAGTTCAAGTGGCAGAGGATGATAATATCTGATTTCAAGAGTTTCTTGGTCGATTTAGAGAAATAGAGAAGCTCATTTTTTAACTTTGAAAAGCTTTAATTGATCATTTGTGGGGGAAAATATAGTAATGGTGATATTTAAACAAAAATCTATTAATTTTTATTATTTTTATATGATATAATGTTGTTTTTTATTGAATAAATGTTTAATTTAAATAATTTTATAATATAGAAGTTGTAATATTATAATTTATGAAAATTTTGCAAAGAATAAATAAATGGGGTTGAATTGTAAACTTTATAAATAAAAAGTAGTAAACAAAAAGATAGAATATACTTAGAATATTCCATTTTTAAAATAGAAAATAGAGTTGTACATTAGAGAAAAATCCAACTTTATTTTAGTGTCACACTATTTTAGTGTGAAATATAGTGTTTTACATTGGAGATGGTCTAAGTCGGTTATACAGTACTAAACCGACCTATTGATATATTATTAATAGATAATCATTTTTCATCTTATCTAACACTTTTTGAAATTTTCACAACTTCTTGTTTAAGCGTTTAAAAAAAAACCTTTTGATTTTTTTTTTATTGTTATTTACCTAAACTGGAAGTCTATTCATTTAATTAAATACACAATAATCATTACATTTTTACAGTGTTTCGGAATTTTTCCAGCTTTGATAAAACACATTCGCCTAGCTCAAATCATTTGAGGTTGATGTCATTGGTTCAATTGTTTTTTTTTTTTGGTTCAAAATAACTCATACATTTTACAAAATTTTGTTTGATTGCAGTTAACAATACCAACCAATCAATCGGCTACAAATTCAGTCTATACACTTAGGCTTTGAATGGTGACCGCGGTTTTAGTTGTGCGGGTAAAGCAGTTTTAAAGTGTGGTGCGGTTCAACTGCGGTACGTGCGGTTTGCGGAACAAGTGCGGTTTATATATAATAAGCGGTGCGGAATACTTATTGATTGGTAAAAAATGATTTGCGGGACAAATGAAGTTTTTAGAAGAAAAAAAAATCTGATTTATTTTGATAAATTCGATTAATTTTGCTCAAAACTCGATTATTTCAAGTTTATTCGGTTTGGTTCAATAAATTTCTATTTTTTGTTAAATACGGTTGTTTTAGATAGTTCGGTTCAAAATTTTAATACAAATTCGGGTTGGGTTAATATAAATCAAAATATTTGATTTTTTTTTTGGAAAAATCAAACTAACCGGAACCAATAACCGTTTTTAATTTACTAAATAGAACTGAACCTATTAACAAACCTAAACCGAAAACTAAATTTTTTGAAGTAATTCGGTATACCTTTCTTAAAATCGGTATAATTAATTTAAAATGAAGAGCACAAATAACCGAATCGATAATCAAATTGAATCAATAACCAAGATATGTCAAATACATTATTTGCTATACCAATTAATTCTCATAATTTTCATATTTTTAAAAACAATTTGTTAAAGAAAAATATTTTCATATATGTATGAGTCTTTATATCCAGTTTATTTAAGATAATTTTTTGTTTTATTAGCATATATATTACGAGTAAAATTGTAAATGTGTGTATTTAATGTGCAATATCCATATTTATATTATATTTTAATTAAGTTAATAGGTTTTCCGAAAAAACAAATAAAATGTTTGATTAAGTTAATTTGATACCAAATTACTAATGGTTAAGTTTTAATCAATTAAATTCTGAATCGTTACTTATGAAAATGACTTAGATAATTATTATATTTAAATTAATGATCCAAACTTTGAACTTGACAAACGTTTCTATATTATAAAAAGGGTAATTATAGTGCTTATGAAGAAGTGAGAAGTGTGAACATAAAATACTGCAATATAAATGTTTATATTTTAACTTATTACTAGATTTTGACCCGCACTTCTAAGTGCGGGTATAATTTTCTTTACAAATTTTATTTTTTATTCATTTTGTTAATAGTAGTTTAGATTTTTAATTATGTAATTTAATTTTGATTATAATTGTTTAACCAACATTATAAACAGTGAGTTAGCAATTTAGTTTTTTTTTTTTAATGAATTATGTGTTATTTGGAGGAGATATATCGTAAGGATTAAGAGATTAAAATAACGATGTAATCAATCTGTGTTGTATCGTAAGATCATAGTTTAATTATACCCGTTTAATTAATTATGTGTTTTTTTAAATAATCTGTGTTGTATCGTAAGATCATAGTTTGGAAAAAATATATATATATGTGAAAACAACTATTGTAAAAGTTATGTGGTATATGTTTAATTGTTATTTTATTTATCTAAAATATTATTTTATAAAATACATGTTGTAGTCGTATATATAATTTGCAAATTTGATGAAACTATCCGTTAAAAAATTTATTCAAACATAAAGCATAATTTGACGCTTCAAATATTTGAATAATATAAGTATGAAATCATTTTAATATTTTATTAATTTTAAAATATATCAACTGAAATTATTTACTATATGCGAATTTTTTTTTAGAAAAATTATAATCGAGATTGGCTAATTAATTTTTCAATCCGTTTAATTAATTAAATATTTTTCAGTTTGATGAAAAAACCTGCTAAAAAGTACAATCGTAAAAACATCAATCGTAATATGTGTATATATATATATTTGAAATAAAATAAAAAGATATTAAAATATATTATAAATATATTTTGAATTAAATCATAAATTAGAGAATCTTAATTTATATATAATAGTTGATATTAATTATATTTATCAATTAATTTGTTTTGATTTTAATTAATTAGGAAAGTGGGACCCATTAGATTTTGGTTGTTTGGCTACATGTTTAATAATTGTCTTGTTTGGAAACATGGATTGTAGAGATAATAAATTAAATATAAATTGTTTTACAGTTTTACCCTTAATGAAGGTTACAAATCATAATAATATCAAGGGCAAATTCCGGGAACAACATTTATGTACCATGGCAAACCTTCCTGTTTTAATAGATTAGATGTGTTTTTTTAAATAATCTGTGTTGTATCGTAAGATCATAGTTTGGAAAAAATATATATATATGTGAAAACAACTATTGTAAAAGTTATGTGGTATATGTTTAATTGTTATTTTATTTATCTAAAATATTATTTTATAAAATACATGTTGTAGTCGTATATATAATTTGCAAATTTGATGAAACTATCCGTTAAAAAATTTATTCAAACATAAAGCATAATTTGACGCTTCAAATATTTGAATAATATAAGTATGAAATCATTTTAATATTTTATTAATTTTAAAATATATCAACTGAAATTATTTACTATATGCGAATTTTTTTTTAGAAAAATTATAATCGAGATTGGCTAATTAATTTTTCAACCCGTTTAATTAATTAAATATTTTTCAGTTTGATGAAAAAACCTGCTAAAAAGTACAATCGTAAAAACATCAATCGTAATATGTGTATATATATATATATATATTTGAAATAAAATAAAAAGATATTAAAATATATTATAAATATATTTTGAATTAAATCATAAATTAGAGAATCTTAATTTATATATAATAGTTGATATTAATTATATTTATCAATTAATTTGTTTTGATTTTAATTAATTAGGAAAGTGGGACCCATTAGATTTTGGTTGTCTGGCTACATGTTTAATAATTGTCTTGTTTGGAAACATGGATTGTAGAGATAATAAATTAAATATAAATTGTTTTACAGTTTTACCCTTAATGAAGGTTACAAATCCTAATAATATCAAGGGCAAATTCCGGGAACAACATTTATGTACCATGGCAAACCTTCCTGTTTTAATAGATTAGACTAGGAAAAAGAAAATTATCAAGTGCCTTTTTTAGTTGGACCGCTAGTGATCAAGTGCTGTAAAATTTCTAACTGTGGTTTTTATTTTTTAGACTATTTTTACTGCTTCGAAAACCGTGAGCGGTTTTACATTTTCTGTTTGTCAAATCCGCGAAGTTTTAAAATGTTTGTTGAATGGTGAACTGAAAATGGTTTTGGTAAAACCGCATACAATTCCGCAATTAAACTTTCACCATTCACTACCTTAATCACAAATAACATGGGCTAGTCAATAGGAGTAACATAGTCCACTTATATATATATATTTTTGGGTGTAAAACAATCCACATATATAATGTATCAACCTCAATCACTTTTCTTTTCACTGGAGAATTTTCATTAAACAACCAAACGAATACGATATTTCACATAGTTGAAATCAAAGTTGGGAGGTTAAACATAACTTCTGGAAAACAAAATCTAACATATAAAGGACATCGCTAAAACCAAAAGCAGGCATACCAAAACATCCTTGGAGCCAAAAAAAAAATATAGAAAAGCTAGACAAAACAAGTTAACATCAACTAATAAAGAGATATGATCCAATCGGAAACAAGCCGACGAGACAACGAAAAAGAAGCGACCACCGAACATCAAGAAAGAAAAGAGTATAACATCTGAAGCCAAAATTATTAAAGCTGATCCACCGATACTTATTATACTTCCCTACCATTAGGAGCCATGAACAAGTTGTAAGCAGACAAAGCCATGGAAGACGAAGGACCAAACCAATTAAAAATCACCACCATCGACTAGATGCGAAGAGGGCCGAAGCCCCAATTCCTTAAGGATAGGCCGGAGAACCTTTGCTAGAGACAGAAAACCAAAAGAAGAAGATAAAGAAAATAATCGTAGAATCTGTACAGAAAAAAAGCAACCAACGGAAAAGAAAAACACGCTCACGACACCCAAAAAAATTACCACCCGAAGCCTAGTAAAACACCCAAACCACAACCAAATCGAAGATAAATAGTCCACCCACTTCACTGAAACCGCTACCAAAATTCCTTTTATCCACTAGGCCAAAAATCTAACATATGAACTGAACAGACAACCATACATAATCGGCTAACCAAAACCGCATATTTTCCAACACTACCCAAACAAACCAAACCAAACCTAAAAAACTAGAAAAATGAGTCGCAGCCTATATTAACAAGCAACCCGACAACGCTCACCCCACTTGGAGCAGAAGAGGACAAGCCACAACACGACAAGCCCTGATTGACAACAACATGAAGAGGAGACACGCTCAAGACACCACCTCTCCGATAGAGCACTAACCGGACCGTTGAACCGCCGCAACCGAACTGCCGGAAAGAAGGACCACAAGAGCGAAGAGACTCGTTAACCCTGAAACCAAGGGAGCGCCGGCGACACTACAATCACCAAGAAGAAACAAAGAACGGAGCCCACATGTACTCTGATCAGAGCCGGAGCTGAGATTTTCGGGATCCCATTTAAAATAATATACAAATATCATAATTTACATATTATAAAATATTATATCTAAATAATTATAAAATAAAACACAATATAAACATAAATAACTAAATTTTACATACTTTTATAGTATGTTTATATTTTTATAACTAAATCATAATAATATCTATAATTTTTACACCACTCATATAAAGATACAATTGAATTAATTTTTTTTTGTGGGGCCCTAAAAGGTGGGGGCCCCATTCAAAAGTTTAAAAAAACTCCCTTCAAGGCCGGCTCTAACTCTGATAACCGCCATCACCAAATTTGCCGTGGACGACTATACGAGAAAATGGCGAAAGCAGAACCGAGACGAAGAGAAACTGCAAGGTCGCCGTAGAGCAATGAAGATGACCCACACTACGCAGAGAAAGGATCATGGGCCTCTCTCGGCAGCCGACGAGAAGACTGCCGCTGGAAAGGAAGCAAAGACACATGAAGCGCGGCTACACAAACTTCGAAAAACGTGTCAAAAACAATCATTCTTTATATATGTATTTGCCCAGTAGCATGACTTTTTAAACAACAAAAAACGTATGATTATGAACTCCTTTTCTCGAATAGTTCCACATTAAGCTACCTTAATGTGTTAATCACCATTCACCAGCGTCGGTGACGCACTATCCAGAGGTACACAACGTACCTTGAAGCCGGATAACTGGGTCATATTATTGAAACCTTTATTTCTTTTGAATATTTTTTTTTATATCAATACATGCGATTAACAAACTCAGTGGAAAAACAATCTCACCAATCACTTATATTTTTCTTCAGACACTATCTTTTAATTAAAATAAATGTTAATGGCGTCATATGAAATAGGAAGTGGAATGGTATTTCCAGGAAGAGACAATTTCACTTCAAAAATAATATTGAGAAAATATAATATTCTATCCTAAAACGCAGATATTCAAAAATTAGTTTTAGATAAAATATTAAATAAAAATACACTTTAAAGAGTCAAAAGTATAAAAATAAAATTAATATAGAAACTCATTCTTTTAAAGGGCTTTTGTATTTAAAAAAAAAAATTGATATAAGGTACAAGTAAGAAAAAGGAAAAAGAAACACAAATAATAAAAAAACATTCAAACCCAAATTAAATTTTTAATGGGCTTAAATCCGCTATAATTCTACAATAGAAAGTTTAAAATCAGCTCAACAGTTGGACAAAAGCCCTAGATAGGAAACACATGATGTCATAGAGAGAGTCGCCAACGTCGGAACCGTGCACTCTAACCGCCTAAAGCCTCACTGCAGCCAAATGTAGAAAATACCGGAGAACCTTGCAAGCCGGAAACAGGGAGAGCCAAAGAGAGAAAGAGGGAGCCGCCGCGAAAGATACCGAGCACGAAAGGATAAGCCTAGGAAGGAAAAAATCGATGGAGCCTACTCACTGCCGCTATTATCGGTTCGCCGTGAAGCGGTGGCTAAGCAACCGACGAGAGCTACGGCCACCTCCCAAGCCATTCTCGGTTCATGACCCCCCACCGCACACCGCCACCACCGTAAGAAAACCACCCTACAAAATCCGAGCGAGATCTAGCGATGTCGCTGCGAAGAACCCAGAGAACTGCTAGCCCTATAAAGCCACAAGCGAGAGATCTCCAGAAAACGACCAACGAAGGACGCTATCGCCGGATCTGGTCCCCTCAGATCCGGCGTCGCCTTCACAAAGGACCACCAAGAACAACTGCCATGAAGATAGGGAAGAGCATTGCCACCGACCCAGCTGGAGGGCGAGACAGGTCCACGGACGAAACACCAAGATGAAAAGAGAATCGGAGCTCTCTCCGACAAAAAAATCTAACGAAGAGGCAAAGCAGTTATTGGTGAAGAAAAAATGAGAAAGAAATGGATCTAGAGAAAATGAGAAAGCAGTTATTAATGTTTCACTTCAAAAGCATTAATATTGAAACTCATACAATATTTAAAATTATTTTTAGATAAAATATTAAATAAAAATACTTTAAAGAGCAGAAATATAAAACAAAAATTAATATGGAAACTTATACGAAATTTTATAAAATAAAACAAAAAACCTTAACCATTTATAACAGGGGACAATGAGGGTAGTTATCACCACGACTCCCAAACCACCGACTATTAATGTTATGTTGCCATAATCACCTAAAATCTCTCTTACCCAATATATAATTTTATTCTGTTTAATACTACTATTTTGATTTTTGGAAAACTAAATGTTTCTTATTTTAATTTCCCCATATTTTGCTCTGTCAAAGTTCATGGGTTTTAATTTTCTGGGTCCTAGACAAAAAAAAAAAAGACTAAAGAGAAAACTAAAAACAAAAAAGGAAAGTTGTCAAAAAAAAAAAAAAAAAAAGGAAACTGAGAAGAGGACGTCAGCCGTCACATGACGGAAGGAAGGTGACCAAGTGGATCGAATAGAAGTAAAGGCCTCGAAAAGAGAGAACGGCGCCGTTAGCGGACTAACGGAGAGAGAGGAGATGAAAGGTAGGTCCCACAGTAGGTCTGAGTGAACCGTCGTCGGTCCAACGAGTGTTCTTGTATTCTTGGACAAATATATCCGTACGGTCCTCGTGCTCTTGGCTTCAAAATCGAACTTTCCCACCTCTTATTCGGTGACCTCTTAAGGCCATAACCATTAACTCAGTTCGACAACATCATCAATTTATATGTATATACACGTTTTATACTAATATGTATATACACGTTTTATACTACTTACAGTTACAGTGAAGAGTAAGCGTGTTGATATTAGGTAAAACCAAAACGGACTATTCCTTTGTAATAGAGAAAAGTATGTGGAACTCTCTGATGTAAATGACTTTTGACTTTTCTTTCTACTAAAAATGCGATAAAATGAGTTTTCAGATGCAGTCGCTCTGTCTCATTATATTTCAATTGTCCGACATCTTACTCGACGTCGAAGCTCTCAACCTTCATATGGCATACGTGCTACCTCCTCTTCTGGTGAGGGAGAAGAATAAATCTTCTAAATCGGTGTCGAAGGCTTCTCCTCCGGCGAAGGCTTCTTCAGCTTCTCCATTGATTCGCTTAAGCCTCCGGGCTCGCCTCCTTCTTCATCTTCTCCACTGACTTTCGGTGTCTGCTTGTCGGAGTTTCATTCTGTCGATGGCACACCGTGGAAAAGACTTCCCTTGCTAAAATTGCGACGACAACGTCTTCGTTACCCGGTGACTACTTGTCGGAATCTCTTGATTCTATTGATGGCATCACCGAGAGACTGTCTGACGTCCCACACCTATCTTCAAAACCTGAAGTCTTAGATTTATCTAGGGATTTGGTTAATGTTGCCCATGTACAATACCCGGCTCTTGACATTTCTGTTGGGTATGCGCCTCTATCTCCTTCATTGAATACTTATGTGAAAGCTACTTTAGTAGCGAACCCATACCTTCTTGAATCTTCTAGCACTGTTGACCTCGTAAAAACTTCTGATATGGTGGACCCAGATAAGGATGTTACAGCGACATCCAAATCAAAGGATTCCTGGTGTAATTTGTTCAAAGGAGGAGCGAAACCAATCAAGAAACGTCGTGATGGTTTTCCGCTTCCAACTGGAGAACGGTGCGTCGAAATGCCCAATTCCATTATTGAAAAAAAACAGGGGACTTTGGGTCTGCTTATTATCGGACAGTTATACTCTGAACCACCTTCTCAAGGTATTGTTTATTCGATTGTAACTGGAATCTGGAGTAGACAGTTTATAGACATATTTGTAATGAAAATGGAAGGCAACACGTTTCTGTTTCGAATCCCAAATGTTACGACCAAAAATCGAGTCTTCAACCAAAGATTATAGAGTATTGAAGGACAAATCATATTTGTGGCGAATTGGAAACATGGTTATGTCCTAGCTAAGCAGGAATTGACATTTGAGTCAATCTGGTTGGAGCTCAGAAATGTCTCTTTCCAGTTCTTCAACGACGACGGCCTCGAGCGTATTGCTGGACTGGTAGGAGATCTAAAGTTTTGCCATCCTACTACTGCAAACAAAACAAATTTAGAAGTTGCCAAGGTATTCACCCTTATAGACCCTAGAGTCACATTGCCGGAGTTAGTCAATGTAAGATTTCAATCTGGGAAAACTGCTAGAGTGGATGTATCAAGCCCCTCGATGCCTCCGGTTTGCACCTCCTGCAAGCTGATATTGGTATGGTCTGCCTCACTTATTTTGAAGATCTTCTAGCTGGCCATGTGTCGCTTTGTATGTACCAACAAGATGACATTGATCTGATGATGAATCATCAATGTTTAGATGCGCGGAGAACCTATCTTAAGGCTTAGTTCACAATCAAGGAAATTAGAAATGCTTTCTTCTCTTTTCCAAGAAACAAAACTTGTGGCCCGGACGGATATTCATAAGAATTCTTCATTGGCTGATGGAGCATAATTGGGGCTGAAGTAGTTGATGTTGTCAAGGAATTTTTTCAATTCGAGACAGATTCTAAAGTAGTGGAATGCTAGTAATCTAGTACTTATCCTGAAAGTCCCAAATGTTTCACGTGCTTCCGACTTCAGACCAACCGCTTGTTTAAATAAATTATACAAGGTAATCTCCACGCTTTTGGCTTCTAAGCTCAAATTGCTCATGGACTCTATCGTCTCAAATGCCCAGGCTGCATTTTTGTCGGGTCGTCTTCTTGCGGAGATTGTACAATTTGCAACTGAACTCATTAACGGTTATAACATGAAAGATATAGAGCCAAGGGCAATGTTAAAAGTTGATCTGCGGAAAGCTTTTGACTCTGTTTGCTGGGACTTTGTGCTATCTACTGTACGAACTCTCGAGATACCTGAAAAGTCTGTTAGGTGGGTCTCTGAATGCATATCTTCTCCATCTTCTAGTATCTGTGTTAATGGACAAACTAGTGGATTCTTTAAGATCACCAAGGGTTTACGACATGGCGATCCTCTTTCTCCTTACCTCTTCGTGATGGTCATGGAAGTCTTCTCCCGCTTACTTCACTATAGATATTCCTCAGGCTACATTCATTATCATCTGCGCGCTGAAGTGCTTCAAATTTCTCACATTATGTTTGCCGACGATGTGATGGTGTTCTTTGATGGAAGCAACATGTCATTACATGGTATCAGTGAAACTCTTGATGATTTTGCTTAATGGTCTGGGTTAGGATGAACCAAGACAAAACTCGGGTCTGGGTTAGGATGAACCAAGACAAAACTCAGCTTTTTCATGTGGGTCTGAACCCAAACGAATCCAACGCTATTGCTAGCTATAGATTCACGGCTGGTTCTCTCCCCATCAGATACCTTGGTTTGCTTTGATGTCCAAGAAACTAAATATTGGGGAATACGCTCCATTGGTAGATAAAGTTGTTGGTTGCTTTAGATCATGGTCTGCAAGGGCTCTTTCTCATGCAGGGAGACTTCATATGATAACAACAGTTATAACGGGACTTGTAAACTTTTGGCTCTCATCTTTCGTCCTCCCTTAAGGCTAAATCAAGCATATTGAATCCATGTGTAATAAATACCTATGGGCTATCTAAAAGGAGGGTAAGTTCTTGACAAATGTGGCATGGAAATCAGTATGTCTTCCTCAAAATGAAGGCGGACTTGGTCTTCAAAAGTTTGATACTTGGAATATTGCTCTTTGCCTTCGACTTATCTGGCTTCTGTTCTCAGGTTCAAATTCTTTGTGGGTGGTATGGCACAAGTTGCATCACACTAGCAATATTAGTTTATGGGAACAGAAAGCAAACCAACGTGATTCAGGTGCCTGGAAAATGCTTGTGAAGCTCAAAAATTTGGCTCGTGATTTTGTAAAATGTGAAATCGGGAATGGCAATGATGCTTGGTTTTGGCATGATATTTGGAGTCCGCTTTGACATTTTATCTCGCTTCTAGGATTTACAGTTCCACGAATGCTTCAAGTCCCTATACGTGCTAAATTTGTTGATGCATATATGGACAACAACTGGATTATGGGTTCGCCTCGGACTAACAATGGAATTTTTGTCCATACGTATCTGACCACTATATCCTTGCCGCAAGAGGACTTAAACAATCAATACTACTGGTGCATTAAGGGTCAAACAACGAGAAATTTCTCAGCTAAGAACACATGGAATAACATCCGAGGTTCGGCGGAGGAAAAGAGCTGGTTTGACGCAGACTGGTACAAGGGTCATGTACCAAAATTTTCCTTGTTCATGTGGACTGCAATTCTCAACAGACTTCCAACAAGATCGAGACTCGCGAGTTGGGGAGTCCCTATAACGCCAACATGTACCTTTTTGGTGAATTTGATGAGACAAGAGATCACCTTTTGCTCTTTTGCAGATACATCATGGAGATTTGGAGAGCAGTCCTTACGAAGCTCGGGTTCTCACCTTTTTTCCAGTGTTGGACTGCACTCATTGGTTGGGTAAAGTCGATCAGACGTCTGCCCATAAACACTCCAAAAACTGGTGGTACAAACTACAACTTACTTGATCTGGATGGAGAGAAACAACAGAGTTTATAACTCCCAAGTTAAGCCTGCAAATCAAGTAATCCACGACACTGGCAGACTTGTGATAAACACCATCACTGCTATGAGAGAAAGGAAAAGTTTTAGAAATGTGATGCAAGTTTGGCTGAGATAAAGGCAGAGCTTGTTCTGCTCCTTCACTATTGTTACTTTGTTTTTTATTCACTTTTTGTCTTGGTAACAAATCTTTGGGTTTGCTTTCTTGTATAATAAACTCTCTATTTCTTTCTAATGAAAATTTGCAATTTCGTAAAAAAAATGTGGAACATATCTATTTATTAAACCCGTTAGATTACCTGGTTATATGTTCAGTCTTGTTCAGTTATTCCGACTGGATTCTAACCAAACACGAGGGTAAACTATAAACCATCATAAAGTTTCATGACACTAGTTGAAAGAATCTAAACTTCATCATCATAATAAATAGTGGATTATGCAATTGTTTTATATGTTTTTTATCTAGAAATTTCGTTAACCATAACGAAATACATAACCAGCGAAAACTATTGCGTTCCCGAAATCAAAGTTGGAGGACAACTAAGGTCCCTGGAAACAGTCTAAAAGAGGGAGACTTAAACTTACAACATAAAACCTCACTAAAACCACATAAAAGCAAGATACAAATATTATATATGGATTTAACAAAAACATAGTCAGCTATTAAACAACGATATCGGAGTCAAAAGCCAACCCACATGAGGCAAATAAAAAGAAAAGAATAAAACAAATATCTGCTAGGCAAAACTCTCTCACAATAACTAAAAGGCATCAAATTCAGATTGAATCCACACAACCAAAACACCCCCAAGAAGTAATGAGCATCAAGCAATGAGAGAAGAAAGCAACGTAACATCCAAAGTTAAGCTTATTAAGACTAACCCATCAATACTCATTACATGAGTCGGTCGTAAGCATATCAAACCAAGGAAGACGAATTACTAAATCGATTACCATTTGACCACCAACGACTAGGTGCGAAAAAAGATGAAGCCCCGATTCCTAAATAATGGGTTGGATAACCCTTGCCAAAAGCATGAGGCCCAAGATATAAGATAAGGAGATGAAGCGTTTAAAAAATAAGGAAAGCACACTCTCAACACAAAGCTTCATCATTATTCGAAGCAGAGAAAAGCAACTACACAACAACCAAAATGAAGCTAGACAATCCAAAGCACTAATCAATGAAGATAGAACCCGAGCCGTCAACACAAGACTAAAACACTAAATCGAAATCTTACTACACCACACCAACCTCAATTCGAGATTAACAAGACACGCCTAGCAACATAAACGAGTTTATCTTTACATTATCGCTCATTTAATTAACATTTGATCACTTAATACTTGATATGTTTTATAAATAGTGTTATTTTGACATATTTTATATATAAAAAAAAAATTATTAAAAAATTATTTAATACACTATTAGTTAGATATAAATGATTAAAACTAAAGAAAACGAGTTTTGGTGAATGGTTAAACATGAGTTTTGGGAGAAAATAATACTCCCTCTGTTTCTCAATATAGGAGGTTTTGAGTAAAAGCACGCATCTTAAGAAATTTATTGGATTTTACAAAAGATGTTTTTATAGTTAATTTAAAATAAATTCAACCAATCATAAAAGAAACCGTATAATATTATTGGCTATAAAACAATAAATACTCTTAAAGTTTACATTGAAAAATGAAAACCTCTTATATTTTGAAACAAACATAAATCTCTAAAACCTCCTATATTGAGAAACGGAGGGAGTACTATATAACATTTAAAATGACATTATTTGTGAAACAAGAGAGAGAAAAAAAAAGTAGAATGATCTTATAGAACCGAAAGAGTCCTATTTATATATAAATATACTTATTTTACTAAACGAGCGCTTAAATTTTTTAAATGAAAATTATAAATGGTCTATCGCTGTATTTTTCCTTCTTTTTTTTCCTCTCTAGTAAAAACAAGTACTTTCGATTTTCACGTAAATGTGTGTACATTTGTGAGATCGAATTTCTATGAACCTATCGTTGACACAAAAACATGATTGTGTAATGATTATGAATGCGTGTACCAACGCATTTTCATCATATTAATATTTATTGCATATTATTATATTAGTTAATTTCCAGAAACGAAATTTGATTTGTCGATAAATGAGAACTTATTGTGTTCGCCTTTCCGAATCACCTATATAAACTGTTTTTCTTTTTAAACTCTTTATTTAATACATCATACGAAAATGTTATGGGATTTCTGAATAAGCTTATGGCTTGAATAAAATTAGATGTTATACAATAAAAACTACATGGCTTGAAGTTAATTTGCTCATCCAGGGTATTGATGCCTGGTGAAGTGATATACAATAATCTATTTCACGTTTTCTCCACTCATTTTAAAATGATTTTAAAATCTACAGGTCTGAGAAATTTCAACTAGATTTATTACAACTTTATTTTAATATATGAAATAATAATGTTCAAAATAGTTCAAATAGCAAAACAGTTAAAGTATATGTTTATGTCTATACGGTCATATACATAAATAATAATGTATATCAAAGATGCTGGACAAAAACTGTATAGCATAATAGCAGAACCAAATAAAAAAGTGAAGGGAAAGACAAGACCAACAAACTGGTTAATGGTTCACATACCCTGCAATGGAAACTTGTTGCTTTCTTTGGCAATATGGCATGGGCTTCCAATATCTTTTACACATTTATATATTGTTTGTTATATACACTTATATAATTAGAAGATGATAATTCTAACAACACAATTGAAAGCACCATTGTAAGACACTGTGTGGTAAGAAAATTTTTAACTATTACTGTAAAACATTGAATTAATATATTTTTATTAAAATCGACCATTCAATCAATTTACAGTATTATACTCCCTCCGTTTTAATATATAAGTAGTTTTGCCTAAAAACACAAAGATTAAGACATGTACTTTTTTTTTAAGAAAATATTATTAAAAGTATAACTAAAAAAATTTTAATCAATTATAAAAGAAACAACAAAATACTATTGGTTACACAGTTTTTGATAAAGTGAAAAGTTATCTAGATATGTGAAAACAACTTATAATATGAAACAAAACAAAAACACTAAAACTACTTATATATTGAAACAGAGGGAGTATATAACTAAAATAGATATACGTATTTAACTATGTCGTTAATCAATACTCCATTTTTCAGAGGTATGTGCTATATCACCAATCTCAGGTCCATTAGTTAAATTACATGAGAATATAACTTGCTCAAGATTTAACTTTTGTGGTAAGTGTGAAGATTCTGATACATGTTTACAACGTTCAATAATCACTATTTAGCTATTTAGGTGAGGTGAAAATTATAGTCTAAAATTTATATACCTTTAAAATCACATAGTTCATAATTTTTTACCTTAAAAATCATATATGCATATTATGAAATGTAAACTCTAATTATTTAACTATTTTCACTTTGCCATCTGTAAAGGTTTTTTTCAGTTGTAAAAAAAACTCATATTTAAGACTTCTACCGTTTACCAAAAAAAAAAAAAAAACACTGATGACCAATAAATTTGCTGAATAGCCTCAAAACATTTCAGTAAAGATTGGAAACTCAACCCTACGTTTAGATAGAAAGTCCATGAGACATAGTTGACCATTGGTCACAGTGTATTTTATTTTATTGCAGAAAATAATTTAATATCTTGTATACTACTATTTCTCTACATAATTTACTTCACAAATAAATGCCAAATATTTTTTTGAACAAAAATAAATGCCAAATATAATCCTCTTTTAAAAATATGGCAGCGAATTTAAAGGCGCTTTGTTTATTATACTCGCATGAAATTTTCTTTTTATACTTTTTTATTTAATACAGCAAACGAAAATGTTATGGGATTTATAATCACAATTAAGAACTAATACAATGATTCCAAAAATTACTGTTCATTTTTCTTTGGCCCAACGTCCTAGGTTGTTGTCTGCCACGCTAGCCACCAGCTGTAATAACGGAGACTGGTAAAGGTCAAAAAAAAAAAAAAGTAGCCGTAACGGTCTTCCTATTTTTACGAGCAACTTGCTTCGGGAAAATGACAAAAACACCCCTGAGATAAAAACGGGAAGAGAGCTTCGTTCGTACGGAGGTTTTAGATTAATCACCTGTCATTAATTAAAATTAAAGTATTCTGGTCAAAAGTAGGACTGGCCGTGTCTCCGGTATCACGTGACCTGAATCTCCAATTACGAGAACAATTTAATAATTAGTCTAATTAATTCATTAAGATAAAACTGTACTACATGTTTTTCTCTCCTGTCAGCTGCCAGGGAAAGGCATGTCCCAGCCGTTGGATTGGACCCAATTTTGTAATGACACGTGTCGATATTTCACTAATTTGACTTATGTGGCAATTTGGTATAACTCGCATTCCTTTTATTTTCTCCACTACTAGCTGTTGTAGCTAACAAGTCGAATTTTTGAAGATAATATTATTCAACTAATCAAATCATTCAATTTAATATTTTACAAATTATTAATACAATTTTCTAAACTAGCAATTATAGTGTACAAAATTTAAGTTTTACTAGTACATTAGTTCCAACAACTCATATGATAGTGAATCCTTCTATTTCACAATTAGTTCCCATATACTATTTTATCAATAAAATATATAAGATAACTACATTTTTATAAAAATAGTCTACTCTAACAGAAATAATTTTTATAGATTTTTGAGATATTACGGAAACAAATTAGAAGACTTTCCAAAAGTTTTCTTTAATTTTTGTTTCGAATTTGAAGTGGAAAGCAAACATCAAACAAAACTTTTGTACTACTTATGTAATATTTTACTTAATAATATTCATGTTTATAGAGTATATCTGATAATTTTCAAATTTTTTTTTTAAATCAAATCAAATTTATATTTTATTTCTATTTCTTTATTTTTTTTTGTTCGCCATTCAACTTGTATATAAATATAAAATATTCTCTTTACCAAATAATAGTTTTAGATTATAAAATTAGTAGGTTACAAACAAAATATCTTGTAATCTGTGTGTCAAACTACATTTTTTACAACAACATGGAGTAGATTTTTAAAAATTTTACCAAGGTGTAACTATATTTTTTTATCTACATAGTAAAATGTCATGAGAAAGTTTTGTCTTCTACCAACTTTTAGTATTTCAAAAACGCATCTCACCTGTTATATGAAAACAATATATAACAGCTTTATATAATTTTTAAATAATATATCCCTTCAGACGAAAAAAAACAAATGTCATCATTATATTTTTGCGTTAAAGTGTTGATTTAGTGTTGTTGACACATGTCAACTATATATTTTCTTTATGTATTTCTCAGTTAAACGTACATTTAACAACTAAAGTTTTGACAATTGTCTTCTGACATTGTCATTTGACCCCAAAACTCAAATCATGTTGCACAAATGTAACGCTGCTGTTTTCTATAGTTAAGGAATTCATTATTTATATTGCACTATTTATGACACAATAAAATCCCACGATAGCTAAGTTTGAATGGAATAAGAAAAATGTATGCGTAAACTAAATCGTATAAAAGTGTAGAAACAACTTTTCTGTAGTATATTAATAAATTGTATAAAATATTTGGCCTTGTTAAAATGTATTAACCACTTCGATGTACATTTGTATTTTTTATTAACAAACTATCAAATAAAACTTTTAGAATCTATATTATGAAAACGAATACTAACAAATCTTAATTATTGGGGATAATATTATTCAAGTAATCGAATCAATCGCATATATATTTTAAAAAGTAATTTTTTTATAATCATCGAATAGGATATTTGACCAAAATAACAATAGGAAGAAAAATGTAACAAAATAATATTTATTTAAGAGGATAAATATTAAATTAATTTCACTAATAACAATTTTATTAATATAAAATAAAATTTTATTTTTTTAAATAAATACTTAATTAAAATTACTTTCTGATTTTCTTTTGAAAAATTTCCTCATTTTTTTCTTTCTAAAAGTGTATAAATATTTTTAGAAAACAATAATACAGTTTCAACAAAAAATTTTTTTAATAAAAACATTTTTTGCATTCACTAAAATTGTGCATGAGACATTAAAATCGAACATGAGACATATGATTACAAATGTATATAAGTTAGTGATGTTTAAATGTTTTTTTTTAAATAATACAGTTTGAGGATGATCTTCCTAAACTAATTTTCTTTTTTTTTGCATTTCATTAAAATTGATCATTGGACATTTGAGTTAAAATGATGCACATGTTGGAAGATGCGTAACCACTAATATATTCTATTATTTTGGAAAGTATTAAAATTTACAAAATTATATAATAAATAGCTTTAAATATTTTAAAAAACAATAATACATTTCACGAAAGACTTCAAAAAAAAATCATTTCATTTTAGTCGAACCGAAGACATATGTGGATGTGTAACTACTAAGTTAAAGTATAACTTTGAAAACTATAAATTTTTTTAAAAACTTATATAATATATAGAACATTTTCAGAAAATAATTATAACTTTATGAAATCTTCCAAAACCAATTTTTTTTTTTACATTTTATTTGGAATCCAACCTAGAACATAAAGATTAGAAAGATGTATAAATTAAGAATGTATAACCAATTAACTAAATATTACTTTAAAAATATAATATATTACAAATTTATATATTTTATGAAAACAATATAACAGTTTCAGTAATGTTTTTTTAGAAAAACTGGAAAACTAAATAAATAAAAATTGATTTTTTAAAAAAAATTATTTTAATATATATTATTTAAAAATTATATATAGCTATAAAATTTAACAATATAAAATAATGCTAAATATGTCGAATTTTTTTCTTTGTTGTTACTCTTTTCACATAATCTGTTTTGGTGTTATCATAAGTATTTTCTATTTTAAACTAACAAAATTTTAATCATTAAATTTAATTATAATATTTCATATAATAGTTGATTCACTATATTTCACTATTAGTTCTCATATATATTTTTATAAAATAGTATATATATAAAATAACTCTATTTTATAATTATCTATAAAAATGTTATTCTAAAATATAAACACAATCGGCTGTCAGTCGACGAATGGTAAATGGTAGTCCTTCGTCTTCTCTGGTTTGGTCTGCATACGACTTGCTCGTGGCTTCTTTTGGTGGAGCAATATAATGAGTTTCGGTGGATCAGCCGTAATAAAATACGGCTTTGGATGCGTTTATGCTTATCTCTCTCTCGGTTCTTGGTGCTCATCGCTACTTGGATGTCTTGTTGCTTGAATTGGATTTGATTTTTCATTTGCTCCACTTTGGTGTTACCTAAGGTGTCTTCTTGATTATGTTTGTAAAGTTAATGGTTGTTTCTCTGTTTAGTCTCCCATATGTGGGCTTTTGATTTCGATATCGTTGTTTGATAGCCGACTTAAGTAGTATAAGTTGTATCCGATCAATATATCCCTCCAACGTATAAAATGAAAAATCCGTTAGTGAAAAAAAAGAAGAAGATAAGAGTTTACATAATTTTATATGATATATCTGATAATTTGTTTTGAGATTATTTGGAAAATAAACCTTTTTACCATATACCAAAAAAGAAAATAATACTTACCTGTTTGAAGATCCTATAAAATAGTCTCATTCTCTCTCTATCTATTTACATGTGCTCTGCAGCTTTTAAATCTCCTTCTCCTTCCTCGTGTCACTCTTTCTCACACTGCAAAATCATTTTCTTTTCTCTCGACACAACTAAAATTTTCCAGGAATATTTCCTAGAAAAACCAGACTTCTGCCAAAAAGGAGCATCTTCTTCTTTATTTTTTTCTCTTATCTCTCGATAACCAGACGGTGGGTTTGTGTTGATTCCATAAGAATATAACAAAAAGCTCTTTTGATTTTTGTCTTTTTCCTTTCTTCAACTTTCTGGGAAAATCTTCCCTTTCACCGCTTCCTCTCTCTCTGTTTGTATTATCAAGGTTTCTCTCTCGCAGTTTTCTGTGCCTTTGCTTTGTTGCTTTCTATAAAAAAAAATCTCGTCCTTTGATAAAACTTTTTGCAGAGAAGCATCACTCTTATTTCGCTTCTTGTTCAAGTTTCTTCCTTTTTTTCAAAAAATCCATCTTTATTCTTTGTCTCTTTCCTTTTTGCTTTCGAATGCTTTATTAATCTCTCTGATATAAACACACGGGAGTCACAGTCTAAGTAGCATATAGAGAGAGTTAAAAATGGAAACGGAGAAGAAGCTTGTTCTCTCGAAAACCAAATTTACAGAGCACAAAACCAACACGACGAGAATCGTACCGGATTTAACCAACCATCACCAACCAAGGATTCTCCGTATCTCTGTCACCGACCCAGACGCAACAGATTCCTCCAGCGACGAAGAAGAAGAACACCAACGGGTCGTCTCTAAACGCCGTCGTGTCAAGAAGTTCGTAAACGAAGTTGTTCTCGATTCTGGCGCTAGTGGTTGTAGTAGTCAAATCGAGTCGAAGAATAGAAGAAAGAGAGCGGTCACCGTCAAATCGAGATCCGCTTCTGCTCCGGCCGTTCCATCGACGACGACGACGGAGAAGAAGTTCCGGGGAGTAAGACAGCGACCGTGGGGAAAATGGGCGGCGGAGATAAGAGATCCTCTTAGACGTGTACGCCTCTGGCTTGGAACTTACAACACGGCGGAAGAAGCTGCCTTGGTTTACGACAGCGCCGCGATTCAGCTCCGTGGTCCCGACGCCCTTACTAATTTCTCCGTTCCTCCGTTGTCTACGGAGAAAAAATTTCCGCCACCGTCGCCGGTAAAGAGGAAGAGGAAAAACAAAGAAGACGTCGCGTCTTCCTCCATCAGCAGCAACAGCAGCGATTGCCTCTGCTCTCCTGTGTCTGTTCTCCGATCTCCGTTCGCCGTCGACGAATTCTCCGGTAGTTCTTTATCAACCGCAGCGGTTATCGTCAAGGAAGAGCCCTCGACGACGGTGATGACGACAGCATCAGAGACGTTCTCTGATTTCTCGGCAACGTTCTCAGACGAGGATTTGTTCGATTTCCGAAGCTCTGTTATTCCCGACTATCTCGGCGGCGACTTATTTGGGGAAGATCTCTTCGCGGATACGTGTACGGATATGAACTTTGGCTTCGATTTCGGATCCGGATTATCCAACTGGCACGCGGAGGACTATTTTCAAGATATTGGGGATCTATTCGGGTCGGATCCTTTTTTGGCTGTTTAATATATTTCAAAAATAAATAGATTATGCGGCCGTTACTAACGGCGAAGTTTTGTACCGAGATATTTCCGTGATGTTCGTTGTTTAGAATCTTTTTAGTTTCCTTTTTTTCTGTGGTTATATAATATAAATCAAATTGTATTAATGTTGTAGTTAAAATGGTGATATTAACGTTTGTTTAAGTTAAAAAGTCTGTTTGTTGACGGTATTGGTTTCGATTTTATCTGCTCCACGTGCTTTGGCTTTTTATCCCTTTTTCGCTGGACATAAAAATCGTTAATTTTCACTTTTTATATTAATTTATTTCCCGCTTTTTGTTGTTGTTGGTGAGGCACGTGTGATCTCACGTGATGGGAACAATTGAAAAGCTTACTTAAAAATTTGTTTTCTTAAGGCTAATCATAAAAGGCTAATGGTGCACGGTTACATGCTAATAATAGAGTCAAAATACATACTCTGATATGCCAGGTAGATTGAGACTAGATATGAGAGAATAGAGAATCTAAGTTGATTTGAAATGTGAAGAGAAGCTCTGTTTTGGCAGTTTATTCACAAGAAATAATCACTATCCTAAAATCTCATGTGGTTTAAACGTGACAAAACAGTTGGGGTAGTTGATTTTGTAAAGAATGCTTCAATTGCATTCTTTTAACAGTTTCATTAGCCTATTGTTGTATTATTGTTATGCACGCAACTGCGCAAGTATCAAATAAATATATATATATATATATATGATTTTTTCAAAATCCGATAAAAAAATATTGATAATTATAAACTTGCATTTCAAACAATCAAAACTTTACTCTCTCACCCTTTTTCCACTGCATTGGTCTCCCTTCTGTCTCCTATCTCATTCAAAAATAGATTTTTGTTCATGTTAGAAATTAGGATGTTGGATACAGTTTTGGTCTGGTCGGATCCGTTCTTCACTTGGTCAACGATCCCAAGTTAACCATCAACTGCAAAGAAACACCGTGAGTTTTAACAAGTTTGGTCTTGGTCCGCGACAGGGACCACCATAGAATCTTATTTAAGAGTTGATGGGGAGCTTGTAGAATCAGGATCTTCTCCTGCCGTAATTCTTGAAGAATTGTTGAGGTGATTCACTTTCTTTGATGCATTGCTGATTGGCTTGTTTAGTGTTTTTTTGCTATTGCATTTTTTAGTTACTCGAGATCTGCAACTCCAATGGATTGTTCTAGTGATTAATGTCATGGTCCTAAATTCTTGGAACCATAGAAAATATAGCAACAAACGCAGAACTACAATCCACAAGTCAGAGCCAAACGAAACTACAAGTACAACCAAAGATTATGAAGAGAACCGAGGTAAAAACAAAACAACTAACAAGAGCAAAAAAAACCTTGAGAGTCTAACTCCTATCGACTAATCTTTTATCATAATGAATCTAAAACTTTTATCACTATCCTAGTCCTAACCCAGACAAAGTGCACTTACGATTTTCTATATATTTAAAATTTGTGGAATATCATTTGCATAAATCTTTGTTTCGACCTTAAGATTCTGAATACTTACATCTAGAGATGTTAAAATGGGTAATTGCCCATATGGATACCTAAAACCCAAAGAAAAATTCAAACCCAAAACCCTACTATTATAACAGAAAAAGAAAAGGGTTTAAAATGGGCATGTACTCATTGTTTATGGGGTCACAATGGATTCACTTAATTGGGTTTTGGGTACCCATGAGTTTTTAAATTATATCAATGATCATAATTTTTATAATTAATCATTTATTAAATTACATCAATGATCTTATTTTCCTTAAAAAAAACTTAAAATTCTATTTTCCCGCCAAAATATAAATTTTTATTTTCACGCAAAAACATAAAATTTTGTTTTCCCGTCAAAAACGTAAAATTCTATTTTCCCGCAAAAAACATAAAATCACGTTTTCCCGCCAAAAACGTAAAATTATGTTTTTCCGCCAAAAACGCAAAATCTCGTTTTCCATCCAAAAACATAAAATCATCTTTTTCCGCCAAAAACATAAAATTTTGTTTTCTCGCCAAAAACGTAAAATCCATTTAGGCCCATTTAGGCCCATTTATATTTAAACCCATTTAGGCCCATTTATATTTAAACCCGTTTAGGCCCATTTATATTTAAACGTAAAATCCGTTTATATTTAAACCCGTTTAGGCCCATTTAGGCCCATTTAGACCCGTTTAGGCCCGTTTATGTCCGTTTAAAACCGTCCGGTTAAACTCATTTATATTTAAACCCGTTCAAGACCGTTAGGCTCGTCTGGTTAGGCCCATTTAGGCCCAATTATATTTAGACCCATTTAGGCCCGTTTAGGCCCGTCTGGTTAAACCCGTTTATATTTAGACCCGTTTAGGCCCGTCTGGTTAGGCCCATTTAGGCCTGTCTGGTTAGGCCCATTTAGGCCCGTCCGTTAACCCGTTTATATTTAGGTCCGTTTAGGTCCATTTATATTTAGACCCATTTAGGCCCGTCCGTTTAGTCCCGTTTAAAAGTACGAAACCCGTTTAAAATTTTTTGAAAAAAAAATAACGGACTAAACGAACTAAGGAAATGTGACAAAATGTTAACATTTAGTATAAAACAATATTAGTATCAAAGTGTGGATGGGTACCCATGGGTATACCCAAAACTCAATAAGCTATACATGGGTATTACCCATTGACAAAAAAAGTATTTGGATTTATTATGATTGGGTTTTTATTAGTTGGGTTTTTGTGGGTTCGGTTTGGGTTGAGTTATTTTACCCATTTTAACATCCCTACTTACATCTCTAGAGTTTTGTTCGAGTTGAAATGTCATTTAGGATTCTGACATTTTCAATCAGAAACTCTTTTAATTATGAAATGATTAAGACCTATTAAAACCTGTTAGATATGCAAGTTCTTCCAAAATATATGTAAACAATTTTGTTGTCAAACAATAGATGTAAACCAGACCAAGAATATAAAGCATCATAGAGTGGAAATGGTTGGTATATGGGAGTTTTACGGGAACAACTAAAATCTTAAAATTTTGAAAGAAACCAAAACCCGCAGAATTTTTTTCTCCGGAGAAACAAAGGAAATAAACTCAAAAATCCTAGACAAAATTTAAGCAAAGAAAATCAAAAAGCAATCTATTACTAAACATAAAAGAAGATTGAAATTCTTGCAAAAAAAAAATGAAAATGAATAGAAAATACTGATTAAAAAACTTACCAAATATTTACCGAATGAAACTACAACCATAATGGAAGAGAACAAAAATTAGAAGATATTGAAGGAAACAATTTAATATCTAGGTCTTATCTTTTTGTGGTGATGCAAAATTTTTATATTTAAACTGGTTAAAAATGAGATTAGATGGTTAAGAATTAGATTTCAGATCCATGTAAACAATTTTTAATCTACATTTCTGATGAAACACAAAATAGAAAAAGCAACATCCTATATATAATTGATTAATCAAATATAAACTAAAATCTGAAAATTAAGAAAAGATTTGGAAATACAGAGGTGCAGCAGGGAAAAGAACTGACACGTAGGCTAGAGCCGCAACTACTCGAGAAAGAGCATAGTCATGTCGCTTTCGCTAAGTATCTTTTTTTCTTCTGCCCGTAAGAGTGGTTCAGAGGCTACATTTCTCAGACACTATTTTGCATAATAAAATGTGAACATAAATTCATAAGAAATTAAATATTTCCCGACACTCTCAGAAATAAATAACCACGCAAGTGGCTGATTTTCGAGTTTAAGATACTATAAAACTATGTTCGACCAAAAAAAAAAAAGATATAAAACTATATTCTATTACTTTATTAGGAGAAAAAAGAAGAAAATTAGGTTTCGAAACGCTTCAAATATTTATTACAGGCACAATTCAAAGATGTACCGGTTATTAGAGAATTTAGAATGAATCTACTAGATATTGTGTCTGTAGATACGAAAAATATGAAGTATTAAATAGCTAGGGCCCCTGTTCCGAAAATGTTCATGTGAATTACGTGATTTTTCATGCTTACTCATTAATGTTCCATTCTACTATAATTTAAACTCACATTGTTCCAGTCTTATACAATATATATATTTCGTTATTCAAAGATAAAAATAGTAAAATACTAAAATCACATGACTTTCCATTGCTCCTTCCTAATTTCGTAAAGGCTTGCAGATGGTCATGGGCCAAGATATGCATGTATATATATACATATTTTATAATACTCCCTCTGTTTCACAAAGAGTGTCGTTCTGATACTTTGCACACAAATTAAGAAACAAGATAAAAATTCTTTTATACCCTTACATTATCTATTTAATTACATTACTATTTTTTGTTTACGTTTGTATATCTGTAAAGCATTAAATTATTTGTGTTATTTATCTTTTAGTATTCTGCACTAGTTAATTTAGTCAAGTTAGATCACTTATTTCAATTTTAGGATCAACCAATTATAGAGGCAAACTTTTTGTGCTTTACTTTTTTTTCCTACGAATGAAAAATAATGGAGCCAAAAATTAGAAGTGGAGGCAAACAAGTAGAAGATTTTGGTGATGAGGTACACTCGGGTCATTCAGATGAGAACATATTAGATGATGCAGAAGAGTCGATACCAGTCACGATTGTATCAACAACCGGAGATAACATTCTAATTGGTTGTTCATACTTTTTTTGTTTGGCGTAGATTAACAAAATAAAACTCTTCAGATTATAATGGTGATGTACGTAAGAGTGCATTAGAATTGAGACTTGAAAAAGATGAGAGTAAATTATTAATGTATACAATCTGACTCTTGGAATTTTTTTAATATTTTTTAACAATAATATCTGAGGTTAAAAAAGGTATATTATGTGAAAAATTACATTGGAATTCTAAAACGACATTCTTTTTGAAACAAAAATATACTCCTAAAACGACACTCTTTATGAAACGGAGGGAGTATATATGTATGTATATGTGTGTGGTGACCCCTCATGAAAAGATTTGGTTTGTCACAAAATTCCAGAGCTCTTGTAAGATTTATTCGGAAAGAGAAATGGGGACCTTTCATGAGATCTTCTCTATGATATTTTTTTAGTTATACTAACTGAAGAAATATCATGATAAATCTTTTATGATGATGATGATGCATTCAAAACTTATTTCCGATATTGGTAGAAGTAAAGAAACTCATGTAAGCAATCCTCCGCCGTTCACGTCATGACATGATCTACGGTCTCTACTGAGAATTAACGACCATGTATAGGACCCACCATGTTGTCTCAGATTATGAATATTGTACGGCTTCAAATCCCGTGGTCCAGCGAATCTGGACCGTCCATTTGGTAACATGTTGGGTCCTTGGATAAGCTTTGTGGAATGGTTGAAATTGAACAAAGTGTCAACTTGATATACTTTAGATTCGGAGAGTAATTACCAAACCAACGCCAAATGTGGGGAGTTTTTGTGAACCGGATCAAACCAGGATAGAACGTCTTCTTGCCGTATTTTAATTCGACTTTTATGAGTCATTACTTGTATTATTTTCACGTCCAGTTTCACCAATTTACAATTATATCCAAGTCGTGTTCGTATCGTACGTATCTGAATCCAGGAAGAGATGCTATGTACGTGCGTTTAGTTTAATGTATTTTCATTTATTAGAATTAACAGCACTGTATGCTATCCAACGAATTGAAAAAGATAAGATCAAAATATATGACATAACAAACTAATCTGTTGTTGATTTCAGTAGACAGTTAAATTTGCGAAACAAATATCCAATCAGCACGATACACTAGCATTTAACTCTGGTAGTCGACCTACATAACTCTTGGTCAATATATATATATAAACAAATTCTAACGTGATCATAAATTCAAACTGAAGGTCGATTTCTGTACAGGCTGCGTAGTGCGTATATGTTAGTCCTTACAATTTTCATATATAAATAAGGAATGCAAACAAAAAATAATAGTGTAGGAATCATAAAGAAAATGTATTATTTTAAAACTTTTGTTAAAAATATATATTTTTCACAATTTTCCCACTACCTAGGTAAGAACCCATGATATCCAAACATATAATTAGTTTTGGTCCACCGACGTTCGAGATATAATGATTAACTTTGACATATATGTGAATACAAACATAAACACGGTCTACATTTGCATTGCATATAAGCGGTACAAATTGGATGCGTAAATTAACATTTTAGAATGCATAGTAAGAAGAGACATGTGGAATAGAAGGGGTGAGTGAGACAGTGTCTCATGAAAAGTGGCAGAGACACATTAATAAATAACATTAAAAGAAAGGACCAACAACGAAATTAAATGATGTCTTTAAATTTCATATTTCACGTACCATTTCTCGTGCTATTCCCATGCACTTGACATGTTTGTTCTGCTTCTTCCTTTTATTTTACTGAACTAACCTTCCAAGTTCCAACTACTTTTTCGGTTATGTCATCTCACCTTTCTCTTCTTAGTTCCCTCGCCATAATGCAACAATCTAATTTGAGTTGGAATATTTGAACTATAGGTACCATACCGTTACTATTTTCTTACAATAAAGTCACAGCTTAAAGAACATCCCGAGTTTGTGTTTTCATCAATAAAATTGCCCTGTGAAGTCTGTGTGCATCTATTACAATTGTTTCAACAGCTAAATGTTAATACGATCGAGAGGTTTGTTGTGGATGTAACTATATGTGGTAACATCAAAATATTATGGTGTAACTATTTGTTTTAAGCCATGATGTAGATGAGTTTTTCCATCTAGCTAGATTATTACATTATCAATCATTAAAAACTCTTAAAGACGATCCATCTACTATCGCAACAGACACATTCAAACTAGCAACATATTACATCATTCGATAAATTTAAGCCGCAATCTACAAAAATGTACCATCTAGAGTTTGAATCCAGAGAAACAAAAAAATCTTTGGCCAACAGATAAAATTTAGAGCGCTTCACATTTTGTTATACATATAATGCACCAAAGAACAATATTTTATTTAAACAAAAACAAAAGGGACAATATTTGATTAACTTGTACTGATTGTAAAATTTGATATTACAAAATTGTAATATCAAATTTTACAATCAGTACAAGTTAATCAAATATTGTCCCTTTTGTTTTTGTTTAAATAAAATATTGTTCCTTTCAAAACGTAATAAGAATGGTCTGAGTATATTGTCATGTGGACTCAAAAGTAAAAGTTATGGGCTAATTAGAGGCTTTGAATAAAGCTATGGCTTTGTTGAATTAACTAAAATGGGCTTTCTGGCATACAGTCAACATAGAAAATCAATCCAAGCCATTCACATTGTCACATCATGATATGATCTAACGGTCTCCACTGAGCATTAACGACAGCGTGTGGGAGCCACTGTGATGACGCGAATCAGCTGTGAAAAATGTACTGCTTTGGATTCCGTGGTTCAGCGAATCAGGATAATGTGGAGTATGGGATAAAGTTTTTAATCGGATGTAAACCAGGATCATGTCATCTGTACCGGTCCACGACTATGTTGGTCAAAGTTCATGACATTCGTTTCGTAAAACTAACCCGTTTAGGACCGTTTTTCTTATAATTTTTAACGGATTTAAACTGGATGACCCTTCTAAACCCGTTTAGTAAACGGAGTGTTTCATTTTTAAATGGATAGTCCGTTTAACACATTTAATATATATATATATATATATATATATTTTTTTTTAAATATGTCCCCAAAACGACATGTATAAAAAATTCCATTCTGTTCCACCCTAAATCAAAAAGAGGAAAAATAAACATTCTCAAAGTTCTAGATTTAGGGTTTACAGACGAAATCTTCATGAAGAATTGATCGATCGTTTAGTACTAGTTTTTTTTTTCTCTCATTGTTGTCACTATTCGCTCTCAGGTTTGTCATCTTGTATTATGCATGGATATTTTAATCGGAACCAAACCGAAATGGATTGACCTGGAGCCGATATGGTTATATAGTATTTATCCAACATGTAATTTATTTTGGAACTATGAGTATTAGGTAATACCCGGAACCGAACCGATATCCGATCGGATACCCGAATGCCCAAAAAATATATATATATACATATATACTAGACATAACCCATAATATATATAAACATATGAGCCTCGATTTTACTAAGTCCAATTGTTTGAGATGGTAAGTTTTAGAAGAAAAAAACTCTAATTATAGCCAAGACTACCAAAATCATCATTTTTGTCTCTATTGTGTGACTCTTACCTCTATTTTTTGTTCAAAAAAATTCATTTCATTAAAAGGCCCAATAATGAGCATTGCATGTGTTGTTATAAATTCATTATGCCGAAATAGTCGTTTCTTTCCTTTTTTTTTGTCAGATTTTTTTATGGATATCCAGAACCGAACCGAAATCGACAGAAATCGAACCGAAATCAAACTGAAAATTATAAAATACTCAATAGGTCCTAAATCTCTAGAACCAAAATATTCGGAACCGAACGGTTCCTACCTTGAACCGAACCGAATACCCGAATGCCCACGCCTAGTTCTACTAAAAAACTTGGTATGTGAATTGAGTTTTTCATTTGGTGTTTATGATGTCGATGTGTAAGAGCTCTCTTTTATTTCTCTTTGTGATTTCTGGGTTTGCTTCTAACATCAGTATGCCCCTTGATCTTTTTGTTGAATTGTAGAAACTTTACCCATATTACTGGATTTAATGCTGATGTTTTAGTTTTAGAATCAAAATTATCTCAGAGTCAAAATCGATAAGTCAGACTATTAGAGATTATTTGATTTCTCTTGGGCATGAAGAATCGTGGCTTTAGAGACCATATACGGTGTTGTACTAATAATAATCATGGCTTAAAGAGTTTTGACATGTTCTTATTTTAATTGATATAAATTAGTCACTACCTCTGTAATTGATTCGTCTTTTTGTTTTAATGACTTGTTTATGCTACTTGTTGTATATGTTAGTGGTTGACTAGTTAAGTAATGAGTTTTGATTGGTTCTGAAAGTTTTGACTTGTTTATGCTACTTCCGCTAGTATATCTCATTTCAGATTTGTGTATTTCTATGCAGAAATGGACTTCGAATCTGAACAAGTCATGACATTTCTCAATGCTCAGAATGAGTTGATAGATATGAATGAGGAAGATGTTCAGATTGGGGTTGATGAACAAGAAACTCATATTGGAGTTGATGAGACGGAAACGCAAGCACCAGAACAAAGCGAAACTCAAACAACACAAGCAACTCACGCAGCTCAAACAGTACGTAAGAGATGCAAAACTTCAACGGTTTCGAATGATTTTTTGTCTCTGTAGGAGTTGAAGAAGATGGCAAAGAAAGGGGAAAGTGTATCCATTGTGGTGCAAAGAATGGTTTTGATTGGTATATAAGTTCTGATGAACTGGGAGATTTTTTTTTCCGTCTAAATATTTTCATTCATAGCAAGGGTTGAATATATTTTTGGAATACTGATGTCAGCTATCAAATAATAATATCGGAGCCAAAAGCCCAAACAAAGGAGACTAAAGAAGATAAACAAACTTAAACATAAACATCAACTAAACATGCTAATAGCATCAGATGAAACGCCACCGAAGTCAGATAACGATCAGTTAAACAAGATACTCAAAAAGCATGGACCTCATGAAACAAGACATCAAACCAGAGAAGCACCCAAAGTCGAGATTTATTGCGGCTGATCCACCGACGCTCTAATAATGCTCCAACCAAGAGAGCTACGAGGAAGTCGTATGCAGATTACAACCGAGGAAGACGAATAAACATACCATTAACCATTCGACGACCGACGACACGATACGAGAAGAACCGAAATCCCAAAACATATAGATTGGGACGGAGAATCCATACCACCCGAAGCGAGAAAGATTCCAAGAACGAAGTCGAACAACCTGCAGAGCTAAGAAACTATGAACTGGGGGATAGAAATATATAAAATAATATTTTTTTGTATTTTAATTTTTTATTTAATTTTTTTATAAATTATAAACAGACTAAACGGGTCATTGTTAATTTTAACGGGTCTAAATGGGCGGGCCTTAACAGATATAAAAATAAATAGGTCTAAAGATAAACGGGTCCAAACGGGGCGAGTCTAAACGGGCCGGACCTGCCCGTTTTAACATTCATATTCATGGTTTCAAACTTTCAACAGAAGTTTGACTCTTTGTGGTTAATTTTAGTTAACTTTTTACGTATTCCGTATACAATACAGTAGTTACTAATTTTTTTGTCACCTACTACACTTCTAAAAGTAAGTCAAAATAGATAATACATTTCAGTTTCCTTATGAGATTCCAAAATCGGACATGTTATGACTTATAAGCAAAAACATTCGATATTGTGTCCTAATCCTTTTAGCAAGGGTGTCGACCACTACTTTATCATAGCGAATAACGTGAACCAAACTAAAATATGAGAATCTCTCTCTAATAGTATCGACAATATCCAAGTCTGAAATAAAGCCCGACCAGTCCATCGGATCTTCAATCATCTTAAGGAGGTTTATGCAGTCAGTTTCGAATCTAACCATGAGAATACCCCTATAACAAAGAATATCCATAGCCCAAATGAGTCCGTCAAGTTCCACATGAAACAGTGATAGGCTTCTCATGCACCCCTTTTCACCTGGTAGGACCCAATCCACAATATCCCGTAAACACCATCCTAGTCCACTAACAAAACCCTGATCAACCCAAGAGGCATCAATCTGGCATGTAGGGATAAAATGAGTCTCGGGGGATGTTCTGTCAAGGTCCGTTTTGGAGAGATATCCACATCCACCTCAAATTTTCTCTGGTTTGTTATCCTCCAACTTTCCGCTTCAAGAGTGGCATGTTGAAGGGTGTCTCTTGGAGATCTCTCGATGCCATTAAAAACCTTATCGTTCCTTGCTTTTCATATATACCATATGGTCCAAGAGTACTTATCTTTTTATGGCACATGTAGGTTCATTTTTTTTTTCCAAAACAAAAAATCCATGTTTCAGTATATAGATGTACTCGGGAAGCAACCCGGAAGGGACATAAAGTCCTCTGGTGCTCTACATCTGGGGCAACTCTTGTCTGTGCCGATATGTCGGTTGGCGAGGCGTTGGCACGTCGCTACACATCCCGACAAGGCTTGCCACATGAAGTGTCGAAGCTTACCGATGGTCTTAATCGTCCACACATGACTCTTCAGACGGGTTATGCTTGGTTCTACCACCTCCTGATTTTTTTGTGTCAGGTTAGTTTTTTTTTTAAAGCTCATAGCTCGATCTGATTGTGTAAACCCGAGAAGTAGTATGATTCCATACATATCCATCTAATGTGAGGCTGCGACTAGGTCTCAATCCAAGAATTAGAGGAACGTCTTCGGGATGAAAAAGTTCTCTAACATGGGTTCATTCCACTCGCTCGACCCCAGTTTCATCAGTTGATGCACCATGAGATCGAGGTCCCTTTGCCCCAATGGTCAACATCTCTTAGCACGCGAGCCGGAATATCTGGAATCAGAGGCGGACCCACCTTAATAGAAGGGATGTCATATGCCACCTGTTAAATTATAAAAGTTTAATCTGTAAGCGAAAATTAATAAAAACTTTTAGCTCATTTAGTTAAAGTTATTGGGTTTGACACCCCTAAACTTGAGTTCAAAACCTACAAGATTCATTTTTTTTTAATATTTTTTGTTAATTATGACACCCCCAAAATTGTGTTGGATCCGCCATTTTTTAGAATCCACCGTTCATTCTACACTCTAGTATTACGTTCCAAACCAATCTTCTTTTTTTTTTAATCCGAGTTTAAGAACATATCATTTTCCATATTTTAGTTTGATTTTCGTGCAGCTATTATTTTTCTTTCACTCCATTTTCACTAATTTGTAATGTGGGTTTTCTTTTTGGATGCGCCAATCTTAACTGAGATGTTGTTGGCCTATTCAGCTACATATCCAACTCTATCCAGTTCACTTTTGGTCTAGATGGCAAAGCCTGTATAAATTTGTTTTTGTTTTTTGCTTTTTCTCAAAATGTATCGTATTAGTTAGGGCATCTCCAACCCACCTCTATATTTGCCTCTAAAATAGAGTTTAGAGGCAAATCTACTCCAACCCACCTCTATTTTCACCTCTAAAATAGAGATCTCTATTTTTTCCTCTATATATAGAGGAACTCTATTTTTTCCTCTATAATAGAGGTGAACTTTTTAATTCACAAATCAGTCCATTAACTTTCAAATACTTTTATTTATGACCAAAATAATTAAATATTAATATTTTAATAACTAACAATATAAAATTAATAAATTATAAATTACAATATTTTAATAACTAATATACAATTTAAATAATATTATAATTTTATAATTGTAAAAATAAAATAAATAGGCTAAATTATAACTTTTATAAATAAAAGGTATTATTAATAAAATAAAAAGAATATTAGAGAGAATATTCCTTTTTAGAGGAAAATATAGAGGAATACATTGGAGCAAAACCCACCTCTATTATAGAGTTCCTCTATTTTAGAGGTAAAAATAGAGGAATACATTGGAGATGGTCTTAGAGTTAGATATTACATTATTACTTATATACTAAACAATATTTGTCTAAACTTTAAATATGGGACTTGGACTGATATCACAATAATTTTCTCTCAAACCAAGAACCACACTAGGCCTGGGCGTTCGGGTATCCGTTCGGGTTCGGTTCGGGTCTTTCGGGTTTTCGGGTCTGAGATATAAAACCCATTCGGGTATTTTAGAATTTCGGTTCGGGTTCAGTTCGGTTCCATTCGGGTTCGGTTCGGGTTCGGGTACCCGAAAAACATAAAACAAAAATAAAAATTAGTTATATTTAAATAAAAATTCGTTAAATTTTGATAAATATAACAAAACCCTTCATATATTTTGTTTATTTTTGATAATTTAGTTATTTTAGACTAAAAACAACTAATATATTTAAGTTTATAATTATAATTTTGGATAATTTTGTTATATTAGGTCTAAATATAATTAATATTTTAGGTATATAATTGTAATTCGGATATTTCGGGTACCCATTCGGTTCTCGGTTCGGGTCGGGTTCGGGTTCGGTTCTTCGGATATAGGAGTTTAGGACCCGTTCGAGTATTTTATCGTTTCGGGTTCGAGTTCGGTTCTACTTTTTCGGTTCGGGTTCGGTTCGGTATTTCGGGTCCGGATATTATGCCCAGCCCTAAACCACACAAACATGTGACATTTAACCTCTAGCGAAATTTGACATATCTTGTATCGTCATACTCACAACATAATTCTTTATCTAACCCTTATTGCACTATTAAGAAGACTTTCCATACAAGTCACCATCACTCTTTATCGCAAGATTACCTTGAAGGATCTCCTCCCACAACAGAACATCTAAAATTATTTACTCGTTTATACCTTAGACCATCTTTCTCATCGAACCTAGGATCATCGATCTTGAAGGGTTTTTTGGTCATCTTATAGATTGTCAATATCTTGCTTTTTATATCACTTGTTGGGTTTTACAAACTCATGTCCAACTTTACCCATTATTATGATATTATCCACTTTAGATCAATATCACAAAACCCGCATGAATTTGTTTTGGTTTCTTTCCAAAATGCATCTTACATTTTTTATTCTATAAAGATTTATGATATCAAGTATGGTATGCACGATATATCTAAAATAGACAAACACTAGATTTTGTTTTTTACTTGTGCTGTACGTTTTCTTTCATAATTTCACAAAAATATGATTAATTAGTAATAACTATGCAAAGTTTCGACAAAAAGATATTGTTCTGAAATTGCCGATTATCACCAGAAAAAATAACTGCGAAGGAAATCAACAAACAAAACGGATTTTATTCACGAGGTATGCGCAACAGATGAACACAAGTGCTTTCAATATTGAAAACACGTACATGTATGTATTTTTAGTTTTCTTATTCCATAATTTCACGAGACAACAATATATTTGGTAACATATTGGCGTACCTCTCCCCTTACAATGTGAGGGAAATAGAGCCATCCACTGGTCACAATCATAAATGTCATTGTAAGCAGCCGAGAAACCGCTGGTCTCACCGCCCACCGCTGTCCAAATGCTGACCTTTTCACCGCAATTTCCGTCGCAGTACAAACCCCATGTAACACATAGAACAAAGTGATCTCCCCCGAAGGCGTTTCACGGCTTGTGTAGAAGAATAGAAGTTCGTGAAACAGACCAGAGGCGAGGAAGGTCGCAAAAACCCCGATGAACTTAGACAAACCGGAGTTGCGTTTGCTCAGAGGAGTGTAGATGCCTAACCGGAGAATAGATGAGACAATGGGGTTCCACCGGCGACCCCAGAAGTCTTGAAGAGAGGTGGATAAGTAAGGTTCATCGAACACTGGCTCAAGATCGCATCCAAGAATGATAGTGAGTAGAAATTTGTTGAGGTTCAATATAATCTCAAGTGGCAAGTACATGTATAGAGGATATAGACCCCATAACATAATTGGATGAAGATTGTGTTTGTAACCTCGCGCATGTAACATTACCAAGACTCCACATATTGCAACTTTAACGGCGAAAAAGGAGGAACTAGATTGAGATTTAGGGTTTTGTTGAAGTTTCTTGATGGGTAAGAAAGTGAAGCAGATGAAACTGAAAAGACTTGAGGGAAGTGGGGAAAGAGGACCTTTATCATATGCAAAGAGCATGAGCTTTGAAGTTCCCATCCCCGTAAGGAAAAACATTATGGTTGAAGTGAAAAGCTGAGAAGAGAAGAGCATGGGGGAAACAAAGAACTGAACACAAACCGGAAGAATAGAGAGTAATCTAGGAACCCCAGCTTTAATTCTTGGCGGTAAATAGTAACAATAACATACCGAGATCATTGCGGAAAGCCATACTTGGGCACATCTCTTGATTTCTTCCTCCATGTCTCACTTCTTTTTTTATGAGTTCTTCCAATCTCCGAGGTTTTATCGTGGTTGTTGTGTGTATTCAAAGTAGTCGGAAATGAATGAATAGATAATGTGGTTTAAACGGTAGAAAAAATCAAGGAACGTGTTGCTTCTACGTTCTCACTTTAGGGCTGGCTCTTGTGTGTACGTTCTCTTCTAATCCTTGATCTTGTGCAAGCTGGCTTTGGGTGGACGAACCTTTTTATCGTTTTTCTTTTCCGACCATATGTTAGCAAAATAATATTTTATTTGCGTTTTCTTCTCTTGGATCCGGAAAGAAAGCACTTATATGTCATCTTGGATATTCTCAAGATAATTTTTTTTTATAGGATATTGATCTCAATCTATATTGGTTTTGAGTGCAAGAAAACATGCCTATAACGACAGTCCATTTCGTCGCTGAATCATCGGAAAAAACATTTACAACAGTCTTATGAAGAAAGTCAAATCGACGTTAAACGGGTGACGCAAAAAAAAAATTTGTCATTCATTCGTCGCCACGTAACATCAGAAAAAAATCATAATTAATTCGTCATAAATTAATCTTCGTTGATTAGTCGCTATTAACAACAAATTATCGACGAAATAAGTTAGACATATAGCTTTGCTAATATGTTGGTTAAAAATATCGTCGTAAATTCGTCAATAAGGAATTCGTCGTTAAAGCATCATTTAGTGAGTTGTCGTAACTTCGTGGTTACAAATATCGTTGTTAAATAGTTGCATCATTTACATCGAATTAGCAATGAGTGTATAAAAATATTAGAGCATCCCCAATGGTGTAACCCATTGGGGTTCTTAACAAAAAAAAAATTTAATATTATTATTTTTTTTTTTTCGGATCCTTAAAAAAAAAAAATTATTAAAAAATAAGGACCAATCGTTACACGCCACGTGACGTGAACAGTGTAAGGATCGGTCCTTATATAAGGATTTTAAGGACCTGTATCTTAACTATGCTGTGGGACCCACATATTATTTTATAATTTTTTTAAGAACCCCTCTCCCTAAAAACCCCCCATTGTTCTTGGTCTTATAATTTTAATCGTTAAACTCTGAACTTGTATCCTCGAAATACTTCGTGCTAAGGTTCAAAAAAAAAAAAAAAAATTCGTGCTTGTACGGAAGTTTCCCGACACTGATCGATAGTGTTTGGTGTAGAAGAAGATACTTGGCTTGGTTATGCTGTCATCTTTTTCCTTTCTGCTAAAGCCGCTGAAAATATGGGATTACCCTCAGTCAATAAGTTGAACAAGTTCTCTTGAGCTTCCATCCGCTGCTCGCTAACACTACAAGAAAACAGGGCATTTACCGACGGAATTACCGACGGAATAAAATCCGTCTGAAATTATCGACGATAAACCGACGGAATTTCGACGGGACGTTTTCCGACGGAATTTCGTCGGAAATTTCCGACGGTTTCTCATTCCGTCGTAAATTCCTGACGATTAACCGACGGTTTAACTAGCCGTCGGTTTTCCGTCCTATTTCGGTCGGTTTAGCGTCAGTTTATTATAGCCGTTAATGTGACCGTTTATTTGACCGTTGGAGCGCCAAAAAACAGACCGATTTCCGGCGGATTTCCGTCGGAAATTCTTTTATATATATCTCATGTCTCCTCTCATCCCCTCCACACATATCCATCCATAACTCTTTCTCTCCCTCTCTCTTTAACCGAGCAAAATGTCATCTTCTAACTATTACCGATCGTGGATGGACGGAGTTAGGGTTGATGAGGCGACGAGCCTAGTCCATGAGCAATATGCACTTGGTATTGCGGAATTCATGTCGTTAGCTTCCAATCAACCACATACATTGAAAACCGGTAAGTTAAAATGTCCATGTCTTAATTGCCGAAATTTAAGAACTGTTATGATTGGCGAAGTATGGTATCACTTGTATTCAGTTGGGTTTATGTCGGGTTATAAGATTTGGTATCTCCATGGAGAAACTGCGGATTATGCAAGTAGTAGTAGAGAACCTTACAGAAGTATTAGTACTTTGGAACCTCATGTTAGTTCTAGCGAACCTTATAGTGCCGCTGTAGATTTTGGTGTAGGTACCGTCCAGATGGTTAATGATGCATATAGAGAAAATATTTTAGAAGTAGGTGAACATCAAATTCCTAGGGTAGATGAGGAACCTAATGTAGAAACTAGGAGATTTTTTGACATGTTAGATGCAGCAAAGCGGCCACTTTACGATGGTTGCAGAGAGGGTCATTCGCCATTATCATCTGCTACACGATTAATGGGCATAAAGACGGACTACAATCTGCCGGAAGAATGTGTGGATGCATTTTGCGACTTTTTGAAAGATATTCTTCCAGAAGATAACCTTGCGCCAGCTTCATACAACGAGGTCGAGAAACTTGTTAAAGGGCTTGGATTACCGTATGAGATGATAGATGTGTGCATCGACAACTGTATGATATATTGGAGAGAAGATGACTACCGTCTGGATTGCAAATTCTGTAAGAAGCCTCGCTATGAGGATACTGTGGGAAGAGCTAAGGTTCCGTTCAAGAGAATGTGGTATATGCCGTTAACCGATAGGTTGAGGCGCTTATACCAATCAGAGAGAACTGCGGGGGAAATGAGATGGCATGCTGAGCATAGAAGAGGAGCAGAGATTGGACATCCATCGGATGCGGAAGCGTGGCGACATTTTCAGAGTGTATATCCAGATTTTGCATACGATCCACGTAACGTGTACCTCGGATTATGCACAGATGGTTTCAACCCGTTTGGAAGGCATGGGAGACAATATACTCTATGTGGCCCGTGATTTTAACTCCTTATAACCTACCGCCAACTATGTGCATGCGTCGAGAGTTTCTTTTCCTCTCTGTACTCGTTCCCGGTCCAGAGCATCCCAGAAGATCACTTGATGTGTTCTTGCAGCCATTGATACATGAGTTGCAAATGTTATGGACGTCCGGTGTTGTAGCATACGATGTTTCATGCAAGGAAAATTTTATGATGAGGGCTGCATTGATGTGGACCATTAGCGATTTTCCGGCTTACGGTATGCTATCTGGATGGACAACACACGGGAGGTTAGCATGTCCGTATTGTCAGGAAAAGACAGATGCATTCCAGTTGAAGAATGGACGCAAGTCGTGTTGGTTTGATTGTCATAGAAGATTTCTACCGCATGATCATCCATATCGGAAAAACACAAAACTTTTTACGAAGAAGAGGAAAGTGTTTGATGATCCTATTCTCCAAGATGATGGCTCGCAAACTTTGGGGCTCTTAGAAACCTTTGGTGCACTAAGAACTGTTGACTGCGGTGGAAAAGGGCATGAGAATATTTACGCAGCTGGTGTGGTCCACAATTGGCACAAGCAAAGCATCTTCTGGGATTTACCATATTGGAAGGACCAGTTACTAAGGCATAATCTTGATGTCATGCACATTGAGAAAAATTTCTTCGATAACATCATGAACACTGTTCTCAACGTGCAAGGGAAGACGAAAGATAATGTGAAGTCTAGGCTTGATTTACCTGAAATTTGTGATCGGCCGGAACTTCATCTTCAGAAGAACGGAAAACCGCCAATTCCAGCATATTGGCTAGACTCGAAGTCGAAGGAAGAGTTATTTAAGTGGATTATGCTACAAGTTAAATTCCCTGACGGGTATGCATCAAACTTGCGTAATTGTGTGGACACTGATGGAGGAAAGTTTATCGGAATGAAGAGTCATGATTGTCATGTGATGATGCAGCGACTCCTACCATTTGCATTTGCTCATCTCCTTCCTCGAGATGTCCACAAAGCAATTGCAGCTGTCGGATCTTTTTTCAGAGATATATCCACCAGGTCACTCACTAGTGAAGGGATCAGAAATCTGGAGCAAAATATTCCTAAAATCTTATGCAATCTAGAAAAGATATTTCCACCGTCTTTCTTCGATGTCATGGAACATTTGCCTATTCATCTACCAGGTGAAGCTAGACTTGGTGGTCCGGTACAATATCGGTGGATGTATCCTTTCGAGCGCTATATGTTCCACCTTAAAAAGAAGGTGAAGAATCCCGCTAAAGTGGAGGGCTCTATTGCCGCTCAATATAACAACGAAGAGACTGCGACATTTTCTAGCTACTACTTCCCTTCGCAAGTACGCACCAAGAGCAGGCGGCCAGCTAGGAACGATGATAGGGGAGAGAGGCAAATTTATAGGTCAGTTGTTCCTGAAGGAATGTTTAGATGAATCCTGATTCAATTCTCTGATTCAGATTATCCTAAACATGCGGATCTAGGTTCTCTTGATTAGAAACAATTGTTGATCTCACCTTTTACCTGTTTTGTGCAGCGGAAAGGGAGAACAGGTCAGAGATCAGAGAGCCACCAAGGGATGGATCCTCCAAAGGTTCACACACGCACGCAAAGGAATCTGGCTGCTAGACCACGAGGAGGGAGGCGACGCAGGAGAGAGAGAGTTGGCGGCTGGGTTAGGGTTAAAGAGGAAAACAGACTCGAGTTTTATTTATAAAACTCGTCCGGTTCCTCTTGGGCCATTTGGCCCAAATACCAAATAACTCGAAGGCGTTCGCGCACTGTGTCGATCGACACACCTTGTGCATCGATCGACACACAGTGGCCAAAACCCTTTTATTCTCTCTAAGTACAGTAAATGCCTAGCACTTTTACCGTACTTCTGCTAAGCCGTTCCTATACCTTTCCTGTTAGCTTAGGCGTGTGACCCATATGGGATCATATAATAAAGGCAATAAGTCCAAGACTTATAGATCATGAGCGGACTCTAGCAAGCCATCATGACCCCCAGTATTATATGACTTATGTCTGATCATTGACATACTCTTACTTTCTAGAGACAGTACCGAGATTACTGGACACAATTCCAACAATCTCCCACTTGAACTGGAATCTCTGTATTCATAATCCTTTTGTCTCAATATCTCGATTAGTCATAAGGCAAGATTAGTGTCATCCTTATAAAGCCTAATCTTGTTCATCGGACTCTGATTCGATACTGACAATCCAAACGACTCGGGACAGTCCGTTTGAGCATGGCCATGCATTTTCCAGTATTCAAATCTCCGATTGGCCTAGATATATTCACTCCATTTATATTGGAGGAACAAATCCCGTCTTGTTCCATCACTGTAAACTACTCATTTCACAATGTACCCAAACAAGGTCCTTATAACTATCGCAGAACGATAGCGTTAGACAATGATTAAAGTGCATCAGTCCATGTGCAGTCACATGCATGCGAACTCAGGTCTAAGGACTATACTCTATAGTCGTAGTAAGAATCTCTTATGACACAGATATAAATATCCTGAAGAGTTCTTATAAGCGGGTCTTGTCCGGTCTTATGTTCCCAAACATACACCTATGTACTGACTTTGATGCCGCGCATCTATGACACACTGAGACTTTGTCATAAGTCACGTACCAATCCAGTCTCACACGGTTGTTGGTGTTCCAATTTCAACAACCTTCGACTAGGGACAGGATGATATAAAACATCTATCAAACATAGGGTCTCATGATCAAGCTAAATGACTTTGATGACTCAAGATCAAGTCACTTACTTCGATGACCTATAAAATGCTTTATATCACTTTGGAACGATTATTTCATCACAGTTAAAATAATCTTGAAATAATAATTTCATTAAACATAAGAATGTTTTACAAGAACATATCAAATAACTAAATAAAAGCCCTCAAACTCCCACTCAAATTTAGATTACATTTCAATGTCTCTAATGCCTACAGCTTCAGTCAGAAACTCGAGCTTAGGCCTTGGGAGTGGCTTTGTCAACGGATCAGCGACGTTATCATCTGTCTGAACTCAGCTGATCTTGACTTCCTTTCTATTAATGATGTCACGTATCAAGTGAAATCTTCTTAGAACATGCTTGGATTTCTGGTGTGATCTTGGTTCCTTTGCCTGAGCAATAGCACCATTGTTATCACAAAACAGTGCCAGAGGCTCAGCCGCATCTGGTATCACACCTAGTTCAATAATGAACTTTCGTATCCAAACAGCTTCCTTCGCAGCTTCTGAGGCGGCGATATATTCAGCTTCTGTAGTGGAATCAGCAACGGTGTCTTGCTTGGAGCTTCTCCAACTGATTGCACCACCATTCAGACAAAAGATATAACCGGACTGTGACTGGAAATCATCTTGGTCTGTCTGGAAACTTGCGTCCGTAAATCCACTGACTTTAAGCACATCACTTCCGCCGTACACCAAGAACTTATCCTTAGTATGTCTTAGATACTTCAAGATATTCTTTACGGTAATCCAATGGTTTTCACCTGGATTTGACTGGTATCTACTCGTCATGCTCAATGCATAAGCAACATCAGGACGAGTACAGATCATGGCATACATGACAGATCCTATTGCAGATGCATAAGGAATATTTTTCATGCGCTCAAGCTCAGCAGCCGTCGTAGGGCTCTGCTTCTTGCTTAGCGTTGTGCCATGTACCATTGGCGTGAAGCCCTTCTTGGAATCTTTCATGCTGAATCTTTGTAGGACTTTGTCAATGTATGAGTCTTGACACAAGCCTATCAGCCTTCTAGATCTATCCCGGTAGATCCTGATTCCAAGAACGTATGCGGCTTCACCCATGTCTTTCATGGAGAAACAACTTCCAAGCCAGTCCTTTACGGACTTCAGCATTGGAATGTCGTTTCCGAGAAGCAATATGTCATCGACATACAGAATAAGAAATACTATCTTGCTCCCACTAGTTTTCTTATACACGCATTGTTCTTCTTCGTTTCTGATGAAGTCAAATTGCTTGATCGCTTCATCAAAACGAAGATTCCAGCTCCTCGATGCTTGCTTCAATCCATAAATGGATTTATGAAGTTTGCATACTTTCCCAGCATTCTTTGGATCTATGTAACCGTCAGGTTGCGTCATATACACATCCTCTTCCAGAATTCCATTCAGGAAGGCGGTTTTCACGTCCATCTGCCAAATTTCATAATCATGAAAAGCTGCAGTTGCTAGTAGAATCTGAATAGATTTCATCATAGCCACTGGTGAATAGGTTTCATCGTAATCCACACCGTGAACTTGTCTGAAACCTTTTGCCACCAACCTGGCTTTATAAATCTGGACATTTCCATCCACGTCAATCTTCTTCTTGAAGATCCATTTGCACTCGATGGCTTTTACACCAGCGGGTAAGTCAACCAACGAAAACACTTGGTTGACCGACATGGAGTCCATTTCGGAATCAGTGGCCTTGCGCCACTTAGAGGAATCTGGGCCCATCATGGCTTGATTGAAGTTCGATGGTTCATCACCATCAATGATCAGAAGATCATGACAGTCAGTCACGAGGAATCCTTGATATCTCTCGGGTTCGTGACGGATCCTCCCGGATCTTCGAACTTCAGGTACTACAGGTTCAGGCTCTACAATTTCTTGTAGGTCCTCCTGCTGCTCTTCCTCATTAGGTTGAGCAGTATCCTGTTCATCTTGAATTTCTTCAAGCAGTACCTTACTCCCACTGTCTTTCTTAGAGAGAAATTCTCTCTCAAGAAAGTTACAATCCCGGGCAACAAAGATCTTGTTCTCGGAACGTAGATAGAAGTAATAAGCCTTGGTTTCCTTTGGATAACCAATGAAGTAGCATTTATCAGACTTTGGTATAAGCTTGTCTGAGATTAATCTCTTGACATAGGCTTCACAACCCCAAATTCTAAGATAAGACAGCACTGGAGCCACTCCAGTCCATAATTCATATGGTGTCTTTGCTACTGCTTTCGATGGCGCTCTATTTAGAGTGAAAACTGCGGTTAGCAGAGCATATCCCCAAAGGGATATTGGAAGGTCTGTGTGACTCATCATAGATCGAACCATATCCAATAAGGTCCGATTTCTCCTCTCAGACACACCATTCCATTGAGGTGTTCCGGGAGGAGTGAGTTGGGATACGATCCCACACTCTCTTAGATGATCACTGAATTCTTGGCTTAAGTATTCTCCTCCTCGGTCAGACCGAAGAGCCTTAATGCTTTTGCCAAGTTGGTTCTGTACTTCATTTTGGAATTCTCTGAACTTCTCAAAAGATTCAGACTTATGTTTCATTAAATAAACATATCCATACCTACTGAAATCATCAGTAAAGGTAATGAAGTACTGATAGTTTCCTCTTGCATTTGTGGACATTGGGCCACACACATCAGTGTGTATCAGGCCCAATAAGTCACTGGCCCTCTCGTTAGGTTTATTAAAGGGGGCCCGCGTCATTTTGCCCATTATGCAGGATTCGCATTTCTCACATGACTCAAAGTCAAATGAGCCAAGAAGTCCATTCGAATGGAGCCTCTTGATGCGTTTCTCGCTGATGTGCCCTAAACGACAATGCCATAGAAACGTTCGGTTCTCCTCATTAGGTTTGAACCGTTTGGTATTAATGTTATAAACTGGCGCGGATTGATCGAGTATGTAAAGCCCATTCGTAAGAGGGGCAGAACCATAGAACAAATTGTTGCGATTGAAGGAACATAATTTATTCTTAACTGAAAAATCATAACCTTCCAAATCCAACAAAGAAATTGAAATAATATTCCTGCTTATAGCAGGTACAAAATAACAATTATTGAGTTCTAAAATCAATCCCGAAGGTAAAGACAACAAGTATGTGCCTACAGCTAGTGCTGGAACTTTCGCTCCATTCCCAACTCGTAGCTCCACTTGTCCTTGCTTCAGCCTCCTACTGTTGCTGAGTGCCTGCATATTAGTACAAATATGAGCCCCACAACCAGTATCCATAACCCATGAGGTATTATCAGAAGTAGTTGTATTAACTTCTATAACCAAAATACCTGTCGAAGAAGTCTCGAGAGTCTTCTTCTTCAATTCCTTTAGACCTTCTTGGAATTTCTTACATTCTCTCCTCCAATGCCCTGGTTCTTTACAGAACCTGCATATGTCAGTTGGCCCAGCCTTGGACTTGGGCTTGGGCTTTGGCGTGTCCTTGTCCGCGACTTGGACAGCCTTGGCCTTTCCCTTATCCTTAGCAGAGGATTTCTTAAACCCCTTGCCCTTTTGCACCATAAGCACATTGGGGTCCTTGGCGGTTTTCCTCAAGTTGGGCTCTGCAGTCTTGAGCATTCCGTTAAGCTCAGGCAATGTCTTACTCAAGCCATGCATGTTAAAGTTCAGAATGAACTGATCATAGCTTGCAGGTAATGACTGCAGAATGATGTCGCAGGCAAGTTCTTGGCTGATTGGGCAGTCGAGTTTCTGAAGATGATCGAGATAACCCATCATCTTCAAGACATGAGGACTCACTGCCGCATTCGCAGCCAACTTACAGTCTAAGAGGTTCTTAACAGTTTGAAACCTATCAGTCCTTGCTTGCTCCTGAAAAAGCGATTTCAGGCTTGCCATTATCTCAATTGGTGACAACACACTCTCGAACTGCATTTGCAGCTCAGCAGTCATTGTCGCCAACATAAGGCAATACACATCATTTTCATCTGACGAATGCTTTTCCCAAGCATTATGCAGAGTCCTGGCGGCATTGTTAGCAGGCCTCTCGGGGAGAGGATCACGAAGGACATAATCCTTCTTCTCCTGCTTGAGGACCAGCCTCAAGTTCCTTGACCACGTCAGGAAGTTCGTTCCAGTCAGCTTCTCCTTCTCGAGAACAGACCGGATTGAGAATGTATTTTGTGTGCTTGTAGTAGTCATAGCTGAAATATATAGATAAAAAGGTTATTAGTTAAAATGTTCAATATGATTAATCTCGTATTAAATTTAATATGATTAATCACGCATTATATTCAATAACATAAGTTACCCTCAATAGAATATAATGATTACAAGATCCACATATAACTAAGATCAAAGTGGGCCACTGGCCATCACCCAACCTTAGCTTATATCGGTAAGCCCTATATCGGCTAATTATATCCGTGATATAACTCTTGGTTGTGAATCTGGGCCCGAGGCCCAATCCACTCTGATGTCTCAAGGCCCGGGACTCCCGATGGCCCAGTCAAGAAAACCAGACTATACAGTCATGTAATCATTAATGTCTGGGACTCCCAATGACATTTATGAATCACAAACCGTCTTATCCACGCAAAAGCAGACACCCTCACACTGTAAGGCCATGAATACAATTGAATGGGCTTCGACAGCTGACATAGAATGGACAAGACATCCAACGCTTGATATTATTTGAGGTTCGTAGGTTTATTTAAAAAATTCATTCCCAAAATAGAAGATTACTATTTCGGGAAACTTTCCATTTTTGGAAACCTACTATTTTTGGAAACTTTCTAAAATTGGAAACTTTCTAAAAACGGAAACTTTCTAACTTTAGAAATTTCTTTAAAATCCAAAACCCGCAAATCTAGAAACTTCTAATTTAAGAAACTTTCTAATTTTCAAAATTTCGGAAACTTTAATTTAAAATCGACTTTATAATTTTATAAAATAAATTCTAAATTAATCTGAAGAAAGACTCAAATAATTGGCCCAATTGTTTTAACTTCTTGGCCCGAGGCCCAAGAATTGGTCCATGTCCAAGACATGACCCAATTGTCCAATTAAATGACATAACCGGTCTGGTTCATTAAAATTGGTCTAACCAAATTTTAATTACTACGATGACCACAATTGTCAACCGGTTATTTACTAAACCGGATTTTCTCAATTTATTTGGTCCAACCAAATCAAATTAGAAAATCCTGGTTTAGGCACAAAATCCAATTTCTCGACTTTGGATTTCTTATCCCGGTTTAACCAGACTTAATAAAATTATTAAATCTGTTTATTAAACCAAGACGAATAATTTTAATCAAAATTCTAAACCGAGTCTTAAACCCAACCGTATCGATCGATGAACCAACCGCATCGATCGATTCATCAATCGCATCGGTCGATCTTCTCAGCATCGATCAATGCGTTCACGCGTTGAGCAGGCTTGGCCGAGATATGCGAAATCCATGCGATCGTTCGATCGATCCATGCGATTGCAGTCGATCTCTCGCGGTTGTATCGACCGATCCATGCGATCGTATCGATCGATCCATGCGATCACAGCCGATACTACTTTATGAAAATCGTATTCCAAATCAATATAGCTTGGATTTGCGATTTCAAGTGTGTTTAGGTTTCAACTCCTTGTTGCTTAAGTGATTTCTCTTATCAGTAGTTGATTCAAAACACTTCTTAAACAAGAAAACAATCCTAAACTTGAATCTAAACAAGAAAAACCAGAACCATAAGCTCTGATACCACTGAAGGAATGTTTAGATGAATCCTGATTCAATTCTCTGATTCAGATTATCCTAAACATGCGGATCTAGGTTCTCTTGATTAGAAACAATTGTTGATCTCACCTTTTACCTGTTTTGTGCAGCGGAAAGGGAGAACAGGTCAGAGATCAGAGAGCCACCAAGGGATGGATCCTCCAAAGGTTCACACACGCACGCAAAGGAATCTGGCTGCTAGACCACGAGGAGGGAGGCGACGCAGGAGAGAGAGAGTTGGCGGCTGGGTTAGGGTTAAAGAGGAAAACAGACTCGAGTTTTATTTATAAAACTCGTCCGGTTCCTCTTGGGCCATTTGGCCCAAATACCAAATAACTCGAAGGCGTTCGCGCACTGTGTCGATCGACACACCTTGTGCATCGATCGACACACAGTGGCCAAAACCCTTTTATTCTCTCTAAGTACAGTAAATGCCTAGCACTTTTACCGTACTTCTGCTAAGCCGTTCCTATACCTTTCCTGTTAGCTTAGGCGTGTGACCCATATGGGATCATATAATAAAGGCAATAAGTCCAAGACTTATAGATCATGAGCGGACTCTAGCAAGCCATCATGACCCCCAGTATTATATGACTTATGTCTGATCATTGACATACTCTTACTTTCTAGAGACAGTACCGAGATTACTGGACACAATTCCAACAGTTCCTAACATTTTTCAACAGATTGGGCGGTTAAGTGGAAAAGCAGGCAAGCGGCAACTAACAACTCAAGAGCATACACATCTCCACAAGTACATTCTAACCAACTGCGAGGAAGTATCTGAATATGAGAGGTATATATATATGTGTTAGATTTATATTTTTATGTGCACTTGGTTTATTTATTTCTAATATACTAAATTTTCGTAGGTTATATATGGAAGCTCTCCAGTTTCATCATCCAGAACTGGACGAAGCCCAACGCGAGGCCCGTAAACAAAAAGACTTTAGTCATTGGTTAACCTTCTATGTAAGATTTTGTATCTCAGATCTTCTAAAACATAGGCGAAATAGAGTATTTTATAACTTTTATTTGATGCTCCTCTTAGGTCGGTGAGGAACAAAAAGCCGGACGTACCCCGGATGATTGGTTAGCTGACATAATAGAGGGCATCCACTACACAGCAAAGTCTTATCCGAGATATTGCACTAGGGGGTACGCTTTTAAGGTGCATGCAGAAGGGTCAACTAGAATTACCGCGGATCACGGAGTTTCATCTGCATCTGGCGAAGTTGTCTACTACGGTATTCTCAAAGAAATACTAGAAGTAAAGTACATAGGGAAGCTTGGAATGCGATGTGTAGTTTTTCTATGCGATTGGTTTAACCCGGTCCTAGGGCAAGGTGTCGTGATAGATGAGTTCGGTGTGACGTCAATTAATTCGAGCAAAAAACTAAGAAACTACGATCCGTTCATTATTGCTTCGCAGGCAGATCAGGTTTGTAATTGTACATAATTATGTATAATATTTACAATTTAAGTAATCATTTTAACGTTGAATTATATTTATGCAGGTGTGTTACATTCCATACCCTCGTTTAACTTATAAAAGTGATCCATGGATCACGGTTACAAAAATAAATCCTCGAGGGAGGGTGTCCGGAGTCGAAGAACGCGAAGTAGAGCCTTTACAAACAAGTGTAAATGATTTCATAGCTCCTGTAGAAGAATCGCTTGAAGTAAATTTAGTTGTCGACTTTAGCCAATTCGGGGACATTGTTCTACATTCAGAATCCGAAGAGGAGAGAGGCGAATTTGATGACACCGACTCAATTTCTACCGACTACGATTCAAATAGTGACGAAGAATAAAAATGTATTACACTTGAGACATTCGTAAAACTTCTAAAATATAATAAAATAAATCCAATTAAATTTTCTAAATGTTTTACATTTAAAAAGGTACGGCGGCGAAATATTTTGTAAAATAAGTTGTAAAATTTTACGACGAAAAACCAACGATAATTTAAATAAACAACTAACACGGATTGGTTTACAACCGTAGGTTATGAAGTCTCTATATATACAATTCCTATGTAACATTAAACGACTAATACTAAATGGTTCAACTGGTTGAAGGGGTAAAATTATATGCTAGAGGTGGATGGTTCGAATGAAACCACCTGCATATTTGTTTTTTAATTTACGACGGAAAACAGACGATAATTAAATAACCGACGGTTTTCCGTCGGAAATCGAAAAAAAAAATATCGGGACAATGAATCGAACCGCCCACCTAACGGTTATCATATATATACCCTAACCATTTGAGACTTCTGGTGTTAATCGTTTACTGTTACATTGACAAAGTTTATATCTTTACAGGTTTAAAAAAAAATTAAAACATAAATCCGTGGGAGGCAAGGTTCGAACCCCCACCCACATCCTTATGTTCTTTCCCTTAAACCAATTGAGCCATTCTGAGTTAGTCGTTGAGGGTTACGTAGAACTTATATATATTATTAAGCTACTGTTTTGTTTAATAAAAAAAAAATTAACCAAAAAAAAAAATTAACCAAATTAAAACATAGTTAAATATCATAAAAACAAAACATTACATATAATTAGAGTAGCATAATTATGATATAGCTTCATCAGTTATCATTCCTGAACCAATCTCCGATGTCAGTCTCTTCCCAAAGCTCGACCATGCGGTTCCAGTCCACTACAAGCATCCATGACGGTCTTCCTTCTCCTCTTAGCCACTGCAGTTTCACCCGCCGCATTAACCAAGAACGCCATGACGGGGACAAAAAAACGAAATCCATTTTCTGTTTTTGAGAGTAGAGAATGCTTGACTAGTTGATGCAAATCACAAAAACGTCCGTACATATTTATTAACAAAAAAATCTATGAAAAAACCGACGGTATTCCGTCGGTTTTTGAATTTAATACCCGAAAAGACATTTACCGAAGCGTTGCATGGGGAAGAGAGTGGAGTTAAATCGGTTTTGACCGTTTAATTCGATAATCCGATGGTTTTCCGACAGAAAACCGACGGGTAACCGACGGGTAACCGACGGGATTCCGTCAAACATTTCCGACGGCATTCCGAGGGTTTAGGGTTTAGGGTTTCAATTATGGTTTAGTGTTTAGCATTTTATAATGTTCACACTAATATGTAACATTAACATTGATGTTTTGCATTACAAGTCTTTGTTTTAAGAATATTATAAAAATTACAACTTAGATAAGGTTTGACAAGAACTTCGACTTAACCGTTATTGTACAATACTAAGTGTTTAGATCCGACGTGTTGTAAATTTCTCAATGTCATACAAACCATGTCATTTAGTTCATATACTGAAGTATAATAGTATCAACTATTATAACATTAACTATTGAGAGGTTTTGAGATGTTCTGTTACCTAATATGAAACCCTAAACCTTGATCTGTCGAAATTCCGTCGGTAATTACCGACGGAATACCATCGAAAAATCTTCATTTCGACGGCAATCCGTCTGAATTTGTTAATAATTTATTATTAGAGTCAGCGTAACTAATACCCTAAACGAAACCCTAAACCCTCAGAATTCCGTCGGAAATATGTGACGGTTTTCTGTCGGTTTATTAGCATTTCCGACGGAAATGCGTCGGTTTACAGTCGGTAATGTTAATTACTCGGCCAAAGAGAGCAGTAACTTTCTACTCTTCCCCATGCACGTCTAGGTAAATGTCATTTCAGAAATTAACTCAGTTTCCGACGGGTTACCGTCGGTTTTACCGTCGGAATGTTTTCTATATATAGAACTCGATTGCATGAACATTCATTCAAATCACAAACACAAAACTTACCAAATGGATTTTGTTTATTTCTCTCCCGAAGCCCGTGAAACTGCATTACGCGAAATCGGAATGCCGGGGCGGGGACACCTTCCCAATCTCGATCCATCCCGCCAGACTCATCGATCGGTTTGGTTCGGGTACAACATCGTCATTATATCCGTTACCAGTGATATAATTGAGACACATTGGCACGGCGGCGGCTATCTAACGTACTACCAACTTCCGACGTCCTTCAAGGAAGCTTGGTTTAGTGATTTTCTCGTAAGTAATGTTTTTAATTTATTATTAAAATATTGACTTAAACTAAACACAGGTTTTTTTATCACAGGAATACTTCACCTGCTCTCAAGACCATCTGTTCATAGTCTGGCGCGAATTCCACAGGACCGCTAGACGGGTTTTCCAGACGAAAATGAGGCGGCTGAAGCTACGTTGGGAAAGAGGAGAAGGAAGGCCTGCTTGGATTCCTGCGAGGTCTTGGAACCTCATGGTGCGTCAATGGCGGGAGACGGACGTGGGAGATTGGTTCACCAACCAATTCCCGAACTATAATAGATTTTAGTTAATGTTATTTTTATTTTAATGCAATGTTTTTTTTTTGTTTTTTTAAAATGCAATGTTTTATTTTAATTATGAATCAATGTTAAATTTTTTTTTTAATGAACAATATAACTAGTTAGTTATATCTACTATTTATATGTAACAATAACAATTATTACGAAATGGCTCAATTGGTTTAAGGCAGGAGGACAAGTGCTTGAGGTGGGGGGTTCGAGTTGAGGTATCAACGTTTTATTTTTAAAACCGTAAGTTTAAAAATTCTATAGACACTATTCCTATGTATCATTATCCAACAAATACTAAATGGCTCAGCTGGTACAATTGGTGGAAATATATGCTAGAGGTGGTTGGTTCGATTCCAACCTTGCACCAATTTGTTTTTTAACCGATTGAATTCTTTTAAATTTCTTGTTTTAGGTTGTTGGATGCTAGAACTTGGTTGCATGTGTACATTGATAGGTAGTTTCTAATGGGAATGTTAGATTGAACAATTTGACAGGATTTTGGATTGTTTACATATGTTTTCTGTGAATTTTTTTTATTTTTCAACCGTTTTTTTTTTTCAACCGAGTTTAAAACGTTTTTAAAACGATTTCAAACGTTTTAATATCGTTTTAGATCGTTTTTAAACATATCTAAACTCTAGAATTATTTCTAAGAACATTAATTATTTTTAGAATTTTTTTGGAAAATAACCTTGTTTTTTTAAAACGTTTTGATTTAATTAAAACAATTTTATGAAAACGTTTTTAAAATTTTAATATTTTAAAATATTTTTATAAAATTTTCGAAATTTTATACAATTTTTTCAATTTTTAAAACAATTTGACATATTTATGAAAAACATTTTACTTTTTTTTATTTATAAATTTTGCAAAGTTTATCCCAATTTTGTATAATTTAGATATCGAATTGTCAATCTAAATTCTCGATTGGATTATAATTTTATAGGAACACTTTTATGACTTTTGAGGAGTTGTACAACACTCCGGCGAATGCTGTACCGGAGAATTCATTACCAGAGGAGCCACCGCAGCGGCAAGCACCGAGACCCCGACGGTCTAGGTCGACTCAAGTGCGGCCTCCACCTGCTCCATTGTCTCAAACAGAGCCGGGAACGTCTCAGATTCGGCCGGAGGTTCCTAGTGGGAGTCACTCTGTGTCTCAGGCCACACAGTTTGTCCTCCCGAGTATTGCCGCAGAGATATCGGCAATACTCGATCTACCGGGACGAGAGCATCTCAAACGGCTCGATCCATTATACGAGACCAATCCGGGAACTTTGTGGTAATAAATCTTTTTAATGTTAAATTTTCATGTTATATTTGCTTATTATACAAATATTAAACTTTTGATTTTTTTGGTTTTATCAGGTTTACGTTGACCGAATCCAAGATCGCGAGGAGCATCTTGGGAATGATGTACAGCATGCTCCACGCCGGGTACCCGACGTACAGAGAAATGCCTTTAGCCTCTAGGCATAACTGGTTCCGCCAATTCGCGGTAAATAATGTTAACTTTGTTATATATATATATTTTTTTAATTCTAACTAATATTTGATTTTCCTTTTTTATAGCAAGAGTATACTTGGGATAGCAAGTATACAAAATTGGTGGAACAGGAGTTCCATGCGAAAGCAGCTTCGCATTACTCGAACGTCCTCAACATATGGAAGCAGAAGTGGTGCAACGCAGAAGTTCCCAAGGGTATTGACGAAGAAGGCGATACTTGGAAGGGGTTCGTCCGTCATTGGAGTAAGCCTGCAACCGCAGCAACCTCTTCGACAAACTCGCAGAACCGTAGAAGTCATAGGAACGGTGTCGGGATGGCAACTCATAATGCCGGAGCACGGAGCACTGCATCGAGGAAATTAATCTTGGTAAGTTTCTTTTATTTTAATTTTCATTATGTTTAGATTTTTCTTTTAAAGTCAAAATTTGTTTTTGCAGAAACAAAAGAAAGGAGGAAAAGATCCGACTCATATTGAGCTCATCGAGGATGGTCACAAAAACAAGGAGACGGGCGAAATCCAAGATCCGATTGCTCGGAGGATTGTTGAGTCGACGAAGAGGCGTTTGGAAGAGGTGGTTACCCAATCTGAAGGAATCGGTTCGACGGAAGAGATACCGGACGAGCAAGTCAACGAAGTTTTCCTCGAGGTAAAATTCCAATTTAAATAAAATATGAATTAAGTTTAACAGTTATTTAATCTCTAACATAAATTCATAACTTAAATATTTACAGGAAACAGAGAAGAGAAGAGGCCGGATTTTCGGTTTGGGAAACTTGGCGGACAAAGCTACGACACCGCATTCACGTTTTCGTCCAGAGCCCGACGTGGATTTCGTCGAACTCATCAAGGAAAAGGATGCGGAGATCGAAGCGTTGAAGGCCAAGCAGGCGCAGATGGAAGTCCGGATGACAGAGAAAGAGGCAGAAACCTCGAGGAAGATGGAAGAGATGAGTACTCGGTTTGAGTACTTTATGCAGCACGGCCATCTTCCAGACGCCGCACCGACGAACCAGGGGGGAAAGGGGGGAAAGAAAAAGGGGACGGGAAAGAAAAAATAAACGGGAATGTAATTTAAAAACAGTTTTTTTTTTAAAATAAATTTTAATAAATTTCTTTTTTTTGGTTAAATATTATCTAAATAATAAGAATATTTTAATATAAAAACTGTTCGGAATATTTTTTTAAAATAAATTATAACGTATCCGTCGGAAACCCGTCGGTTGTGGACCGTCGGAAACCCGTCGGTTGTGAACCGTCGGAAACCCGTCGGTTGTGTACCGTCGGAAACCCGTCGGTTGTGAACCGTCGGGAACCCGTCGGTTGTGAACCGTCGGGAACCCGTCGGTTGTGTTCCCTCGGAATACCGTCGGTTATTTTCCCTCGGAATACCGTCGGTTATATTTCGTCGTTTAACCGTCGGTTTATGATCGGTAATCCGTCGGTTTATTATCCGTCTGTTTTCCCTCGGTTTATTATTCCATCGGTAATCCGTCGATTTTTACAGACGAAAAACCGACGGGTATTTATTTCCGACGAAATAGAATTGACGGATTTTTTGGGTGGGAAATCCATCGGAAATGGTCTTTTCCGAGGGAAACCCGTCGGAAATGTCCCTCGGAATTGGCCTGTTTTCTTGTAGTGTAAACGCTTACTTTTCTTTTAGTACAATTGTCTTGGCTTTCTAATCTATAAATTTAGAGCATCGTCGTCTGTTATTTTTTATGTTTCAATCCTAGATGACACTTTGGAGGTCCGGCGTACGTAGCTCCACAATCAAATGTGAGATGATGGAGTTTGTCTCCTTTCCTTCTGTAGCGGTTGTTGTTAGCGGTTGTTGTTATCTTTTGAGGGTGATTGAAACAATATTCAGTTTCTCATAGTTTATTGCGAATCATATTATTAGTGAGGTTATGAAGTAAACAAAAAATAATTATAGTATTCGTCTACATATCGATGAAATTATGAAATTGCGATGGACAAATCAACAAACAAAACGAATTTATTCATAAGGATCGCGTAACATTTGAACACAACTTATTTACTTTTCAATATTTAAAATACGTACATATATTTTTAGTTTTATTTCATAGTTTCACGAATTGATATACTTGGTAACAAATCCGTGAATGCTTGCGACGGAAGAACAACAAGGTTTCATGGGCGCGTATATTTATACTTGAGGGAAGTAGAGCCAACTAATGGACACACCCATAAAAGCCATCGCTGCTCTCACCGCCCACCTCCATCCAAACGGTATCCTTTTCGCTACCACTTCCGATGCAGTATAAATCCCATGCAACACATATAGCAAAGTGATCTCCCCTGAACGCGTTACACGGTTTGTATAGAACAATAGAAGCTCGTGAAACAGACCAGAGACGAGAAACGTCATAAAAACACCCATGAACTTAGCCACACCGAAGTTGCGTTTCGAGATGCCCCGCATGGGAGCGTAGACTTTGAGTTCTTCCTCCATCTCTTAGATCTTCTTCTTTGCGTTGCTGAGCTTTGGCAATAAGCGAGGCTTTTAACTTGGTTTTTGCGTGTGCGCATTTGGTTAACAGGTAGACAAATGAAAGGAAAATATTGCTTTTACGTTCTCTCTTCTGAGGCTGGTTCTTGTGTAGCGTTGTCACCCGCCATGCAGCTGGACGAATCTTCGATCGTTCTTTCCATGATGTGTTGGTAAAAATATATTTTATTTGTGTTTTTTGTTGAATGTATATTGTACAATTTTATTCATAAAAAAAAAACTCATTTTTAGATCAAGCCAAGTGCAACTTATTGGAATATTTTCAAGACCATCATTTTAATGTCTTTATAGACATCGTATAGGGGGATCACTATAGGATTCGTAAATATTATTAACATCGTATATTGAATCGTGGATATACTCGGTGAATCCGGATCATTTAGTCACCCTAATTAATATTACTGACCTTTTGCTTATCATCAATTGATTCAATTCGATGACCTTCTAAACACATAATCATTATGGATAACTGGATAAGGATTACTTATCTTTTGCTTATCATCAATTCCATGACCATTTAAACACATAATAATCGATGACCACTTAAAACACGTAACTTTATGTTTAATTAACACTTAATTAAGGCATGTGGTTCAGTTATTTAGTTTTGTTATTTTGGTTTTGAGCGTTTCGGTATAAATATATAAGAACCGTTTATATATTAATGAAATTTGGGTTGTTTTTGGTTTGGTTCTTTTAGTTTTCGATTCGGTTCATATAGTAAATTAAAAACCGATTAATACCCAGAAAAATTGGGTTTGGTTCGGTTATCGTTCGTTTTTGTAATCTCAAATAATATAGATATTTCAGATTAAAATATCGGATAATTCTATTGGTTCATATAAAAATATCGGATAATTTAAATAATTTTGAAAATTTCGAATAAAATATTTAGATAATTTAATTATTCGGATAATTTGTATTTTAATTATTTAATTATTTAAAATCTAAATATAATTAATATTATTAAGTATACCGTATACAAATTGTATCTTTGGTGAACGAGTACTCATTTAGTTTTCGGTTCGGTTTAGATATTTCAAATATAAAAATATAGAAATTGTTTGAAATATTTGATCTTGTTTGATATCTCATAATTCAATTCGGTTTGGTTTTTTCAATTCCGAATAATATTCTGAGGCCTATACGTACGGTAATGCCCAAACATATATGTGTAAATTTGCAATGTGATATGACACGTTATCATCAAAGGTCAACAACATGAGGCAACATCTTGCTATAACCCAACGACACACATCTAACAATGCATGTTGTGAACTTGTGACACAAAAAAAATATTAATCCGATTGTGCATGCCGTGTTATCAACGTGGTAACACAAAATCTCGACATTAATCCGATTGTGCATGCCGTGTTATCAACGTTTCATTTTCATTGCATGATTCATATCATTTTTACCGTCTTACGTGAATCACAATCTACCAATCATTCCCAATACTTTCTCATCGTTTAACATAACAACTAGATTTTGATCCGTACTACAAAACGCAGATATATTTTTTTCTGTTTTTAAAACAAATTTATTAATTATTTAACACAATTAATAGTATATGATGTAAGTCTATTTTTTTTTTTAAATTAAAATATTATTTTTATAGAATATCATATGCTCATACATATAATTTAATTATGTTTAAATATTTAATAATTAAATTTGTAATTTTATAAAATATAATTATAGATTGATGAAAGTAAAAAAATAATAACCCATTTTTGCATTGTTTAAGTTTATTTTAATATTTCTATATTTAAAATTGATTAATTCATCTTTTAAATTATCCTCTAATGTACAAAAATATTTTTTTTTTAAATTATAATCGAAACAAATTAATATATTTTCAACCCATCTTTTAGTAATCTACATATTTGAAAATTAAAAAAAAAACAAATTTTAAAAACCGTAATCATAAAAATATCAACTGTAATCTAAGCCATCATATATTCAAATAATATAAATATTAAATAGTTTTAATATTTTTATCAAATTAAGAAAATATCAATCGAAATTGGTTAATCGGGCAGCGGACACACCGAACAAAAGCACAAGACTAGGAGAGGTGAAGAGAGAAAGCAGTCATCGGCGTCTCAAGAGAGAGAGAAGCACCGTGGATTCAAATCGATGCGATTCCAAAAAAGGAGTCGGAAGCTCCAAATTAAAACCGAATAAAAACATAGATCACATAAATGATTTTAATCGGAGAGGAAGTTTGGGATAAACCCGAAGCTAACGTCCAATATTAATCGGAACTTTATTGGTCGCCGTCGCCGATGTCGCAGCGAAAACAAAATGCAAAAACCAAAGAACTATGACACAATAAAAATAACCCACTCATCGGAACCGGCAAACCACCGGAAACCGAGGACCGAAGCTAAAGATAATTGATGGGAGCTAGAGAGAGGCGAGAGAGAGTTTCGGGAAGAGAGAGAGAGGCGTACTGTAAATATACAATTAAACATGCGATTCTAACACAACGTATTTAATTTTCAATATTGAAAATACGTACATGTATTTTTTTAGTTTTATTTCATTGTTTCACAAACTGATATATACTTGATAACAAATCTGTCAATGCTTGGGACGGAAGAAATTAAAGATTTCATGGGCGCGTATGTTTACAGTTGAGGGAAGTAGAGCCAGCCAATTGTCACAGCCATAAACGCCATCGCTCCTCTCACCGCCCATCGCCATTTAAAGGGTATCCTCTTCGCCACCACTTCGGACGCAGTATAAAGCCCATGCAACACATATAACAAAGTGATCTCCCCTGAAGGCGTTACACGGTTTGTATAGAACAATAGAAGCTCGTGAAACAGACCAGACACGAGAAACGTCGCAAAAACGCCCATGAACTTAGCCAAACCGGAGTTGCGTTTCGAGATGCCCCGCATGGGAGCTTAGACTTTGAGTTCTTCCACCATCCCTTCGATTTTTTTTTTTTTTTTTTGCGTTGCTAAGCTTTGGCAATCAGCGACGCTTTTTTTTTTTTTTTTTTTTTTGGACAAACAATCAGCGACCCTTTAAACTTGGTTTTTGCGTGTGCGCTTTTGGTTTAACAGGGTAGACCAATGAAGGAACGGGTTTGCTTTTACGTTCTCTTCTAAGGCTGGCTCTTTGTGTGTATCATCGTTGTTATCCGCCACGCAGGTGGACCAATCCGATCGTCTTTTCCATGATGTGTACGCAAAGTGTATATATACTTGTGTTATCTTTTTGTTTTTTGAAAGAATGTAAATTTTATTCAAAAACTTTATTTTACATTTGGTCAAAAAAAAACTTTATTTTACATCAAGTGCAACTTATCTAGAGTTGGAAAGAATGAAACAAAGATATTAACTAACTATCTTTGATGAGATGATGGTCTTGTTCCACACCAGATTCGTAACCAGCTCTCCTCATATTTTAAATCTTTTAAGAGTATCTCTATTTGGAGTTTTTTATAAAGGTTCTTAAAAAAAAAAATTTAAAAAAAAGAAGAGAAATGAGAACTTTTAGAACTCACAAATTCATGTGATATGTATTTTTTTATTGGTTCATTTTTTAAAAAAAAATTAAATTTTAATTTATATAACTAAAATAAATATATAATTATAATATTATATTAGTGAGAACTCCAAATTGAATTCTCACCAATATGAATGCTCTATGTCCTAAGATTTGGATAGAGCCGGTTATTCATTGTTTTATATATCAGTGGCTTTTATAATTAAGCTGCATAGGGTTAGAAGGACCATGTCTTCCAAAATTTATTTATTTGTGTTATCATGTTTTGGATCAGAAAAGAGAACACTTACATGTCATCCTTAATATTTTCAAGACAATCATTTTATAATATGTTTTTGTAGACATCGTATATGGGGATCACTATAGGCCTCATGAATCTTATTAATATCGTATAATGAATTATATACCTTTTATTACTTTTTTTTTTAAAAAGGGTATTCATATTGAAATATTTTTGGGTTTTTTTTTTTGTTTTACGGAAACATAAAAGAGCAATAAGGAAAAACAGAGAAAAAACACACAGGCCTAATAATCTCCTAATGGGCCCAATGACAAACAACCTACAAATCATGACTGGCCCAAAAATGGCCCATCAAGACAGAAACCCTAATCTTGTGATGACGAAGCCGCCGCCGAGGGGAAACTACGAGATGGAGCCAAGCCCGGATCTGAGAGCCGCGACCACCAGGGAGAAGAAGAAGACCGATACCACCAAAACGACGACGAACAACAGTAGCCGGAAAGAAACACCGGAAGCAGACGCCGAGAAAAACAGATGAATGAAAGCGATGCCTAAGCTCGAGAGCGGAGAGGAGCCACCTCCCGTCACCATTGTCGGTCCACCACCGAAGAGTGATGCCTAGGTGAGCTTGGCCGGGAGGTTTCCCGAGCTATTGTCGGTCCACCGCCACCGCCCCGAAAGCCCCACCTATCACCGCCACCGTCCTCTGGCGAGCGGAGAAGAAGCGAGACGAAACCAAACGGAACATGCAACCGCCTCCACGAACGGACCAAACCGGAGAGCCGACCTTAGCCAAACAAACACAGCGCCACCGGGTAGAGAACACGGACCACCACCCCCGGAGAACTTTAGAAGGGAACAAACCGGCGACGACGACAGGGGGACGCCAAGCACTCGGATCTCGTCCCCGGAGACCCAAGAGGCTGACGCGCCGTCACCAGAGACCTTCCGCCGTCGAAACCACCGCGATATCTCGAACACCAGACCACGCCACCCAGTCAAACAGAGAGGAGATCTGTTATTGCGGATGAAGAGCCGCCTGAGAAAGAAAAAGGAAGAGCAAAGCCCTCTCCGGCGAAAGAACCACCGAAGAGGCGACGGAGATTTCAATGTAAGAGGCTAGAGAGAAAAGGGAGAGAGAGAGAGAGGAAGATGGAACGATTGGCCTCCAGCTTTCGTATAACCAATATTAGAAAAAAAAAAAAAAAAAATTAAATCGATGACCTTTTAAACACAATCATTATGTGTTTAAAAAAAAAAAAAAAAAAAATCGATGACCTTTTAAACACAATCATTATGTGTTTACATCATCTTACTTAAAATTAAAAATTTGAACAGAAAGGTCGAATAGTATGACACAATTTGCATAATGTCAATATTTTGTTTTTTAGAGGATTCGTCCCCTTAGCCAATTAATCTTGGACTGTAGAGCCCATGTAAAAGTTTTATCAACTAACCCGAATTGAACTCATATTGAGGAAAGTTTACAAGACATTCTTTTACCAACTAGACCAACATGGTTATGTAAGTATATCTTAAAGGCAAATAGTTCAATTTTGTATAACACCAATCGATAATCCAACGCTGCTTTCTCATATATATAGAGGTTTAGCTATAGTTACAGTTATAGTTACAGTTATTTCGACCAAAAAAAAAAAGCTATAGTTACAGTTTTTTTTTCTTTTTTCCATTGTGATTATCGTGTGTACGTTTTCTTTCATAATTTCACAAATAATATGATTATTAATAATAACTATGCGAAGTCTCGACAAAAATATATTGTTCTGAAATTGCTGATTTTAACCAGAATGTTTTCTTTAAAAAAAACTGCGAAGGAAGTCAACCAACAAAATAGATTTTATTCACAAAGGTATACGCAACAGATTTTTTTTTTAGTTTTCTTATTCCATAATTTCAGGAGACAACAATATATTTGGTAACATAATGGCGTACCTCTCCCCTTACAATTTGAGGGAAATAGAGCCAACCACTGGTCACAATCATAAATGTCATTGTAAGCAGCCGAGAAACCGCTGGTCTCACCGCCCACCGCTGTCCAAACGCTGACCTTTTCACCGCTATTTCCGTCGCAGTACAAACCCCATGTAACACATAGAAAAAAGTGATCTCCCCCGAAGGCGTTTCATGGCTTGTGTAGAAGTATAAGAGTTCATGAATCAGACCAGAGGCGAGGAACGTCGTAAAAACCCCGATGAACTTACCCAAGCCGAGCGGTTGAGGTAGTCCAACTGGTTGAGGGGCTCGTGGTGGCTAGAAACCACCCGGGTTCGAGCCCAGGCGGAAACAAAAATACTTCCTCTGCTCATCCACATGGATATGGGCCCATTGCTTACGGCCCATTTGAATATCCGGAGAGAGGATCTATCCATAGGTTGCACCTCCCCTTGGGGATTAGTCTGGGCCCTTCCATAGGCCCGGGATACCCCCAGGTTAAAAAAAAAAAAAAAAAAAAAAACTTACTCAAGCCGGAGTTGCGTTTGGATTCGCCCCTCAGAGGAGTGTAAATGCTTGAACGGAGAATAGATGAGACCATTGGGTTCCACCGGCGACCGCAGAAGTCTTGAAGAGAGGTGGACAAGTAAGGTTCATCAAACATTGGCTCAAGATCGCATCCAAGAATGATAGTGAGTAGAAATTTGATGAGGGTCAATATAATCTCAAGTGGCAAGTACATGTATAGAGGATAGAGACCCCATAACATAATAGGGGGAAGATTGTGTTTGTAACCTCGCACATGTAACATTACCAAGACTCCACATAGTGCAACTTTAAAGGCGAAAAGCCAGTTGGGGGAAGTAGATTGAGATTTAGGGTTTTGTTGAAGTTTCTTGATGGGTAAGCAAGTGAAGCAGACAAAACTGAAAAGACTTGAGGGAAGTGGGAGAAGAGGACCTTTATCAAATGCAAAGAGCATGAGCTTTAGAGTTCCCATCCCTGTAAGGGAAAACATTAGGGTGAAAGTGAAAATTGGAGAGGAGAAGAGCATGGGAGAAACAAAGAACTGAACACAAACCGGAAGAATAGAGAGTAATCGAGGAACCCCAGCTTTAATTCTGGGTGGTAAATAGTAACAATAACATACCGAGATTATTGCGGAAAGCCATATTTGAGTATATCTCTTGATTTCTTCCTCCATGTCTTTTTTTGGCGTTGTTGATGAGTTCTTCCAATCGGCGAGGTTTTATCTTGGTTGTTGTGTGTATCCAAAGTAGCCGGAACGAATATAATGTGGTTTAAACGGAAGAAAAATGAAGGAACGGATTGCTTCTACGTTATCCCTTATTGGGCTGGCTCTCTTGTGTACGTTTTCTTCTAAGGTTTTGATCTTGTGTAAGCTGGCTCTTTGGTGGATAACCTTTTATTTGTTTTTTTTCCCGACGATGTGATAGCTAGCAAAGAGATATTTTATTTGCGTTTTGTTTTCTTGGATCCGAAAAAGCATTGTATATCTATAACGCCTCGACCGTCGCTTTTCGTGGACTCCACAATTGTTTTCTCGGTCCGTAGATCCTTTCTTGTCCGACGACTGGTTTGTTAGTGCAGAAAGTTCAAAAAACTTGTTTACTAACCTTGTAACCATTAAATGATTCTTTTACATATTTGTCTTTATTCGCATAATACCACGAATCACTTCAGAATATTTCAACTATTCTAACTTAAACACACTTAATTCTAGAGTTTTCTCTGAACAAATGATTAAAAAATAAATACACTTTGGAAATATAAGTAGAAAAATCAATTCTTTTAAACATCTTTGCATATATCACAAATCTGGATGTTTTTTTTTTTTCCTGAAAGAAGGTTTTTCATATTGAAATGCAAGAGAAATAAAAAAAGGTTACAAGCCCATAGGCTATAGTTGTTAAAGCCTAATACATAAACCCATTAATCACATAGAAAGCTCACAAATCTGAATGTTATAATATTATTATCGACTCATGTATTTTTTCTATCTTTTTCATATATTGGGCATGTGACTTTGAGGCTTGGGATCTACATTTCGTAAGTCTCATCTAACAACATTGCAGAGTGTGATTCGAGAAGAGCGATTTAATTCTATATGGCACTTTGGAGGTCCGGCCGTCCGACGTAGCTCCACAATCAAATGTGAGATGAAGCTAGATATTGAGACGTTGGAGTTTGTCTCCTTACCTTATGCAGCTATTTTTTTCACCTATGTCTTTAGGGTGATAAGCATGCATTTTGAAACAATGTTTACTAGGTGTTATTGGTTACTGAATTTTAATGAATTTAGAAGTTCAACCAAGATCTTATATTATTGAATTCATGAGTTTTTTTTTTCTTTGGTCAAATCACCGTTTTCCATTTAATTGTGTAATTTGGAATACTCATAACCAGTCATATTATTAATAAGTTTATGGAGTAAAAGAAACAATAAACACACAAAAATTAATAATAACATTCGTCTATGGCTGCAATTGAATGTACATTTTATGAGATAAAATTACGTGAGATGAATCACTGATAAAGATTCCATAAAAGAAATACCATTTAAATTGTATGAAAAATAATTGTCATTCCAATAAGAAAAAAGTCATAAAATAGCACAAAAAAACATACATTATCATAAATATAGCACCAAAGAAAATAATTCACATTTTTAGTATTATTTTAATTACAAAGACTTTTATAGCATTATATAATTTAGAGTTTAGAGTTAATTATTTAGGGTTTGGGATTTATTATTTAGGGTTTAGGGTTTAGTATTTAGGGTTTAGAGTTTAGTATTTAAGATTTAGGATTAGAGCTAATTTAGTGACAATACATGTTTTGTGCTATTTTTGTGATTTTTCTTCCTTGGTACTATATTTTTGACAAGTCATGTTTTTTGTGCTATTAATGCGATTTGCCCTTCCAATAATTCCAACCGGATATATGGGACAAAAGGTGGCTGAAGTTATAAAAAATTCAAACACAAAAACCATCATCAGTGGAAGGAATGAAAATAAAATAAACTTTTATATTTATATAATAATAATATTTAATTTTAGTTAAGCTTTTTTTCCGCTCTATTATATTTTTTAAAAAAGAAAAGTCATAAAATAGCACAAAACACACACCTTATCATAAATATAGCACCAAAGAAAATAATTCATATTTTTAGCATTATTTTATTTACAAAGACTTTTATAGCATTATATAATTTAGGGTTTAGGGTTAATTATTTAGGGTTTAGGGTTTATTATTCAAAGTTATGGTTTAGTATTTAAGGTTTAGGGTTTAGTATTTAAGATTTAGGGTTAAGACTAATTTAGTGACAAAACATGTTTTTATGCTATTTTTATGATTTTTCTTCCTTAATGCTATATTTTTGACAAGTCATGTTTTTGTGCTATTAATGCGATTTGCCCTTCTTTAAACAGCTACCATTATTCCATTTGTTATTCCATTTTTCTTAATTTTTCTTAAATCATAACATTCATTATAAAACTGAAAACCAGTTAGTTACATATCTCGGACATGCCACGAAATAATGAAATTGCGTGTACGAAATCAACAAACAAAAAGAATTTTATTCACAAGGAATGCGTTGCATTTTAACACAACTTATTTACTTTTCAATATTGAAAATACGTACGTTTTTTTCACAGTTACACGAATTAATATACTTGGTTACAAATCTACTAATGCTTGCGACGGAAGAAATTAAAGAGCAACAAGGTTTCATGGACGCGTATGTTTATATTTGAGGGAAGTAGAGCCAACCAATAGTCACAGCCACAAACGCCATCGCTCCTCTCACCACCCACCGCAATCCAAACGGTGTCCTCTTCGCCATCACTTCGGACGCAGTATAAATCCCATGCAACACATATAGCAAAGTGATCTCCCCTGAAGGCGTTACACAATTTGTACAGAACAATAGAAACTCGTGAAACAGACCAGAGACGAGAAACGTCGCAAAAACGCCCATGAACTTAGCTAAACCGGGGTTGCGTTTCAAGATGCCCTGCATTTTTTTTTTTTTTTTTTTTGATTAATCTGGGGGTATCCCGAACCTATGGTAGGGCTCAGACTAATCCCCAAGGGAAAGTGCAGCCCATGGATAGACCCTCTCTCCGGGTATTCAAATGGGCCCCTAAAACAAGGCCCATATCCATGTGGGTGTCCTTAAACAAATGTGACTTAGTTTCGCATGGAAAGAGGATCGAACCCGGAACGTGTTAGCGTCCAAGGCCCGTCCTCAACCACTCAACCACTTGACCTAGGCCCTGCATTTGAGCGTAGACTTTGAGTTCTTCTTCAATATATCTCTTAGATCTTCCTTTTTTGGGTTGCTGAGATTTGGCAATCAGCGAGGCTTTTAAACTTAGTTTTTGCGTGTTCGTATTTTGTTTAACAGGTAGACAAATGAAGGAGCAGGTTTGCTTTTACGTTCTCTCTTCTACGGCTGGCTCTTGTGGAGCGTTGTCACCTGCCACCCAGGTGGACGAATCTTCGGTCGTCTTTTCCATGATGTGTACGTAAACATGTATAATTTATGTGTGTTATCTTCTTTTGTTTTAATATTCTTTTGTTTTAATATAGTTTTTATTAACCAAGGTGTTGGTAGCCTAGTAGTAACACAACGGGGTTGGTTTCTTTGTGCCCCGGGTTCAAACCACCCTTGGTACGAAGAGTTATTCTTTAAATAGGAGTTTCCAAAAGCTGTCTTTGGGCCTAGGGGAAAATATGGACCTAAGGCCTGGAATTTCCACTGTTGTCAAAAAAAAAAAAAAAAATCTATACTATTAAAACAGGAAGGTTTGCCATGGTACATAAATGTTGTTCCCGAAATTTGTCCTTGATATTATTAGGATTTGTAACCTTCATTAAGGGTAAAACAGTAAAACAATTTATATTTGATTTATTATCTCTACAATCCATGTTTCCAAACAAGACAATTATTAAACATGTAGCCAAACAACCAAAATCTAATGGGTTCCACTTTCCTAATTAATTAAAATCAAAACAAATTAATTGATAAATATAATTAATAATTTATACATCAACTATTATATATAAATTAAGATTCTCTAATTTATGATTTAATTCAAAATATATTTATAATATATTTTAATATCTCTTTATTTTGTTTCAAATATATATATATATATATATATATATATATATTACGATTGATGTTTTTACGATTGTACTTTTTAGCAGGTTTTTCCATCAAACTGAAAAATATTTAATTAATTAAACGGGTTGAAAAATTAATTAGCCAATCTCGATTATAAATTTTCTATAAAAAAATTCGCATATAGTAAATAATTTCAGTTGATATATTTTAAAATTAATAAAATATTAAAATGATTTCATACTTAAATTAATAAGCTTTAGAATTAGAGAACAAATTTGAACAGTGAAAATAAGATCTAATTTCAAATCCGATCGATTCTTTTAAGTATTCAAGAAATTCCCTTTTATTTACTAAATAAGTCTTCAAGAAATCCACGACACTTTTTCCTAAAGAAACTGACGCAAAACTTTGTAGGGTTAACTCAAATTAAGAAGAAATCTAATCTATTAAAACAGGAAGGTTTGTCATGGTACATAAATGTTGTTCCCGGAATTTGCCCTTGATATTATTAGGATTTGTAACCTTCATTAAGGGTAAAACTGTAAAACAATTTATATTTAATTTATTATCTCTACGATCCATGTTTCCAAACAAGACAATTATTAAACATGTAGCCAAACAACCAAAATCTAATGGGTCCCACTTTCCTAATTAATTAAAATCAAAACAAATTAATTGATAAATATAATTAATAATTTATACATCAACTATTATATATAAATTAAGATTCTCTAATTTATGATTTAATTCAAAATATATTTATAATATATTTTAATATCTTTTTATTTTGTTTCAAATATATATATATATACACATATTACGATTGATGTTTTTACGATTGTACTTTTTAGCAGGTTTTTTCATCAAACTAAAAAATATTTAATTAATTAAACGGGTTGAAAAATTAATTAGCCAATCTCGATTATAAATTTTCTATAAAAAAATTCGCATATAGTAAATAATTTCAGTTGATATATTTTAAAATTAATAAAATATTAAAATGATTTCATACTTATATTATTCAAATATTTGAAGCGTCAAATTATGCTTTATGTTTGAATGAAGTTTTTAACGGATAGTTCCATCAAATTTGCAAATTATATATACGACTACAACATGTATTTTATAAAATAATATTTTAGATAAATAAAATAACAATTAAACATATACCACATAACTTTTACAATAGTTGTTTTCACATATATATATTTTTTCCAAACTATGATCTTACGATACAACACAGATTATTTAAAAAAACACATAATTAATTAAACGGGTATAATTAAACTAAGATCTTACGATACAACACAGATTATTTACATCGTTATTTTAATCTCTTAATCCTTACGATATATCTCCTTCAAATAACACATAATTCATTTAAAAAAAAAACTAAATTGCTAACTCACTGTTTATAATGTTGGTTAAACAATTATAATAAAAATTAGATTATATAATTAAAAATCTAAATTACTATTAACAAAATGAATAAAAAGTAAAATTTGTAAAGAAAATTATACCCGCACTTAGAAGTGCGGGTCAAAATCTAGTAGTTTTTATTAAATAAACTCATTTTTACATCAAGTGCAACTTATCTTGTGTTGGAAATAATGAAATAAATTAACTATCCTTGACGAGATGATGGTCTTGTTCCAAACCAGATTCGAAAGCTGAATTATTCGGATAGAGCTGAGCCAACGATTTTATCAATGGATTAGAAGGACCACGCCTCCCAAAATTTCTTTATTTGTGTTAGAGAATTTCTTTATTTGTGTTAGAGGATCTTCATCCATGGGGTTCTAAAGATGGGGTTCTTAATAATATTTAATTAATATTTTTAGTTTGATTTTTTTATTTAATTAAAATTTAGTTTTGAAAAACTCTTCAATCAATTATATTTTGACACCATAGCATATGAGTATCTAGTGAGGAACTCATGGGTTCTTTAATAAGAACCCCTCCTCTTTCTCTCTCTTATTTTTTAATTTTATTTAATTATTTTATGCTAAGATATCCATAGAAAACCTCCCATTGGAAGTGCTCTTATCTTGTTTTTAATCAGAAAAGAGAACACGTACCTGTCATCCGACCATCATTTTATAATGTCTTTATATACATCGTAAATAAAGGGGGGGATCACTATATATAGGTCTCGTGAAAATTATTAACATCGTATAATGAATCGTGCATACTCAGTGAAACCTGAATCGTGCATACTCAGTGAAACCGGATCATTTAGACACCCTAACAAACAATGTAGTAAGGATTACTTGATAGTGAACTGATTACCTTGATTATTCACAAAGGATTTACATGACGATATATAGCTAATCTAATTACACAAAACTAGTATGATGTGCGAACACAAATATTATTAAACATATTAAAAAAAATATTATCAAATAAATTTAACAAAAATAAGTATATTATAAAAATCTATATGATACTATTTATAATTAAAATACATACATTATTATATATAATAATATATTTTATAATTTATTATAAATAAAATTAATAGTAATAAAATAAATTGTAATTATATATTTTAAGTATAAAAATCAATAAATAAATATCTTTTTAATATGTTTTATCATTTATATATACATTCAAAACTTTTATAAATAATACAAATTTACTATATAAAATCCAAAAAAATAAATATTCATAAATATTTTTATATTTATCATCTTATTTTTTATTTTTTTTATTGAAAGTTATGTATATCTTTTAAATAAATTAAAAAATACTATTTTATTTTTATTCAAAGTTATGTATATTTCCAAAATAAAATTTTAAAAATATTCATAAATATTTCATATTTATCATCTTATTTTTTATCCAAGATTATGTATATCTCCATAATAAAATTAATAATATAAATTAAATTTAACACACTAATTAACCTAATTTCATTAATGGTAAATTAGTAATCAATCATTTTGAAAGTGAATATAAGGCCAAGAGCACTTTTCAAAACGAATTATGAATATGAAAAATGTGCTGAGAAGATCTCTTACATGCCATGGAATTATGAAATTGTGATGAACGAAATCAACAAACAAAACGAATTTTATTCATAAGTAATGCGTAACATTTGACACAACTTATTTACTTTTTGGATTAACAAAAAAAACTTATTTACTTTTCAATATTGAAAATACATACATGTATTTTAGTTTTATTTCATAGTTACACTAATTGATATATTTGGTAACAAATCTGTGAATGCTTGCGACGAAAGAAATTAAAGAGCAACAAGGTTTCATGGGCATGTTTATGTTTGAGGGAAGTAGAGCCAACCAATGATCACAACCATAAACTCCATCGCTCCTCTCACCGTCCACAGCCATCCAAATGGTGTCCACTTCGCCACCACTTGTGACGCAGTATAAATCCCATACAACACACATAACAAAGTGATCTTCCCCGCGCAGATCAATTTGTTTTGAATTTTTTCTCTAAAACAATTTTTGCCTATAATTTTTCTCAGTTAGGTTTATTTTCTATATTTAATATTAGTCATTTTCTGGAGTTCTTATCCTTCACCAATTGGGAGTTCATATTACTTTGTTTTCTTTTTATACGAGCTTTATTTTCATGTACACTGTAACTCTTTTTCATTTTTATTTTTACAAGATTCGGCTTTCGTTTTATTCGAGATGTTTTTGTGTTACGGAACCACCTCGAAGGTTGGTTTCTGTGTGAGTATGGAGGATGTTGACCTCCGTCTTCTTCGACTTGGCTTTGTCCCAGTAGTCGTGATCTCATCGAGTGAAGCAGTTGAAGCAGTTCTCAAAACTCATGACTTGGAATGTTACAAATCTCATGGGCCGAATACCTCTTCCAATTGGGTAGGTCTAAAATAGGCCCAAATTTTAGTTACTGAAGCGCATCAAAACCCTCATTTCAGTTTTCTTCCTTATTCTCATTTTTCAAGCTTCAACCCTTCTCTCCCCATAGATCTATCAGAGGGAAAGTGGGATTCTTATCAGATTAAGCACCTTGAAGCTCCTCGTATCACTTCTAAGAAGCTCATCATATTCTTCAAAAGGAAATTTTATATACTTAATCTATCCTAAATTTTTAAGGATATCCCGGTTAGGGATCCATCTGTGGTGGCCTTTAACCGTCGGTTATTCCTTCTCGAATAAAAAAAGAAGTAAAACGACAACGGAGAGAAGGAACACCAAAACCAAGTCTCTACTTGCGCCCAATTTTAAATCTCAATAATCAAATTTCTCCGATCCTTCTCAATCAGGTAAACATTTTCACTCTGATTTTGAAGTTCTCTTGGTTTTGTTTTTGAATTCATTGTTTCAACATTCAGATTTGTTTTTGCTCTTCTTCTCTCGAATTTCGGAACATCACTTCCGGGATCATGTAAACATTTTTTCTCTGAGTCTTTTGATATCTAAGCCACCGGTTAGGATATCCAGTTCTGAGGTACATTTTTCAAAAAAAATCATTTAAATATATTTAAACAAAATCTATTAGGACATTTTTAAATATATTTTTCATAATATAAAATTTTAATATTATTTATAAAGTATATTAAATAAATAATAGTTATTAATAAAAAAAATTTACTCGAAGATGAATCTATAAGTAAATCTTTAACTTATCTCTATTTTTAACTCTAAACTCTATTTTATAATAAAATTTTCTGTTAAATTTGTACAAAAAATGTTCTAATACTAAAATAAAATTAGAATCTTGAAGATGATATTCATCTTTAGAGGAAAAATATATTATACGTTGGAGAGAAACTCATCTCTATTATAGAGTTCTTCTATTTTAGAAAAAATAGAAGAATACATCAGAAATGATATAAGAGCAAAATGCGACTTGGAATCTATTATTAAGCTACATAAAGATATTGTGGTGAAAACTTGTTTATGTAATTAAAAATATTTAAAGAATCAATACCAAATGAAATTTGCAAACCTATCGAAGTGTTTGATTTTTTTTTAAAAAATGGATGATTGTTATCATAACACATAAATTGATTATCGTATACTGTTGATCATTTCAATACGGTTGTCTTGTTTAGAGAAAATTTTCGAAGTTGAAACTAATAAATAATTATTTGCAATATATCATGTCACATAAATGATTGAACGAGAATGTTTTGTTATCAGTTGAGACATATATGTATGAAAACTCAACTACTTGAATTTATTGAACGGTTTTGTAGATAAAAGTGTTAAGACTAAAAAAACATATTTTAACAATATTTTTTTCTTTATAAAACCGTTTATAATTTTATATTGTTTTCGAAGTTTTTATTTTATTTTTACTATTATTTGTGATTTTGAAAAAAAAATTATAAAAATATATATTTTATATCTATAAGATATTCGAAAATGTTAAACCGACACTCTAATTAATATTATGGATTGAGAAGAGACTTTAAACAAATGTTATAATTTCATAAATATAATTATATTTCAGGCGAAAAAAAAACAAATGTTATTTTTTGAACAAAACATGTTTAACTGAGCTCTAACGAGTACTTTGTTGGATAAGCTTAACTGGGCCTATCGGCCCACTAATGATTTTGTTCCTTCTAGACTTTTTGAGTCACAGCCTCGTGATCGTAGTTGATCGATTTCACCAGAAGCATCTCTACCAAAAACCTTCTCTTTAGGGTTTATCCTTTCCATGGAGAAACAAATTCCCCAACCAGTTTGCGGCCAAGAGGCTCTCATGCTTCTCAATTGCGTCACGGAGTCTCCGTTCGATCAAGAGAAATGCCTCCGATTCTTGCAATCTCTCAGAGAATGCGTTCTCTCAAAGGTTTGATTTTTATTCCCTCTCACTACTGATCTCTACGAGTCCGCGACTCAATTTCTAAAGATTTAGTCTTTTTAAGTCGTTTGCAGTTTACCTCATCATTATCTCTATCGAATCTGTCTTTTTAGGACATAACTTTGATGCTGTCCTTTGGTGGTTTATTGATATCTCTTATTAGAAATCTTTTGAGAAATTATCACTTTTAATTAATAAATATGTAAATGCAAATTTCTTGGTGGAGACAATATGTTCTGTTATGTGATTCTGAATCGCTAAAATCATTTTGCGGTTATAGTTGACAAGTGATTCTCATAGACGACAATATGTTTGAGCTTATACACCTTTAGTGTCGACTCGAGAAAGCAGAAACAATGCAATGATGATCCTAATGAATTTTCTTGAGGAAGCCATTAGAGGATCATGAAGCTGAGTAACAATGTTAAGTTTTTAGAGTTTTGACTATATATAATTATAAGCAGCGAGTCTTGTTTTTCATTCTTGATCTTGATCAATGCTTTTGTGCTCATTGTTTTCTGATGAGTGTTTTTTCATCATTTAATGTTTGATTGCAGACTAGCGAATCTTTTTATCTTTCCACTAACGTTTTTTTGCTTGATCTATGGAATGTCACAGAAAGTTAACAAGTTCGTGATACCGAGTCCCGAACATGCCAACAAGGGAGCAGGCTCAACCACGAAGAGACCTTCATAAACGTTCTTGTGGTTCCTATTCTTCTGTGTTGTAATATCACATAATTGATTTCATGTAACGCCTCAGTCTCAGCCTCGGGAAATTGAGGTCACGTCACATTGCCACATTGTTTTGTATGTTGAATAATTGGAGGCACTAAAGAGAGAGATTCGTAAGAAGAAGAAAAAGATACAAAATTTATGCTTATGTAGCTAGAGAATATGTTTTACTTAAAGCCTAAATCTAACAACACTATTAGTGAGAAACATCATACATATCAAAGGAAAACACTTGCTCTCTGCAATCATCAGACGACGACGTCAAGTCTTTGATAAACCTTTCCCACTTTCTCTAGCTTCTTCTGCATTAACTCTTTTGCTAGTATGTCTGAGTAAACTATCTTTGCATGATTTGAGTGAAGAAGAGGAGCAAGCTTACAAAGTTGATGGAAGCATACAAGAAGGAACTGAAAGATTACAACAAGAAGAGTGTAGTTAATAACCAGAGCCGGCTCTTGTACCAAGCCAAAGAAGCTTGTGTTTGTGTCATATTATTTTATAGAAAATTTTCAACCACAAAAATTTTAAAAGTTTTCTTTAGTTTAGTGATAAAGTTTCATATGTAAACAAATTTCTTTAATAACATGGATTCAATTCTTGTTTAAAACATCCACATTTTATTTTATTTTTGTTTGTAGTCTGTCCAATTCAGGGCCGGCATTGCTACTACCGGTAGCTGTTAGGGGAAAAAAAATCCTCTTAGAATTGAAAGAATTTTTTAATTCATGTTGAACATTTCTTATGTTTTGTTAGACTCGGGTTGCTTTTTAAACCAAAAAAGAAAAATGGATACAATTCAGTGATTTCTATTTTCTATAACCGAGTACTACCAGTTTTATTTCTCTTTTACATTTTTTTAATAATATATCGACTCTGGAAAAAACGTGGGTAAAGCCGCGTCAATCTCGACCGTTGGATTAAACCAATCATTAACATCAAACATGGGAGAACTATCTATGAGGCCGCCGAAGTTGTCGTTGAAAGTCCCGTAATCATAAAACGGCGGTGTATTAGGGAACGAGAAAATGTCGTCACCGTCGTCAAGTCCTTCGGTTCGAACCGTTAAGCTGGTTTTAAGACTCTCGAGAAGGTCTTTAGGCTTTTGAGCAATGGTGGTGGGTTTAGGTCTGTTGTCTCGCCGCTTCACCGGCGAGGCTGGTGGAAGTGCGATCGCCTGCTGACAAGTGTGTGTTCCTCTGTACGTCAATTGGAAAACATTTGGATCACTGTCCGATCTCTGGACTTGCTTTGTTGCCCAACAGTTCTGTGTGCTACGGTGCGTGCATCTGTAATAACTTCTGCAGATCAAATCAATCGAATTAACATCATGATGATGAAATGATGATGATAGAATTGATGTATTGATGATGATTTTACCTGGGGAACTTGGCGCCCAAAATGTCTTTCTGACCATATTTTCTCCAGCTAAAGACATCATCTTGAGGTCCTTCTAAGCCTCTATCTGGGCTTATTCTCACTTTTTCTGTCCACTTAGCTAACATTTTCCTGCAAAATTTCACCAAAATTCCAAATTAATTTCTATAATAGGAAATTTATATCATGACATTTAAAAAAAAAAATTGGTGAAGTGTTTACCTTTTCTTTGAATTGAAATTGTGATCTAGGCGATGACTCTCGCTAGAACCTCCTCCATCAACAAACTCTTCACTTCTCGGACTTCCGTTAATTGACGCCGGAGATTCAGGAACTCCGCCGGAATTCATCACCGGAACTACTGCAACGGTCGCCGGCATAAGTTGTGCGGGGGGCGAGGAGGACCAGTTAAGCATAAGAAGAGATTTCTCGTAGGAAGAAAATATCTGCTTCATGAGAATCTCGTTTGTATCAGCCGCCGGAGAAGAAGATGATGGCGACGGTGACGATGCTTCTCCAAGTCGTGTCTGAAGCTTTTTCGCTGCCTCCAGTCCGCGAATGAGCTCGCTTTGCAGTGTCTTCTGCTCCCAAAACAAAACCTTTTTACCTTCCATTTTGAATATATCTTTTTCCTAAAATAGTTTTTTTTAAGCCTTAATTTCGCAAATTATTAGATAGTTAATAAATAGCTAATTTGATGAGAAGGGAACAATTGGGTTCTAAAATAACAAGTTATATTATCTGACTTTTATATTGAGAATAGATAAGAATAGATATTAGATTGAGGAATCATATGAAGAGAGAATGAAAGTGTTATGTGCTTGTGGAAAAACTGATGAGTGTTGGTTTGGAATATAAAGGCATTGGATTTGAATGTTTGAAATTTTGACCAAGTGCTAAACCATAAATAAATTAATCTTAAAATATATATATTCCTTTTTAAAAAGAGAAAAGAAAAGTCTTTGGTATATGGAAGTATAGGGCCAAAGTGTGTATGTAATCTATGTATAAGTGGGGTGCTGATCACTGTGAATGACCAATTCAACATTGTAATTTTGTTAATATTAGTTATAACTTATTATAAACAAGTAAATCATTTGTTTAAATATAGTGGTTAACTAAATAATTAGATAACAATGGGATAAACAACTCTCGCTTTCAGTGTACCCTTTTGAAAACTACGACTTTGTATCATGTGATTGAGATTCTCTTATTAATTTCCAATATTATGTTTTGTTGATTCTTTATTAGTATTATTCAACAAAACAACCGTTGTTAACTATCATGCATCTATGATGTCAATACTGTCAACAATGAAAGATAATATGCACATTCCATGTAATTATACTATACTAGGTATGAGTATCATAGTAAATGAATAAAAGATGAACAGTATTTGTTAACACTCTTTCTTGTATATTTCTATTAGTAGTGATTAACAAATGTATAAATATTTTCTCTCCATGTATATAGACTTATGAACAGATTTAGCAAAGCCTAAATTTTGTTTAGCTAAAAAAATAAATGTGATAAATAAATATAATACACTACTAGTTATCTCCTACTACTTCCATTTTCAACTTTCAATTAATAAGCATTAATTATTTTAATATTTTCACATGAATATTGCTCTGTAATACCCTTTATAAAACATGGTTCAAACATGAAAATCACTTATATTTACATTTTTATCATTTTACTTATGGTTAAATGAGGAATATTGAAATCATCGAAAGTCATTCTCTAAAGAAACAAAATATTAGTAGAAAATGACAGTTGATTTAAAACGAAACCAAGTGTTAAGTCGCCACCTCCATTCTACTTAGAATTGTGAGCTATGTGAAGTTGTTAACCGTTTGTAATTAAGAAATGTTAAATTCGAGAGGGCGAACACATCTATTACCGTTTTATATGAAATGCGTTTATAAAAATTATATAGTGGAAGATAAGACCTAAGATTATATGTTAACGTTTGTTATATGTGCCACTAAAGAAACAGTCCTTGAATTGCGTGGTAGATGATAATACAAGAGTATGATAAGGTCTTTGCTGACCAAGTCCACCATAAAAGCGATCCCAAATAGTCAGATTGATATTCCGTCTTGGAACATTCATTTCTTTGATTGATACTTTCTAGCTTTATTTGCCATCAAAATGTTTTCGAATGTATTTGGACCACTTATATGTTGGAAGTAATACGGATGATGAGCTTAACTGCCACTTTTCCAAAAAAAGTGATCAATGATGCCACCACATAATCTCTATGCCACCAATATCTTTTTTCTCCTATTTTACCCTCCAATGAAAGTCTCTAAAACTAGTAGAGGGTTTGAGAATTTGAGAAAGGTTAAAAAAAGGTGGTTAATATGTTGGTTAAAAAAGCTGGTTAAAATGCTGAATAAAAAAAAAACAAAAAGAAAAACAAATTATTCTTCTTCTTCCCCACGAGCTCGACAGAAATGGTGGTCGGAAAATGAGAAATTCGACGACGACGGCGGAAATCAACTCTCCTCAGATCGGCGGTAGCTTTCTTTTTGGTAAGCTTGATAATGTGATGATTATGTGATGAATATCAAACAATCTCAATTGGTATTCAAGTTGAAGTTCAATTAGGGATTAGAGCTAAATTAGGTGTTGTTATTCATGTTTCTACTGATTATTAGGTATATGCATTGGTACATTACTTCATAGTTGTCTTGAATCGTGTTGAATCATAGTAAAACGAGGAAACCCAAAATCAAATTGATTTGAATCCAAATTTGCCGATTTAGTCCAACTGGTACAACTGCTTTGGAGGATTGTAGTTGGTACAACTTACTAATAGTTGGACCAGTTGGACATAAATATCGGAACAACTGGTACATTTAGGTCCAACTGTAAAAACTTGTGTAATCCCTAATTATGATTTTTTGTGTATTTACATTAGGCGTTGTTGAACATGTACACAAACGTGCGTTTGGTGTGCTTGATGGTGAGAATCATGCTAGTTGGGACTGGTTTTTCACAAATCTGAAAACCATTGTACCGGATAATCCTGAGTTGGTTTTTATAAGCGACAGACATCAGAGCATCATCAAAGCAGTATGTACGGTGTACCCGAGCTCTAAGCATTCCCATTGCATCTGGCATTTGTCTCAAAACGTGAGAGGAAAGGTGACGAATGTGTTTAGAAAAGCAAGGGTGTACCCCATGTTACCTATGATTGATGCGATTGTTGAAAAGATGTCTGAATGGTTTAACAAACATAGGAAAACATCTGCTAGTGCACCACACTTCAGGAAAATGGTGCCAGTTGTGGAGAACATATTGCACTTGCGATGTGAAACCGCAACATGTTTACCCGTGAGGGAGCTAAACGGCTTCCGGCTTAAATACGCCGTCAAAGGAGTCAATGGGAAGACGTACCTGGTGAACTTGATAATGAAAAGATGTTCGTGCAGATGTTTTGATATAGACAAGTATATGTGTGTCCATGCGATAGCCGCTTGTAGTCACTTTATGAAGAAGGAAGGGAGAGAAGAACAAATACCGCCGTGGAATAAACTTAGAGACGTGGTTGCAGCCCGAAAATGCTTAGCTTGTGTGATTTTATGTGCATTTGTATATGTATGAATTTGTATTATGTGTTTAGTACAAGTGGTACATTTTGGTCCAACTGTTAACTCTGATTTGTGATTTTTTTTCCAATTTATATATGAATTTCTCTAAGTATGCATTGTAAGGATGACAAAACACATAAAATAAATGAAAAAAGAAGAACTTTAAAATTTTGTGAAACATTTTTTGAGAGTTCCCACAAAACACTCCTATTAGTTATAGAAGTCCTATGTTAGTTGTCACCCGTTTAGTAAGGGAAAGATGAGAATCCTATTAATTCAAACATATTGTTATGTGGAAATCACAGAATTGATGATTAATAAGGTAAGATCAAAAGTCCAACTCCAAAACTCTTGTCCTTCATAAGGTCCAACAACAAAAAACCAAAAACTGTCAAAATACAACTATGTAGATGACTGTACAACTGGACAACTAGGTACATCTATGCCCAATTTTTTGGAGGGAATTTCCGAAATGCTTAGGAAATTTGGAGGGAATATCCGTTTTTTTTTTTAAATAATCGAAAATTATTATTTACCTTATATTTATAATTAAATATAATTCCTCCTCTTTAATTCTTCTTTATATTTCTCTTTCTTTCTCCTTCCTTCCACTTTCCTCTTTCCTCGAGCTTTCCTCCTCTTACCTTTCTCGACAAAAACTGGGGTTTCCCCATAGCAGGAGCTGCTCTCTGCAACTATAGTCCAGGTAAACCCTAATTTTCCCTCTCTTTGCTAGTCTCGTATGCTTATATACATGGATTTCGAATTGTTGGTCTAGATCTGCCGTTTTTCACGAGTAAATCTAAGAGGAATTTTTGATTTTTGCCTTTTATATTGCAGTCACGTTGCCAATAAGTTGGTCTGAACCTTCTGACGATGAAACAAGTATCGACAGTGGCTGCGCAAGAGTGGATGGTGATTTCGGTGTTCAAGATGCCAATAAAAGCTATTTGCTTTTAACTGTTCCATTTGTCCTACTTGTTCTAGGCTGATGGTGGTGACGGGAAAGACCACAAACGTAAGTGGTGGGAGGATGCAGTCGAAGAGGAGCTGCAAAAAATGTGCGTCCTACATGAAAGGGAAATGCTCTCGATCTCCTCGTACCGTTATGGAAGTACTGCTGTGGAGTGTCTACGCAAGGATGTCAGCGAAATGCGTGAGGAAATTTACAACTTCAAAGAGCGCTTAGCTCAGAAAGAAGTCGAGATCGCGACACTCGAAGCCGAGATTGCCACACTCTCCGAGATAGTTGCAAACTTGTAGATTTCAAAATTATTTTTCGGCTAATGATCCTGTAGTGTTCTTCTCCAAAGGGTATTCAAATTATATATTTGGATTTAACTCAACTCAGTTGGTATTTGTGTTTTCTAAGAATGATTACTTAACCCAGTTGTCCCCCTTGTCCCAGTTGGACCAAAACCTATAATACGAAATGGTCCAAGTTTGTTACCAGTTGTCCCAGTTGGACCAAAACCTACAATACGAAATGGTCCAAGTTTGTTACCAGTTGTCCCAGTTGGACCAAAACCAATAATACGAAATGGTCCAAGTTTGTTATCAGTTGTCCCAGTTGGGCCAAAACCTATAATATGAATCCGAAAAAATCATAGCTAACTGAACCTATAATATGTCCCAGTTTCTTCTTCTTCTTGTTGTTGTTCTTGTTCTTGTTGTTCTTCTTCTTCGTCTTCTTGTTGTTGTTGTTCTTCGTCTTGTTCTTGTTCTTCTCCTTCTTGATCCTTTTCTTTTCTTACTGCTTTTTCTTGCACATCACTGCTCTTTCCTCCATGTTTTCCTTTCCCTTCTTCTACCAATCTTCCTTCTTATACCACTTTCGGTTCATTAGCTTTTTTACTCTTCTTCTTAGCTTGTTTACTCCGAGCAAGATGAGCCATTATTCATATTCCTTGAACAAAATAGAAGAACAAAACCCATATCAAAATAAGAATCAAAATAAATCAAATAGTCCAACTGGTACAATTCAATTAAGCTCGAAAATTGGGGTTTTTAATAAAACTCGATCAACTCAATCAAATTCAAGCCAGGACAAAGAGGAACAGAGGGAGACAATTGGAAATCGATTATCTTCGAATCCAACGCAAACACAAACAAACAAAATTCAATTCGATTCTTACCCAGAAAACGGAGGAGTTCGGCGGATGAATTTGGCGGCTGTCGTTGCGGAGATTCTCGCCGGAGAAGCCTACGACGAGAGGAGGTGAAGCCGACGGTCTTCCGGTCCGACGAGAGGGACGGCGAGGGATTCCACGAGAGTGAGAGGGAGAGACGAAGAGAGTTAGGGAAGAGTTAGGGTTGAAAAAAAAATATACTTTGGGGTAAAAAAAGAATAAAAAATTCAAACTGGGCGGGTCGGTCGGATCTGGTCGGGTGAACTGGGTCAGGTTGGTTGGGTTATGTAAATAATTGATTTGGGTTTGGTTTTTTTTGTCTTTTTGTATTTATTTCATTTAAAAAATAAAACACAGAAAATATGTTAAAAGGGAAGTGGCATATGTGATTGGTTTTCTTCGAAAGATGGCATATAAGCCATTGTTCCAAGTAATACTATATCTTGTATTATATTATTACTAGATTTTGACCCGCACTTTTAAGTGCGGGGATAATTTTCTTTACAAATTTTACTTTTTATTCATTTTGTTAATAGTAGTTTAAATTTTTAATTATGTAATCTAATTTTGATTATAATTGTTTAACCAACATTATAAACAGTGAGTTAGCAATTTAGTTTTTTTTAAATGAATTATGTGTTATTTGGAGGAGATATATCGTAAGGATTAAGAGATTAAAATAACGATTTCACGTTATATATTTTAATCTGTGTTGTATCGTAAGATCATAGTTTGGAAAAAATATATATATATGTGAAAACAACTATTGTAAAAGTTATGTGGTATATGTTTAATTGTTATTTTATTTATCTAAAATATTATTTTATAAAATACATGTTGTAGTCGTATATATAATTTGCAAATTTGATGGAACTATCCGTTAAAAACTTCATTCAAACATAAAGCATAATTTGACGCTTCAAATATTTGAATAATATAAGTATGAAATCATTTTAATATTTTATTAATTTTAAAATATATCAACTGAAATTATTTACTATATGCGAATTTTTTTTAAGAAAATTTATAATCGAGATTGGCTAATTAATTTTTCAACCCGTTTAATTAATTAAATATTTTTCAGTTTGATGGAAAAACCTGCTAAAAAGTACAATCGTAAAAACATCAATCGTAATATGTGTATATATATATATATTTGAAACAAAATAAAAAGATATTAAAATATATATAAATATATTTTGAATTAAATCATAAATTAGAGAATCTTAATTTATATATAATAGTTGATGTATAAATTATTAATTATATTTATCAATTAATTTGTTTTGATTTTAATTAATTAGGAAAGTGGGACCCATTAGATTTTGGTTGTTTAGCTACATGTTTAATAATTGTCTTGTTTGGAAACATGGATTGTAGAGATAATAAATCAAATATAAATTGTTTTACAGTTTTACCCTTACTGAAGGTTACAAATCCTAATAATATCAAGGGCAAATTTCGGAAACAACATTTATGTACCATGGCAAACCTTCCTGTTTTAATAGATTAGATTATTTTCGGTAACATACATTCCACCGAGTTTATTTTGCATGGCGATTCAGTGATAACCTAATACAATTTTTTTTAAATAATATATTATATATAATAATTAAATATCCACCCAAACCAGAAGATAACCGAGTTACAAACCGCACTAAACCAGAAGCAAAATCAATTGAAACCTAAACCGGAAAGAACCAAAAATCGATTGAAGAGACTAGATCGGAGACTAGATCGGCGATTTGTTTAGGGACACTCCGGACGACTCCGCATCCGATACACGACGGTTGCGAGTACGGAGTCGTCGGCCACGGACCGAACCGGCAACACCCGCCGAAGCAGGAGCCCTTCGTCGACGCCTCTTCTCTCTTCCTCGATTCATCGGTCTATCTTTCACAGCAAGCCACGAATCTTACCTCGTCGAACGATAAGAGCACAATCTGTCGATGACGTCGGACATAGAGGGCTAGCACCAATCGCCGACAAAACCATCTTCAGACGAGCGTTGGTCCGGGACCTCCGCTAAGCTCCCTCTTCGCACAGCTCCGACCCTCCAATCCTCGCGACGACTTCCGCACAGGGAAAACGCAGATCTGCTTCTCGTCTTCGTCCCTCTGCGCGCGATCTGCTCCGTCACAGTCCTCAAGCGGCAAACAAGACCGGCGACTGACGAGATATGTCGATTTGAAGAGTCTCCGCGTCCTGCTCCCGCCACGAAGAAACCCTTGTTGAGCTTCCGATGATGCAAATCCGTGACACTTCTGGTTCAAGACGGCGAGCACGGCTCACCATGAAGCTCTTAAGAACACCTGAGGTCACTCACGGCACCGACGGAGGCCGTCAGCCACCGGAGAAGCCTCCACACCAACGAAACTCGCGAGCGGCGTAACCTAATTCTAGAGAGAAAAGGTATATGGGCCTTTCAAAAGCAATGTACCTAATACAAACTTGTTTTCTGATATAAATAAACTAGGAAAGTTTACTTAGAAGGTAGAATGGTGAAGATAAACTCATATATAAATTTACATTTGCAACATCCGAGGACGAGGGGTACACTTATTTTCCAAACACATTTGTCAACTACATATACTTCTTGATTACTGTACAAATAATATTATAGATATCATTTTACTATTACATGCATCAAGGAAGGCAGTAGATTTACAGAAAATTTCCAAAGGGGACAGGATGAGTCAAGAGAATGGACCGACGACATTTCAAACCTCTCTCCGCGTCGATTTGTTTACCCTTTTCATTTTTGAATATTACATTTTATTTGTTAAAAGGACATAAAATAATAAAGATGAAATGGGAAAGTAATACTATTATTTTAATGAGTGATTTACACAATAAGGCACCTTATGTGTGTTTTATTACAGGATAAGGCACCTTCGTTACTGTTCATGCTTTGGTGGAAATTCTTGCCCATATTGCCCCTGAAGTGTGTGTTTCTATTTTTGCTTTTCGCTAACTAGGAGATATTGTTATGGTTAGACGCATGTAATCTGGGCCGTTGGATTACATATCATCATGTGGTTGTGGATGGAAGCAAAAGTGGGGGGAAAGTAAAAGCGGGAGTGTACATGGACCGTTAGATCTTTTGTAATCGTGTGGATGGGGGATGTTAAAATTCAAAAGTTCTGTCCGTTAAACCGTGAGCGTTCGATGCAATGTACTTTGTGTCAGAAGTTGGTGGATGACGACACGTGTTTTGCTCATTAAAGAATGAGAGCTGTCTTGATGTTTTGTCTTGTCAGTGGGAACATAATTTTTTATTATATTTTACTAGGTTAAAGGAAGTTCGGGATTTGATATAAATATTATTATATTAGGTTAAAAAGGGATTTGGGAAGGAAAACTAAGATTTGGAAAACGGGAATTGTTCATTTCGTCCATATTTCGCTTGGCTGTACGAATACTTTTGCAGATACAGGAGGTGTCCACCATAGATTGTCCACTAGTGACCGTACAAGAATACAAGAACTGTGCAAGTTATTGATAACCGATCGTACAACAAAGCTTATCCACGGCGCATATGTACATGCATGTGTATAATCAGATTTTTTCTTAAAAGCGTAACTATGGGACATAGATGCATAGATCCGGAACCATAGATGTACACAACCACCACAGACAGTATGTGACCAAAATTGCATGTAGTGTCCATTCACAGAAACGAAAGGTAAGAAGTACTTTATTAAAAGAACTAATTAAAAAGGGAAAAAAGTCAGATCGAGGAAAAAAACCCTAATAGAGAGATGTCCATTTATGGGTTGTCACAAAATCGAAAGATAACTAATTCAAAAAGTAAACGGTTAGGGTAAAGAAAAAGTAAACGATTTTGGAACCAAACAACGACATAGAAGGTAGACGGCAAGGAAACGGGGACTTTACCTGTCATATTGATGACCAACTCGCTGCTACGACGGAGAAGGCGAGAACGACGGCGAGTGCGCACGGCGTAAAAGAAGAGATGGCGAGAGAGACGGAGAGGACGGACTGCGTCAAGGGAACAGACGGCGAGAAAGGACGGTGACCAACGACGGCGAGAAATAGATGAGGCGAGGATCTAGGGCAATGCCTAGGAAATCGTTTTCGAAAAAGAGAGACGAAATGAAAAGTAGGGAATAGAGAGAGACACAGAATCCTAATTTACTGATATCAGTAAAATTTAAAATGGTAACTAAATGAGTAAATGGGTTACTGGGTTTCGTTACTTTTAGCTAGTGATTTAGTTAAGTGGGTTAGTTTCAGGTTGTTAAGTCAATTGGAATGAAGGCTAGGAAGGTAAAATCCTTGGCCCAAAGTGCCTCAAAACACCAAGGTGCCTTTTGGTGTAATAAAGACACTTAGAAGTGCCTTTTGGTGTAAATAATTCTATTTTAATACTCTTTTAACACTTGAAATGATTGTCAATGGCGTCACTCTCCTTGCGTCATTCATTCATCATATCGTTATTCGTTCTCATCTCTAGACAATACAGAAAATACTCCTTTTATTCACCATATCGATTTACATTTATCAGATATATAGTTTTTTTTTTTTTTTTTTTTTTAAACATTACTTTATTCATTAACTTGCAAAATAAAGATGCAAGACCGTACTACAACGAGCCCAATAAGCGAGATTGCAACAAACAGAAAACAGAGTAAACAGGCTTCATCCAAACAGGAGAATCCAAGCTTGAAAAACCGAGACCACATTCAGAGTATCTCCATCGTCCCTTGACAAAGGAAGAAGTTTGCATTTGACTTGAGTTTTTATCTCGGCTATCAAACTACTCGCAGGTCGCATAGCTGAGGAATGAATCCTCTGGTTACGTTCCCGCCATATCGAGTATAAAGCCGCCTGGAACACCAACCGAAGGATGAGGGTATGATGGCGATTGTTCGTTGGGTCTTTCAACCATCTAAGTCCATGTTCAAATAAAACCGGAGGAGAAACATGGAGTCTAGAGGAGAAGAAAGACCAAACTTCCGAGCTATAAACACAATCAAAGAAGAGATGTTGACGTGATTCCGACGCACTGTTACATAACGGACAGACCTCAGGAACATTCAAACCCCACGCTCTTAACCTGTCCCGAGTTGAGAGTCTATCTCTGGCCGCTATCCATGTCATGAAAGCATGTTTCGGAATCGAGTTTCTAAACCAAACAACATCATACCATTCCACTACCGGTCCTCGCGGGTTTAGAAATTCCCATACCTTAGCTGTTGAGAAGGTCGTGGACGGGATGTTGTCCCCTATTTTCCACAGATATCGATCGTCTTCCAATTCAAGATTTACCAAGTCTGGAGCAGGAAGACAAGACTTGAGGAGAGAAATGATTGGGTGTCGGCTACGCGATGAAGATATCGTCCAAGAATTGTTAATCCAAGCATCTGCAACAACTGCATTTTCCTGAATCCCCGAAACTCTCGGCCCTCTATCACCGGTTAATTCCATTAGCGGTCCAAGACCAGTCCAATCATCGAACCAAAAACTACCTGTTAAACCGGAACCAATTTCACAGAAAACAAATTGGCGAGCTACCGACTTCAGCTTACACAGGCATCTCCATATCCAGCTGCATCTCTGCGGAACTGATGCTTCCCAAAAATTCGATTCGCCAATCAGATTCCTCCGGACCCAAGAGACCCAGAGAGATCCTCCCGACGCAAAGAGAAGCCAGATTAACTTCAGGCAAAGGACTGTGTTCCACGCTTGTAAATTTCTAAGTCTGAGGCCTCCATTTTCTTTTGGCGTACAGACCGATACCCAACTTACTTTAGCACCACGAGCAGATTGTATGGAGCCTTTCCAAAGGAATGCACTACACATTCTATCAATTTCCTCAAGACAGTGTTTAGGAAGCAGGAACACAGATGCCCAGAAAGAAATTGTAGAGTAAATAACAGAACGAATGAGCTGAAGTCTCCCTGCAAATGACAACAAGCGGACTGTCCAAGAGGAGAACCTATTCGCGATTTTATCGAGCAGCGGCTGGTAGTCTTGCCGTGTCATCTTCTTTGAGGTCAGGGGTAAGCCCAAGTACTTGACCGGGAATGAGCAGTGTTGTAACCCGAGTCTATCAGCCAGTTCCTTTGCAGACTCTACATTTGCACCATCAAGAAAAAGGGCCGTTTTACTTCTGTTCAGAGCTAAACCTGAGACTAACCTGAATTCTTCCAAAATATCGATGATGCTGATTAATGAAGCTTCTGTCCCGTCGAAGAATATAAGGACATCATCCGCAAAGCTAAGATGTGTGACCAAAGGGGCATTTCCGAGTGGATGGCTGCCAAACTGTCCATTTATCGCTCCCAAATCCAGTTTCTTTGACATCACATCCATAGCTAGGACGAAAAGCAGAGAAGATATCGGATCTCCCTGTCGAACTCCTTTCTTTCCGTCAAAGAACCCGACTAGTTCTCCATTGAGGGCTACACTATAGGAAGGAGTTGTTATGCATTGACTGATCCATTGCACAAAAATCTGAGGCAAATCCAGTGCTTTGAGTATATTTAAAACAAACTCCCAGTCTAAATTATCGTATGCCTTGGATAGATCTATCTGTAGACATCCCCTAGAGACTTCTCCAACCTCGTGGAAATCTGAGACAAGTTCCGAAGCGAGTAGAACGTTTTCACACAAGAGTCTTCCTTCCACAAACCCTACTTGATTATTCTGAACCACCTCGGCTACAAAGAGCTTGAGCCTCTTCTTGATAATTCTCGCAATGATCTTATACACAGTTGTACACAAAGAAACTGGTCTAAACTGAGTAAGATGATCTGCACCTTGGATCTTTGGCAATAGAGCAATTGCCGTTGCGTTAAAACGCTTCAGCAAATTACCAGATATGAAGAAATCCCGGACTGCCGCTATTACATCCGGCCCAACCACACTCCAAGCTTCAACAAAAAATTCTTTGGAAAAACCGTCCGGTCCCGGTGCTTTATTATTGGGCATTTTGAACAACGTCTGCGTTATTTCTTCGGCTGAGGGAATTGCTATTAACTTGCTGCTCAAGTCCGCAGAGCAACGGAACCCTTGAATTTCTCTGATCTGAGCTATGGACATTGGAGTCACTGCGCTGTTAGCCGTCCCTAATAAGTCAGAGTAGTACACAACCGTCATCTCCTTGATCATGGTCCGATTCTCCACTCTATTTCCCAAATCATCCAGCAAGTATCTGATTGAATTTCTAGCTTGGTGAGCAACCACTACCTTGAAGAAATAAGATGTACATGAGTCTCCTTCACTTAGCCATCGCACTCTAGACTTCTGTCGGTAAAAGGACTCCAACGCTTTTGCAAAGAAGTTCCATTTCTGCCTCGCTATAAACTCCTGTCGAAACACCAAATCTGTCGGGTTAGAAAGCAACTCAGATTGAATCCTCTCTAAGTCTTCCAACGCCTCTTTTGATTTTTGCTGTAAATTGCCAAACCCCTCTCTGTTAAGCAAGCGACAACACCTTTTTACTGATTTCAATTTCTGCCCCAGAGAAAACATTTTTGAGCCAACGTCGATCCGTTCATCCCAAGCTTCAGCTATCTTTGAAATGAAAGATGGATGAGTTGATAGAAATGAGAAATACTTGAACGATTTACAGCTCGCTTCTACACTTTCCTGAAGGCTGATTATACATGGCGCATGATCAGAATCACCAGGAGGTTCAAAGCGAGCAAAAGATTCAGGAAACGCAGATAACCATTCCTCGTTAACTAACGCACGGTCAAGCTTGCGGGAAATCGGATCTTCAGGCCTACCATTATACCAAGTAAGGAAAAGACCTCTGAATGGAAACTCCACAATCTCATTTAGCTCCAAACAATCACGAAAGTTTGCCATACCACGCAATGGGAGGCCATACGGAATCCGAGAATAATGCTCATCAGCATTAAGAATTTGGTTGAAATCTCCAACTAACAGCCATGGCCTTGACCCTGCTGGAGATGATGACTTTATATAAGAGATCTCGTCCCAAAGCACCCTTCGCTCCATCTCCGTGTTACAACCGTACACAAAGGATACCAAAAATTCCAGTTTCGTTACTGGATCCATTACAGCACACATAATAAGTTGTTCCGATCGCTTGAGGATGATAATTGATACGGAAGAATCCCACACCACCCAAATTCTTCCTCGATCCGAAAATTCATAATTATTAGCAGACCTCCAATTAGGGAAGGTAGCTGCTATGATCATGTCCGCACTGTCCTCACGAACATGCGTCTCCAAAATTCCGCCAATAACAGGCTTCGACTTATTTATCCAACTCCTAACAAATCTCTGACGAGAAAGGCTACTAATGCCTCTTATATTCCAACAAAAGACCTTCATAATTACACCAAAAAGTTGAAGGTGAAGACTTAGCTTCTTAGAGATTCACTGCCCTCTTCGAAGTCTCACTTCGATTCGGTAGTGAAGAATTGTGAGCGGCTTTACCGAGCATCTTAGCTTTCTCTGCCAATTTCTTGGCTACCTTTTTCTTATTCTTTTTTATGTTCCTTAGAGCTTTCGACGTCAACGAAAAACCTTCCGAATCAGCAGAAATCAAGTACTTTTCCGGAGCGAGTAGTGTGGATATCTCCTTCCCGGGTACCAAAGCCTTCAGAACGGAGTCATCCTCTGAACGTTCCTCAGGCCTTAGCAGAACCTTCGAAGCGGAGTCATCCTCTGAACGCTTCTCGGGCCCAGAATTCTTATCCAACCCACTTTCAGAACACTCACCTTGTTCCAAACTCTTTGATCCCAGCTGCTCATTTGTTCTTACTCGATTCTCTGTCGGGTCAAAACCCTTGAATTCTTTGCGAGAATTCTTCGGAGGCGGTGGAACGCTCGAAGATCTAACCCTATCTCTCGAGCCTTTCTCAGCTACCAACTTGTCTCCGACTACACTAGGTTGGTCTGAAGCTGACACCTTTGCTTTCCCTTTGTCAATAATCTTTCCTGCTAGATCGATTGTTGTTGAAGCTTCCGCAACCGCAATCTTTGTCACACTGACCTTCTTCTTTTTCATTAATGGCAGTGGACACCGATTGATCAAATGACCGAACTTCTCACAATTTGAGCATTTTGGTGGAAGGCGGGGATACTCGACATTCACCCGCACCGAATTTCCAACCTCATCACGCACCACAATGATCGTAGGCGGTTCTGCTTCTAGAGCTATTTCCACTTTAACTTTTGTATCTCCGAAATGAAAGGGATCAAGCTTAGATTTCTCAGTATGTAAAGGCTCACCGATGGCACTAGCAATGACACTTATACCATCTAATGAGTACATCTGAGGAGGGACATTCTTGAGAACAGCCCAAGTAGGAGCAGACTTCAATTCTGGCATTTCCAATGAGGCATCCGGTGACCACGGATAGACCGAGAAAGCACAATTACCGGCCTGCCAGTATCCTACTTGAAGAACCCATTCCCTAGTAGCAACACAAGGAATGTGTATCAGACAAGAAGAACTCGATATAGTACGTATCGCAATTTTTCCAAATTTTCCCCAAGCTTTGTTAAGGTCATAAAAGATCTTCGCTGGAGGAGGGATGAGTCCATGAAACTGGGCCACAATGTGGTCCTTCCAGAGATTCGACGTGGCCAGGAGAACCGAGGCAGGAGCCTGGACAACCGGGACTCCATCTTCAAGGACCACCGGAGAATCAATCTTCCTGAGGTTCCTTAATGAGGCTTTGAAACGATCCGCATAGGAAGGAGCACCTATGGACGGAATTGAGGCTGGAATAGAAGAGACCACTACCTCCTGAACAGGGCCTTCCGAGCTAACCGCAGCTTGCGGTGGAGAAGAAACCAAATCAGGCGATGAAACGGACCCAGCTGGAGTTGCGAAAGGGTTCTGAAACGGGATGTCTGGAGGATCTGTTGCTTCGGATGTTGTAGGAATCACCATTGTTGCAGGTAGAGGAGGCTTGAAAAGGTCTTATCAGATATATAGTTAGTTTGCGATTAAAGTGATATGAAATATTTCGCTCAAAAAAGTGATATGAAGTGTATACATATATTTTTCAAATAATATTATTTGTTTTTAAGGTTACGAAGCAGCTTAAAATATATTACATCTAGGCTCTATATATTATTCACACCATTCAGTTGAGATAAATTTACCAAATCATTTGTCAAATAAATTTAAAACATAACTAGAAATCATTAAACAAAAGTGAAATGAACAGCAGCTCACAATATAATAACTCAACTAGAGTTGACCCGTGTTTAACTAGAAAATATTTTTTTTTTATCTTAGACTACAGTTTTCCACTATTTTGAAGTAAAATTTTATGATTTTTTTTATCAATTTTATTAGATTAGAAACTCAGTATATTTTTATGATTTTAAAATTTTAAATATTATGATTTAAATATTTTTTAAGTATTTTGCAATAACCAAGTTTATGTTTTAGTTAACTCAGTCTCATCTACGATTTTATAATTATGATTTGATACGTCTTAAAGATATTTTTTTTAATGTTTATTTGTTTGAATAATGTGTATTTTAAAATTTAAAACTTTACGTTATGGAAACAATTCATTTTTATATAAATATATTATATAGTTTTAATATATTCTGATAACGGATGATATTTTTAACAAATTTTTGTTTTTTACTTTTTACCTTATATGTAAAAATATATTTGTAAAAATTATAATTTGAGATGTGCTAATAGTATTATTTAATAATAGTACTATATAATAATTTATTATATTTGTTTTGTTTTATTATTTTGATAATTAATTTATATTTTATATATAATTATAATTATAATTGCATAATTATGAATCTTAAAATATGATAATTTATCTATTAAAATTTTCTTATATTATTGATTTTAATATTTTTTATGACAAAACAGCTTAATATTTTGTCATAAATATTTTTAGAACATCAAAATGTTTATGATTGAATAACATTTTATATTTTTGCAATTGTCTAAATATTCTATATATTTTGATGGAACAAACTTTAAAAACCTGTAACTATAAAAACATCAACATGTCTCACTATATAATTGAATAATATATATAGATGTAATAAATTATTTTAATATTTTAATTTTACGTTTGAATTTTTCATGTTTTATTTTATCTTTTAAGTTGAAATATGTTCAAAAATATATTTATGTATGTTATTTTATGTATATGTTTACAAAAAAAAAAAAATTGATTTTATGATTTATAAACTTAATTAATTGATGTATTAAATGATATTTTCTTGGCCTTTTCCTACTTTATTAATTTATTGCTCTTTTGAATGAGTTCAATTCACAAGTTGGCTACTAGTATTTTGTTGGAGTCATTCAAAAGAGCAATAAATTAATAAAGTAGGAAAAAAATTGTAGTTAAATCACAACTCATGCTGCTGTACTGAAAAAACTACATGTAAATCGCTCGATGCATGTGATTAATTTGTCTACTTCAGTACTAATCATCGATCTAGCTGAACTTTAAGAGACTGCTAAATTTGTAACTGTTCTAGGTTCCATGTTGGGTACGGAGTATTATACTCATATTAATTAGAACCCATTAATCTATATGCGATGAATTTCATAAGTATCAAGAATGTTCAATTTAGTGTCCTTGCAGTAAGAGTTTCTTATTTGTTCCAACTTCATGTATTATAAAAGATGCATGCGTGTGAATGACATTAAAAATTTATGTGTTCAAGTCATTACTATTTAAATATTTCTGATCGCCGATTCGTTTGGCTCCTCAGGCACTGACAAAGCTAGAGAGTACCTTGACATACGGGTAGAGGTGGCAATTTGAGCCGCCCGCGACCGAATGGCCCGACCGCCGCGGGTTGTTTCTTTCCTCCGGACCGTGCGGTTTGGCCCGTCGCGGGCGGCGATCCAAAATGTGTTGACCAAACCCGCCCCGCACCGCGTTTGACTTATTGGGGTTGGGCCCGCGGGCAGCGGCCCAATTTGACATCCCTACATACGGGGAACTAAAGCAACGGTAACCAACCAGGGAGCTGTCCGTATTCTCAAATTCTCAAACCTGAGCTCCTTAATCTCTCGTGGACCAACGTCACACAGGCTCTAAACATACCGCATCTCGAATGCTTACTCGTGAACAAGTGTGATGTTCTCTCCATCTCAAGTATTTACAGCTCCGAATTAGCTTCCTTAGAAAACTTGTTTCTGGAGCTACATTCGGTGCTGAAACCGAGGCCTTTTGATAAAGTTAACCTATCTCTTACTCTCGATCTCACTGTAATCACACTCAAGAACACTGAATAATACGATTGATTGAATGACAAAGGATTACAGCTTTGATAGATCACCGATTGTTAATCTCTCATGACGAGATTAACTCACGATGACGATCTCATAGCGATCGTTTTGTTAAGACTCATGTCGTCAATAACAGAATACAATCAAAGCATAAAATCTCTAGAATGAAAGTTATTCTTATTTATAGTCAAGTATCTCCACGATGAGTCCACGTCACTTCAGTAGCAAAGCCTCCAACTCAGAATGTGTCTTTGCTTCCCCTTTTTCAATTACTTCTGACGTTCCCTCATCTCCCGCCAATCTCTTCTTGAACCTTCTCCTCACATAAGTTTTATTCCTTATCCACATCACTCGTATGATAGTTGGTATCTATCAATACTCTTCCCATGAAAACAAGCTTGCCCTCAAGCTTGTACCAAATGAAACTTCTGGTGCATATGAAATGAATCAAGACCAAACTTATCATTACTTCACTATTTCTTGCATCCTCTTCTATGCTGCAAATCCAACTTTGTAACCTTCTGTACTTGAACATCCTTGATTTATACCACTTCTTCCATCTCTGTTCTTTCATTTCCCTCTGTTTTCTGACATTTATCTTGAGAATCTCAGACTCACTTGATGAAGAAAACAACCAAATCAACACATCCAATACCATCCAACCAGAAAGTACTCTCTTGTATATTCCTCCCCTTGAAAACAAGCTTGACCACAAGCTTGTGTTGGGTAAAAACAAGGAAGAGCTCTGCTGAGAATATCTATGTGACTGCCACCCAAAACAAAACCACTGCCAGCGAACTGCACTCAGTTCCAGATCATGTTGAAATGAGCCAAATCGCTGCAGCAATAAAATGTCTCTGCCCATAAGCATTAGACCTTCACAATCCGTATGAACACAACTACCGAACAACAACAGCACATGCACTATAACAGCGTGAATCCGAACATGAGAGAAAACCACAGGAATGAGTAATGTTGTAAAAACTGCGGCAGCTCGTATATGAAACCAGGAACGAGTCTGTTTTGTCAGCCGAGGATGATACATGGTTATGTCTCCTTTGCCAAGCTTCTGCTTCCAAATCGTAAAACACTTGTGTTGGTGCTGCTTAGGTTGTAACATGCGTCTTTGAAACCACATTATTGCAACCCACACTTTGTCCGTGTAATCCCAGCAAATTGCAATACCCATAGTTATCCCTACACTGTTCAAAAACGGTTTCATCTCAAAAACTGGATGTATGAGCTTGTATCTCCATTTGTGATTCAGTTTGAACTCCCCAATAACAATCATATCTTGTTTCAAACCTCCGCCAATGAGTGTCCTGCTTATTTGGTCCAGCAGTGACTCTTCCACTCTCTTCTGCATAAAGATTTGATCAGTGTTGTCTTCAATCTGGACTTGTAACATCCCCTGTTTCAAATTACCAATCTGCAGATGCTTGTTTTTCCAACAATGCCAAACTGAATAAGAACTTCTCAGGTCCACATTTGGAGAATACCACAAAAGAAAATTATCAGTAAGTTCTTCAAAATGTAGATCCACCCCATCTTGCATCATTAATGAAGCACAAACACCATCCGTCTCTTGAGAATACTTGTCATTTGAAGAAACCTTCTGCACCAAATTGTCAAACGCAGAGATAACTGATTCCTTGTTCAAAATCAAATCATCCTGCAACTCCAAAGATAACTCATATACTTCGTTCACATGATCAAACACTGAGATCATTTCTGTCTGTATACTCTCTTTCGCATGTTCCGACGCAGGAAGTGAATCGTTTTGGAGAATTAATTCTGGTGAAGAATGATTCTGAGGATGACAGTCACCAAAGTTTACAGAAATTGCTTCTTGACTTTGCAATGTTGTCTTCCTCACCAGTTCCATCTCAGGACCAGCTTCAGCTGTAGAATTAGATTCATCTAGATTCACTTCTTCTGAAGGATAATGTGTAACTTGATCAAACCAATCAGTCTTCTCCACCCAATCACTAGTTGTTATTTCAGATCCCCTAGTTGCTTCATGATCAATAACAACAAGTGAATCCTTCGCAAGCATTGCTTCTGCCTGTTGAACAGTAACATGACTCGATGTTATCTGTTTTGCTTCCGGCGTGTGACAAGTCTTGACTGAACCAAATCGCACCAACAAGTTATGCTTAAGGTCAGTCCAGTCCTTGAATTTCCTTTTGTGTATCACTTGTCTGAACCAGTGTAAGGCCTCGCCTTCTAAGCAGAAGGAAACGAGATAGAGCTTCATTTCCTCTCCACACATCATAAAACTGAAGAACATTTCCACTTTCTCAATCCAGTCAGTCACCGAAGAACATTTCCCATCAAACATAGGCGTTTCAGAACTTTGGAGCATACTATCATGATTCTTAACACTCAAAGCATCAGATCGATAACCTAATGAATATTCACCCAGATTTTGTTCCAGAGTAAAATCCGATACCTGAGATTGAATATTCGAAGATATCAGAAGTGGTGATAATTGGAGCTCGTCACTAGGAGCTTGCATCTGTCTTTGCTCAATCAAAGTCATGATTGATTTCAGCTGATCCTCCAACGCCAAGAAGCTATTCTTAATTTCGCAAGATTCTTTGAATATAAACTCGTAATCTTGCCGCAGAAACTGTAGCTTGGTCTTATGCACATCAATGACATCGTAATCACCTGGAAACAAGGAACGACCTGACGTAACATTGGAAACCTCAACGCTAGGTCGCAATTCCGTCGGCGAATCATAATTTGTAGGAACCATCGGCCGATTCCCGACTGTTTGTATCATCGATTCACACAAAATCTTTCCTCCTCTCTGTAAAGATTCGACTCTAGCTCGCAATTCCATCTGAGAATCTTTAAATTTAGTAACAATCTGCCGATTCCCCACTGATTTAGCTCTGGTAACCATCGCCTTTGAAGAACGAGCTCTGCACACCATCGTCGGACTCGATTCTTCCCAAATCTTCATCGTCGTCATCATGTGTTTGATCCGAACCGGCTCACCGCACCAATGATAGAGTTAACCTATCTCTTACTCTCGATCTCACTGTAATCACACTCAAGAACACTGAATAATACGATTGATTGAATGACAAAGGATTACAGCTTTGATAGATCACCGATTGTTAATCTCTCATGACGAGATCAACTCACGATGACGATCTCATAGCGATCGTTTTGTTAAGACTCATGTCGTCAATAACAGAATACAATCAAAGCATAAAATCTCTAGAATGAAAGTCATTCTTATTTATAGTCAAGTATCTCCACGATGAGTCCACGTCACTTCAGTAGCAAAGCCTCCAACTCAGAATGTGTCTTTGCTTCCCCTTTTTCAATTACTTCTGACGTTCCCTCATCTCCCGCCAATCTCTTCTTGAACCTTCTCCTCACATAAGTTTTATTCCTTATCCACATCACTCGTATGATAGTTGGTATCTATCACCTTTTCCTTCACCAGAAAAGCTCTGTAACCTACTTAGACATTTCCAAGACTTCCATCTGAAACTTCAGCTTCTTAGAAACTATGACGAAGCTGGAGCATCTTGATCTAAGCTCCACAGCTTTCGGGGATGATTCTATGGAGTTTGTAGCATGTGTTGGGTGATACTCTTAGGAATCTCAATGTCTCGGATACAAAAATCACCTCCACTGGGGTTGAAATTCTTTCCGGACATGTATTGCGGCTCGAGACATTACCTTTGTCTCAGACATTTGTCGACCATCTGTCCATCTTATTTATCAGCACTATGATGCCTTGCGTTAAAGACCTTGACTTGAGCAAGACCAGCATCCGAGGTTCGTATGGATAATCAAAATTTAACTCCAGCAACAATCTCCACAAGAAGATGAAGCAAAGCTGTCACTAGCAGCTCTACCTTCCCTTAAAACCCTGATTCTAGAACATCCGTACCTAACCGACATTGCTCTCTCCCCTCTTAGTAGCCTTACCGGATTAACACATTTGTCCCCGAGAAGCACAACCACTTCCCTCACAGATTCAACCCTCCACCATCTCTCATCTCTCCCAAACCTAGTCAGTCTCGGAGTCCGAGATGCAGTTTTGACCAAACTTCGTCACGAGACGTTTAGACCGCCGTTAAGCCTGAGAACACTCGACCTCAAAGGCTGTTGACTTTTAACCAAAGACGCTATGGCTGGTCTCTGTAAAAAGCACCCTCACATGACATCAAAGTGAGGAAGAACAACCAGAGGCCGGACACTTCTGCTGCCGTTTCCAGGAGTTTCATAGGTATGCCTTTTCACTAACAAGCTCTATGATAACATTTGTTGATAGCGAAAGAGATGTGAGATTAAGCAGAGCTCAAAGTTTAAATGTGTAATATTGTTGTGGATACAGATGTGAGGGTGAAGTATAATAGGGAGGATTTGTTAGCTCTGCAAAATTCGCCCTTATCCCTATTGCGCTTCCAGAGGAAGAATGTCAGTGTATCGGAGATTCTAGCTTGTTTCGTGTCAAACACGGTAATTCAGTGATCCCCTTGATTTTAAAGCAAAAGGGTTCAACAAGTTTAATGTTAGTATCACCTGAAAAATATAAAACCGTAGCATAGTCTCATTTTCTCTCTCTCAAATTTGTCTCTTTATGATTCAAACAGAATATATGTTCTCTACTGTTTAAATCGGATATAGTTTCCATTTTTTAGCATCTCATCTTTAAATTTATAAAATCTCTTAAACAAGAGTTTGAAAGCATTAACATGTAATTTAGGTATTCAACAGAAATGAGGATTAAAAAGAGAAAAGGAAGACAGTGTAGTAGCTCTGATCTGAGGCTAATAAGTTATCCAAATATTTTACACAGAGCCTACTAACAAAGTTTTCGTCATACAAAATGACCGAGAGTGATGGAGGAGGAATTTACTGTCTGGAAGCTAAGCTTGCATTAGTGGTCTTGTACATTTCATCGATCACATTCTGCCAAATGAGGAAGAGACTTGTGTTAATTAACATTTAATGCCACTATATTCTAATACCCTTGTTTCAACACGAAATCGATTTTCTTTTTGTTTTACCTGATAGTGTTTCAGCAGTTGAGGCCTCTTCTTTTTGTAGGTCGGGGTAAGAAGATCACGTTCCATGTCAAACGGCACTGGGTCTAGATGAACCGCCTTGATGATCTCGAACCCCTTCATCTGCAAATTCCAACACAACAAATTAATATGAATATAAAAAAAAATAGAAACAAAGTCATGAATCCATATATGGAAGAAAAAACTTGAAATGAAAATAAAGAGAGAGAATAACCTTTTTCTCTTTTCCCATTTTAACAAGCTCTCCGAGGATGAACTCCTTTGCCTTTGCGTTTTGACAGAGAGCGCTATAGTCACCGCTCACACCATTTTCCGCAGCCCATTTCTCAAGGATATGCTGGTTTGGATTGGCGACTGCGACTAGGAAAGACTCAAAACTGTTCCCGTACACCCACACCTAATAAGTTCGATGGAAAGACGAGGAAGATTGTGATTATTAGCAGATGAGAATCTTTCCCAAACCCCAAGTAAGATATTTTCTAAATTCTTACAACAATACTTACGGAATCAACAGCTTGTACTTCACCGTAAATGTTTTCCAAGTTCTCGACGGCAACATACTCTCCTTGTGAGAGTTTAAAGATATTCTTCTTTCTGTCAATTATCTTCATGCTTCCATTTGATTGCCACTCACCTACATCACCTGATGAGAGATAGCGAGAAGCATAGTGTTCAGACGAACTAACCGGATTACAAAAGCTGATATTTCAACTAACTCTAGGATAAGTTTGTTCTTCTTACTTATTTGACTAAGGGTTCAGAGAAAGAAATACCTGTGTGCAACCATCCATCAATAAGAACCTCTTTTGTGAGGTCTTCACGTTTGTAGTATCCAGAGAAAAGGGTCTTTCCTCGAATGCAGATTTCACCACGTGGAGTACTTGCAAGAGCATCATATTCCATCTCGGGGACAGATTCAAGGCGTATATCAACGTTTGGCACTGGTGGTCCAACTGTGCCGAGCATGTCCAGTTTGTCTGGCAGCGAGACGAAAGTCCCAGCACAGCTCTCGGTAAGACCTACGAAGGAACAATCATACAATAGGAAAACAGTGAGATCACATTCCCTGTTGATGTGGGAGCGATATACTATAACACTCTAGTAGACTTTCATATCTTAGCCTGCCTAAATCACCTCTACATTGAACTAATAAGCATATTAGACCTGAACCTACGTAGTCTATCGCTGCTGGTTTATGCAGTTCATTTGAATTTAAGGAACTCAATATCGTGAATAGGTACCGTATCCTTGAAGAACATGACAGCAAGCCACCACTCTTAGAAATGACTCTACGTGACTAGCGAGAGGAGCAGCTCCAGATAGAATAATCCTCACATTGCCTCCGAGCCCTTGTTTAACCTGAGTGAGAAAGTTTCATAATGAAGAGTGATAGGTTCTTCGGATGTTTGTGTAGTAAGCTAATTAGATCAAGAACTTTACTACCTTGCTGAATACAAGTTTATCACACAATGGAGAGGCCTCCACATGAGACTGTCCCTTTTTCATATGCCAATATTTACTGAGGATGTTCGAGTGTGTTAGATTTAATAGCTTAAAGATTAATGGAACAGCTAAGCAAAGTGAAGTCCGACTTACTAGGAAAATGCAGAATCAAACACAACCTTTTTGAGTAATCCACCAGCAGAAAGCTTCTGCTGAAGACCTGTTGGATATAATAGGTCAAAGTCATGAAACACGGAAAAGTAAATTATTAGAAGAAAAATTAGGTCGTACATAATGAAAAAATGAGACAACCACCAAAGAAGAAAGACTGAAACATTCGGTATATCTTGCCCAATTGAGAATAGTATTTACATTCGGTGTATCTTGTCAAATCAATGATATAAATATTCTTGTCCAATTGAGAATAATATTTACATTCGGTATATCTCATCATCAGATTGTAATAGTTTCATGCAGGAGTGTTAGGTGGAACAAATGTAGCTGTTTAGGATAAATAAATGATACTAGAGCAGAATTCAATAAAATGAGGAATTGAGAATATATTGTAGTCATGTGGTATTTCAAACATTTTACCTGAGTATACTCTATCTAGGACACGAGGTACAGCGCAAAAAATAGTTGGTTTTAGCTCGCCAAGATCTTCTATCAACAACTTGACATCCTATGGAGACAGCCCGGAGAAGGTTAAGGTAAATAATCCAAAACTGGTTTACATAATAAGCTTTGACATGTACTGACCCCACGCCAGAAGCCAATTGCAGCACCATGTTGAATAAAACACTCCTCGATAACTCGATCGAAGATGTGGGCAAGAGGAAGATAAGAAAGGTACACATCCTTCACAGTCAACTGTTGATTTGCAGAGACAAAAGGAAAAAGAAAAGGATTAAAACCAGAGCCAAGTGACAAAGGAAACTTGAAGATTGTAGCGTCTTTGGGAATCATGAAAAATGCATGAAGGCAAGAAGGAACTCACGGCTTCGTTAGCGCTTTTCAGTAGACGGATCACCCCAGCAATTAGACTAACAATGCTTTCGTTAGATATCATCACTCCCTTTGGGTCACCAGTGGTTCCACTAGTATACATAATCGTGCAAATGTCACTCTTCTTTTTGATGGGAAGATCATATTGCTTTCCTTCGCCCTGGGCGAAATATTCACAGTTGAATGTTAAAACATGGTAAGCATAGTTGTTAGACCACTCACCACTGGAGAGAAGTATCACAGAATCAGTATGTTTCAGAAAAAAAAAAAAAAAAAAAGCAAATGACAAGTCTCATACCAGCTTCAAAAATTCATCCCAAGCATATACGACCAACCCAAAAGTTTCAGCTTCTTCCTTTTGTTCACGTGAGACACCACCAAAGCTCACAACGGCTGTACAAATAATCAAGCACAATAGATCATTAGCAACACATGTCAAAAGCCAAAAGAGGAGAAACACAAATATGAATTACTCACTCTTCATGTACTCTGTCGAGTTTGGGCATGTCTTAAATAACTGATAGTCAAAAGGGAAAAAAAGGAATTGATTAGAAAGTGATTGATATAAATTTAAACATCGAAGATATATTCCTACTGTACCTCAGAGATCTTCTTCTCCTCCACAAAGACAATTGAAACCTCTGAATGGGTAATAATGAATTCCACAGCACCAGCGCCTAGTGTATCATACAAAGGGACACAATAGAGTCCATGTGCATTGCAGGCCTGCGTCAAAAGTACACAGTCAGTCCTCTAAACAAGTGATGATATTATCATGAATCCATGATCCTGCGGCAAGATTACCTCCATGCTTATGATCCACTCAGGAGAATTGGCACCGTAGATACCACATTTTGCTTCCTAAACTCCCACAAATCAGAAAACACAAGATTAAGCAACAAAATAATCACACTCCGGCGAAATAAAACAGGAAAAAATGAGACAGAAGAAAGATATAAAGAAAGGTTTAGATGGATCTTAAACCTCCTTAATCCCACAACTTCGAAGAGAATTTCCAAGTTTTATGACAATGTCGTAGACTTCTTGGTATGTTTGCCATACATACTTTCCCGGCTGAGAATAATGAAATACAATTGAATATAATCCGTAATAACTCTTAAAAAGAAATCACAAAAAAGGGTTAAAAATGCAAGAAACAGTTAATAACACCTTTCCGTCCACAATTTCACGGCGGCCAAGCATTGGATTGTTTGGATATTTCTCAACAGCCATGCTGCAAACAAGAAGTCGAGTTACCACTTATAAATTGCGCAAAATCATTATTAACCAAACATTTCTAAAGGATTATACTTACTAACGTAGATCTTGTTAATCAGCAAAACTTACAACAAAGCCAGATACTAAACAGTAGATAGAGACTAAAATCCATGGTTCTTACTACTTGGGAATTCAAAAAAAGGCCAAGTCAGAACAATTTCCACGATTAGTCAACAAAGACTAGATTCACGGATCAAAAATCTCAACACGACGATTCATCAGGAAAAAACTCATTCAAAACATACTCCGATCGGTTAATCGTTCAAAGAGGAGCGAAAATCTCACCGGAAAACATCCCAACAACTATCCATTCCTTCGATCGGCTCCGGGAATCCGTCCTTGGCAAAGATACTGCGGTACACAGGCCCTACAGATGGTCTTCCATCACTACCTTCTTTCCCTTCTTCAACCTGGAAGATGTATTTCGTCGGCTGCGTCATGATCGATCTCTCTCTCTCTAGAACCAGAACTTTCTTTCGCTTTCTCTCTCTCTGCTATTTGTAGTCGAGTAGTAAATTGAGGTATGGACCACACACGGCTTGGCGGATCGGAGTTGGGAAACCTACTGCGATTGTGATTGGTTGCTCTTCACTGACCATATGTTGTGGAAAGGTCAACAAATTCATAGTCACTCTTAATGGGCTACGTCCCATTATATTAAGCCCAATACAGAATGGTGCCGTCCATATGAAATTAATATGGACTTGTGATAATAGTCAACTAGATTTTGACCCGCACTTAGAAAGTGCGGGTTTAATTTTCTTTACAAATTTTACTTTTTATTCATTTTGTTAATAGTAGTTTAGATTTTTAATTATGTAATCTAATTTTGATTATAATTGTTTAACCAACATTATAAACAGTGAGTTAGCAATTTAGTTTTTTTTTTAAATGAATTATGTGTTATTTGGAGGAGATATATCGTAAGGATTAAGAGATTAAAATAACGATTTTGCATTATATATTTTAATATGTGTTGTATCGTAAGATCATAGTTTGGAAAAAAAATATATATGTGAAAACAACTATTGTAAAAGTTATGTGGTATATGTTTAATTGTTATTATATTTATCTAAAATATTATTTTATAAAATACATGTTGTAGTCGTATATATAATTTGCAAATTTGATGAAACTATCCGTTAAAAACTTCATTCAAACATAAAGCATAATTTGACGCTTCAAATATTTGAATAATATAAGTATGAAATCATTTTATTATTTTTATTAAGTTTAAAATATATCTACTGAAATTATTTACTATATGCGAAATTTTTTATTGAAAATTTATAATCGAGATTGGCTAATTAATTTTTCAACCCGTTTAATTAATTAAATATTTTTCAGTTTAATGGAAAAACTTGCTAAAAAGTACAATCGTAAAAATATCAATCGTAATATGTATATATATATATATATTTGAAAAAAAGATATTAAAATATATTATAAATATATTTTGAATTAAATCATAAATTAGAGAATCTTAATTTATATATAATAGTTGATGTATAAATTATTAACTATATTTATCAATTAATTTGTTTTGATTTTAATTAATTAGGAAAGTGGGACCCATTAGAATTTGGTTGTTTGGCTACATGTTTAATAATTGTCTTGTTTGGAAACATGGATTGTAGAGATAATGTTATATTCCCTAATTACTCTTAATAAAATTTAATTAAATCATTAATATACATTGTTTTACAGTTTTACCCTTAATGAAGGTTACAAATCCTAATAATATCAAGGGCAAATTTCGGGAACAACATTTATGTACCATGGCAAACCTTCCTGTTTTAATAGAATAGACTAGATTTTGACCCGCGCTACGAAAGCGCGGGTTTATGTTTCTTTATATATTTAAAATAAAAATCAGAAAATGCTAAACAATTTAAACTAAGTGTTATATAATAGATTGTTGTTATTATTACTAAATGAATTATATTTTGAGGTGGTTTTAGTTGTCTTGATAATGTAAAATAGGTTGTTTTGATATAGTTATAAAGGTGTTGCTTATAAAAGCGCGGAGATATGATTCATTGATAAAATTAAACTAATTATTTTTTATAATATAAAATAATTGTATAACAGATATGTGATAATTATGGATGATATTCATATACATTATATAATTTATGTCGTTAGTTTATAGCGTTTTAATGTTTGTATTATGTTTGTTTTTAAAAAAAAATAATGTTGAACGAAATTCAAAAATATTTTTTTTTATATGTTTTTATATGAAAACATTGAAAATTAATAATGCAAAGTTAATATGAGCTACAAAACTCTTATAATTTTATAAAGGAATGTTTAAAATTTTAAAATATGATTAAACATTGTTTTTAAAAATTCAAACACAAATATTACTTCATATAACTAATACTTGTATTATATTTTGTTTTGGATATAAATTTGTTAGTAAAATTTGTCTGTATTATAACATAGATTTAAAAATTGATATAAATCTTATTATGTCAATTTGATTTCAGAATCAATAAACTATTTCTCTAATACAAATATAATTGGAATATAAATCCAATATAATTTAATTTTAGCCCATATTAAATAGGCATAACTTTCTAATAAATTAACTTTAATATTCAAATGGCCCAGAATAGATTTTGGCCCATGTATGAAGTATAAACAAAGAAAAAAATCGGACAAAAAAAAAATAGAAACCCTATCACTCTACGCCGATCTCTCCCCAATTTTTTTCTCCTGAACAGCGAAGAAATTGTGATCTCCTCCGACAAAAATAGATTCGATTCTTCTTTGCCTTACATCCATATATTTATTGTAATAGAAGAGGATAGATTCTACAAAATATTCAGATCGGTTTTATCTGGCGATTTACATGAATAGGATCCTCCTATATTCCCTTATTCAGATCGATACAATTCCTTCTTTGCATGTGATCCAAGTATAATTAATTTCACTTTTATCTATTAATTATTTCGAGAACGTAATACTGAAACTTTTTCGTTTAACTTTCAGATCTACAAATCTCTGCAGCTTGTGATCCAACGATTACAAAAGGTATCGTTAGATGTATTTTTATTATTTTATTATAACTATTTATTATTTAGTTTGCTTAATCGTTTGAGTTTTTCTATAGTTTTAGAATTTTCATTCGTCTTCTTTTGTTACCTTAGAAACGATTTTTCTGTACACATACAGGGTCAAATAAAAGGTCTCTGATTTAAAATTCGGACCTAATATATCTCTACTATTTTCAGTTTCATATTGATAAGATATCTGGAAAAATATCCTTACGGGTTAAAAAAAATATTGTTTGCTGGTTTGATTCATCTATTGTTGGTATATGAAGTAAATTTGAATTAGAATGCCTAAACTAATTTTTACCATTAACACAGAGATATTGTAGGTTGCATGATCCAATAATATGTCGCTCTAATAATATCGTCTGCTGATTTATTCAATTTGACCATGTTTGTTTTTAAATTTTGAACTACAGAAACAAAAATTTGACGAATTATTTAACTATACATGATTGTGTTTATATATCGACTGTGATTTCAGCTGGAGTCCTTTACTTATTTTCTTATAGCTGTCTGAAACTAATTTCTTCTAATGGCTTTGAAATTAAAGTAGAGATGGTAATATATGTTAGACATCTCTGATATTGATATGGCTTAATTTATCATGCAGTTCCAGCTATGAGGAGACACTTGCTCATACGGGTTGGAAAACTGCAGATATCGGTCATGTTTTTTCTTTATGATAAGGTTTTAACATCAACCACCCTTATTGTTTAGCATATAAACATATAACTCCATTTTACATCTCAGTATATTAGTTGCTTCCACATAAGTAAGTAGTTCCACTATATTTATTATTTTCTGTTAAATATTTTTTGGTTCATTTATGTAGGTGATTTGGAGAAAAGATTGTCAAAATGTGAGTATACTAATTTCTGTCTGAAACTAATTTCTTCCAATGGATTCAAGAATTAAAGTAGAGATGATAATATATGTTAGACATCTTTGATATTGATATGGCTTGATTTATAATGCAGTTCCAGCTATGAAGAGAAACTTGCTCATACGGTTTGCATATGGCACATTACCATCGCAAGTGTCACAAAACCATATTGGAATTGCCTTCTCATTGGGTTTCTTTTTGGGCATTTCTCCGACCTTGGTACATTTCTTGTTGCATACACAACAACCAAAGTAATACCAGCCCCAAACTTTATCTATAGCATAGATAGTACATGTTATCTTGCATTTGGTGGCCTGCCAATGAACTCAATAATTAATAATCAATACCCCTTAAATGTTGTAGATAGTAAATGTTATTTAGTATGAAATAGATGTAAATTAACCTCATTATAGTTAAGCATGTCTGTAATCGACATTTCTTGATACTGAAACCATGGATCACGCTTAACAACTTTATCACCATCTTCTTGTGGATCTCCAGATAGAACCAATGCACCATTAGTATCACCAAACCTACATATATTTACAATATTTTTACTCTCCTAATTTTTATCTTAAGTAATGAAATAGTAATCATCAATGCTTACATCTGTCTCAGACTTTCTGTTTCACTTGTTTCAGGGTTGATGATCACTTGTGAGGCATCAAAAGCATTTGAAATCTGCAGATTCACTAAAAACTCACAAAAACAGTAAGTATTCTAATTTATTATTCTCAAATAGGTAAATAGAAACACTCTTACATCGATATTTGCCAATTTTTGCAAATCGTATTAAACATACGACTATCCCACCAGTAGGTTCTTCAAATGCTGAGCACACTGTTTCAGCAAACTTCCCCCAAAGACAGCATGCAATTCTTTGATCGCTATTGCATTAAAAAAATAAAAAATAAATTGGCTTACAATAGAATAATACCTTAGTTGCATTATACGATTTTAAGTAACAGTTTAATGTATAAAGAAAAACTTCTTAGGGTAAACTCAACCTTTTTTTTTTCTTTACCAGCACACTGGACAGTTTGAATATCACCCACATCTAAGATCTGACCTATAACATCTGTAAAACCACAATTTTATTAGAGTTTATATATACGATACATAGACTAAATTTAAAATGTAAGAAGAGAACTTACCAATCAAAAACCAAGTTTTTAAAGTACCACTTAGTATGGTATCAAAATCAACAATAGAAATAAAGTTGTCATCCGATGTAATGGCCGAGGGTGTGATAGAGGTGTTGTTTACAAACGACATCTTGTAAAGGTGATTGGTTGATCTATATTGTCCAGATGCTGGACTCAGACCAAAATTCTGTATTATCTTCCATTCACCGACAATCAAATGTCTCGCCAAGCGGCTTATATAAGCCTTTTTGCATGTCGCATGAATTTTAATACCCTACAAATTCGAATAGCAATAGTTGTTAGCAAAATAACCAAACCGTATACTTCTAATGGAAAAGTTTAGATATAATAAAATATAACACACTTACATCTTGATCAGCCAATACAACCTCTAATGTTTCCCCTGTTTGTGCAGTGAATTGCTTCCAAGAATGCAGGATTTTGACTTGAACAGTCCAACCATTCTTGAAAGGCTTTATCTCACTCAGGTTTGTGAACTTAATTATCGACATTGTATGTCTCTGCTTGTTTTGTGAATGGTATTGAGAGTTAGGTTAACGATTATGCTGCGCTTATATATATATATATATATACAAAAAGGAAGGCATTAAACGATTTAGGTTTGATTTCAAAGAGAGTATCTTAACTAATATTTTTTGTTAGGTAACTATAATATCTATGCCATTTAATTAGGATACGTAATATTTTCTGTATTAATTAAAGAATATTCGAATCTGCTGAATAGCATAATACGTAGTATGGTTAAGATTTAGTATATATTGAATTAAAGATTAGTAATGATAAGAATAGTTTATTTACTTTTTATTAGAAAGTTTCTTACGTATAAGTAGTTAATATGTGTTAGATATATGAAAGAGTTATTCAAATATTTGTAAAAGATTTAGTAGTTATGATAGTTTGCCATTTGAATAACTTTTCGAATTCTAAGGGAAGTATTTTTTTATATCATAACTTCATATTAAAGAAACAAAATATTTTTTAAAATCTATTCTATTAATCGTATCTTAATATTTGAAACATTGTTTTGGTACAGTATATAATCGAATAGTATACCATTGTTTCATATTCATGGTTTTAATTTTTCTTTCAGGATCATGTTGGTAAACGTAACCTATGTTGATGGACTGGATCAGAAACTAAAATATTCAATATGGGCTTTTGTAAATAGAGAAATGAATGAAAAATGCTCTTTACACATTTCTAATAAGATCCGCGTGTGAACTTTCGGGTATAACCCATTTGGTAAGTATCTATTACATTAATATATACAAAGATCCGCGTGTTATCCAGCCGGGTATAACCCATTTATTAAGTGTCGCTTTTTGTATTAGACTAAAATACCCTTAATGAAGGTTAGAAATATTAATAATATCAAGGGCAATTTCAAGGAACAACAATTATGTATCATGGCAAAGGTTCCTGTTTTAATAGAATAGATATCCAGTAACAAATTCCTTTAATGTTTTTTTTTAAATTATGTTGTTCGTTTGTTAGCCGCGGCTAGTGAGACAGTTGGCGGCTACGACAGATTATTGTTTGTTTATTTGTCTCACTTTGTGTGGTAGCTACAACGTCCAATCGTAATTTTATGTGGTTCATATTTTTCACCGCTAATTAAAAAAAAAGTATCAAAACCAAGAGATTACGGTTGAACAATGCAGCTGTGTCACGAGAATACGGTTGTCGCAGACGGTTGCGGTATGTAAACAAACAACAATTTTCCATAGGTGCATGGCGTAGCCGCCAAGAACTGGCAAACGAACAACATAATTGGCTACTGATATTAACTTAAATGTTGTTGACGATGATTCGATGAGTGTAAGTTTGTGTATTTGTTGAAATCACGATATTTGATTATTCTAGCAAAAGCGTTATATGATTTTGTAGGATCGAGATAAACAAAATTGGCTTCGAGTTCTTTTTGTGGAAGAAAGTCTTTGATCGAGCCTTTATATTGTTGAGGGAAAGCTTTTTTAGTGTTTTTCAAGACTATCTTTGAGTTCTTTTTGCGATTCAAACACGACTTATCTTCAAGGTTCAAGTGTTATATAATTAGTCGAATATGTTGCTTACAAACAAAAGTAACAAAAAGAAGATAATGTTTATGGGTACGGGTTCGCCCTAAAGTTCTATTTTCTCTCTAGAACCAAAGAGCGCCGCAAAAAATTTCTTCGCTTGGAGACCGGTGGTCGACGGCTACAGCAATGCCGGCGCCGGTCTCCCCCCTTTGTTTTATATTTCTAAATCACCTTCCTGTCTGCCATCTGTTATGTTTGTTTCGTGTGACAGTCTCTATTTGGGCAGACCCTTCCTGTAGCGGTGGATTCCGGTGTTCTCTGGTGGTGGTTGGCTCGCCTCCGACCAGATCCCTTAGATCTTCGGCGGATCTCGGCAATTCGTACCAGCCTCTTCCTCTAATTACGGGTTTGAGTACGACCTTAGTGTGGATGATTTTGTTTGGTTACAGCTCGGATTTGTGGTGGTGTGGGGTTCAGGTGGTGCTCGGCGGCCAGATCTACGACTTGCTGATTGTTTCCGGTAGTTTAAGGATCCCTGAGTTTTTTTGGTATTTTCTTATCTGCTCATTTGAGGACTGCAGTTAGAGACGAGATCTCTAGTGACTCATGGCGGTCGCTCCTCCTCTCCGGCTTTAATCAGCGGCCAATCCGTTCTTGTTTCTTCGAGGCGGAGATACATTCTCTTTTTGCTCGGTCTTAGAACGGTGACTCCGTGCTTTTCTGGCTCCTCTCGTTTAAGTTTGGTCTTGTCTTGGAGGTTTGTTTCCCTTGTGTTCTTTGTATCCCTGTTGTTGTTGTTGTCGTGGTTATGTTTCATGTGTCTGGTGTGTGTGTTGCTCTCCGACGTTGGTTGGTGGCTCTAATCACTGTGTACCGGCGAAGTGTGTTAAGTGAATCTCGGTTGTGGCTCCTATGAAGGTGTTGCCGGTGCAGGGACTTCTACTTCTCCCTCATATTCTCCTTCCTCCTTCCTCGCCGTTATCACCTTCAACAGATTTGCTCTCCTTTTTAGCTCTCCACGATGGGCTCTGGTGTGGTCATTTGTTTGTGGATCTTGATGCTTAAGAGGTTTTCGGGTTGGTGTGCTACGCTCATGTTCCTGTGATTCTTCCTAATCTAAGCCGAAAATCTCTGAGCATATGTTTTGAAGCTCCTGTGATTCTCCTCCTCCCTTCCGGTGCTTGTTCATTGGTCCTACCAACTTTTGTTTGGATTGTTATGTTTCTTCTTTGGTTGTTAGGGACTGCAAGAGTCTCTTCCGTCAAATCTGTTCCAGGCTCATTGTTAGCTACTCGAAGCTTCATGTTGTTTTGTATTTGGAGACAGGTTTGTGGCACGGCTTCGCAGTGCTAGTACTTCATTTGGTCGACTTGGTGTGTGGTTGATTCCACTTCAAGCTTCATATATGCCTTTAGTATCCTTTTATTTTTCAATTAAGCTTCTTTTTCCTAATTTTGTGCCTGCTAATGTTGTTCTTATTTTTCTTTCTTTTGTGATGTACTTTAAACATTTTCAATAGAAAACCCTTTATCAAAAAAAAAAAAAAAAAGTAACAAACTAAAAATCGATTTTACTTCCATATTTTTTTTTATTTAACCATAAGACCAATTTGTTAAATTATGTATTATGTTAATTCAATATATAATACCTTAACTTTTATTTTTAATGATATTTATATTTTTAGCAAACAAAAAATATCAAGTAAATGTGTATATTATTTTATATTTATGATATTATGATTTTTTTAACAAAACTCAAGTATCAATATTTCTACTGAAATTATCCACAATATAATGGAATTGCGAGTTTCTCGCGATAATGGCAATCATAACCGCCATGAAATTTTGTTTTCTTTTATCTAGTCGAGAGTGAATGTCTGTATGATTTCCCAAGATTTATGGGGTTAATTCGTGTTGTTTTCTGTCCGTTGAAGTCATTCTTTGACGGTTTTGGGTTATCGTTTTGTTGGGATTTTGTCGTCGTTCCCCCATGATCATGGCTCTGTGAAGAAGACGATCTCGTATCTTTACCGGCGGTTGATTGTGTACAACCACATCGATGAAATGTGTTACCATCATCGGTGCTTTGTTATGGAAGGAAGTTTCGTGGAAGCCACCATGGAAAAACAAGTTTATTGGATCCAGAAACGTTGACAGTGATGAACCATCCCAAATAATCCAACTTGAATCCATACAATGAGTTCTTATTGGAATAGAGGTTCGATATTTTGTTTTGTGAAGAGGCCATGGTGATGTTATGGCAAAATCAACTAACGGTTAGTGAGATTACATTAAGGTGTTTCTATGAGAGGTTCATGATCAATATTGATATCCACATACATGTAAGGATATTACACACAAGGTATCATTTCTCTATTATGAAAAATCCTACTCGGAAACACGTATCATAATATTTTTAATATTAATCTCCACAAGAAAACAATAATTAAAGACAACTTTCAACAAAAAGATTTTGATACAAAAGTGTTGGTATCAATATATCATGTCTTCAGAGTTACATTGCAACACAAGTTTCAAAATGTGGTTTGTCAAAAAAAAAAAATCCAGTTAAAAGAAGATGCATTCAAATCACATAAAAAGAAAATCAAATATAAAGTTAGACAACAACCGATACTACAATCGGTTAGCGAGTAAAACTACTCTAAAAAAGCATCGTTAAACTCTATCTATTATATCTACTCAGTATATGACATATATATATATATATATATATATGAAATAAGTGTGTTGATCTATTTCTATAAATGTCTTGTAACTCTTTGTATATTAATAAAATTTGAATCTGTAGGAAAATATATATAATTAAAAAAAAAATTAGTTGAATAGAGAATTGAACTTAATAAAAATAAAACATTCAACAATAGTGGATAATGATGGTGGATGGAGGGAAAATGGAAAATCATGGAATAGGGGATAATTGGCGGGAAAATGTCGATAAAGTCCCTGGTTTATATAACTAACCTCTTCGCATAGATCCTCCTTTCGAGTCCAAACAAACCCTTGTGCGCTTCAGCTTCCCACCGTAATTCTCCACCAATTCTCTCTCTCGCTCTGCCTTCGTTTCTTCTCCGTCTTGTAAAATGAAAAACCCATAAGTTTTTTACAAGTCTCATAACTCTATTAGTAACCGATTGAGATGTTTTGCGAGGAATCTAGGGTTTCAATTTTTCAGTAAATTTAGGGGATCTCTCGTTCAGTCTTTCCAATAGCTTATACTAACATCCAATTTCATCTCTCTCTCTCTCTCTCTCTCTCTCTCTCTCTCTCTCTCTCTCTCTCTCTCTCTCTCTCTCTCTCACTGTGTTTTCAGGTGTGGAATTGCGAAAGAGTAATCGGATTTTTGAAGCTACAAATGGCGTCGGGTAATTTTGAAGAGGATACTGAGGCAACTGTATCGATCAATGAGTATATCGAAAGCTTGGATGCGGAAGAGCTGGTAATGATGATTATCTTTCTCCTCCTAATCGATTTTAAAAACTTATGTTTCCTGATTTTTAGGAAAAAGTTGATTATTTTCGCATTTTCCCTTCTGGGTGTGTGTGTATGGGTGTGTCTTCAATTGTTTCTATCAAATTCAGAATCTTGTGTTTGTTTTGTATAATCATACACAATTTCGGTTGGCTTAATGTCATTCATCAACTGGCTTTTGTGATTCTTGATCTGAAGGAAGCTGATATGGTGTTGGGTGGAGATGAGGGAGATGAGTGTACTTACCCAAAGGGTTACATGAAAAGACAAGCCATTTTCTCATGCGTTACATGTACCCCAGAGGGGAATGCTGGAATTTGCACTGCTTGTTGCTTATCTTGTCATGATGGCCATGAGGTAGATATTTACATAATTATGACTATCTTTGTGGGAGATCTGATTCTCACGTGTTAGTTGGTTTCATAATGGTTATGAAGCTTTTGGAGCTCTGGACTAAGAGAAATTTCCGATGTGATTGTGGGAACTCCAAGTTTGGAACTTTAGCTTGTAAGCTTCTCCCGGGAAAAGATGTAGAAAACTCTGAGAATTCTTACAACCATAACTTCAAAGGCTTGTACTGCGCTTGCGACAAACCTTACCCTGACCCAAATGTGGAAGAACAAGTGGAGATGATTCAGTGTTGTATCTGTGAAGATTGGTTTCACGAGGAGCATCTCGGTCTCAAATCTCCAGACAGTGTTAGTAGCCAGGTTTGTGGCCAGGCCGCCAGAGCTTACCCTTTGTGTTCGATTTAATTTGTTAAGGTGTTTTTAATTCAAGTTCTTATGTTATTTTAACAGATTCCAAGGGATGAGGAAGGTGAGCCGATCTATGAAGACTTCATTTGTCAAAACTGCTCTCCAGTTTGTTCGTTTCTGACACTTTATCCCGAGAAATTGTGGGTTGCTGCTAAAGCTGATTCCACTGGTTCTGCTAACGCTTGTTCAAACACTACCGAGTTAAACAAAACCCCCACAGCCTCCGAACCTGTCCTAACTGAGAACAGTACTGAAGCCGAAAACTCTGTTTTGAGAGGATGCTCTGAGAAGCTAGCCGACTCTGAACCCATTCCTACGGCTGGCTGTGCTATTGGGTCAGATCTAACCTCGTGTCCTGAGTTTGAGAAGAAACCACTGTTTTTGACCAAAAACTGGAGGACCATGTTATGCAAATGCGAAAAGTGCCTTGAGATGTATAACCAGAGAAAGGTAAGCTATTTGCTTGATGCAGAGGACACAATTTGTGAATACGAGAAGAAGGCAAAGGAGAAAAGAACAGAGAAACTAGAGAAACAAGAAGGCGAAGCACTTGATCTTCTGAACAATCTCGACCATGTAGCTAAAGTTGAGTTCCTTCACGGCATCAAAGACTTCAAGGAAGAGTTCCAGAGTTTACTGGTATACATTTGAAATAATTTTTATTTCCCAGGAACCCTCGCTGATCCACATCTTAGTAAACACTTTGATGATCCTTTTGTTTTTGTAGGAGTCTGCTGGTACTTCAAGAGCGATAACGTCTGCAGATGTTGAGCAAATGTTTTCAAATCTGAAAAATAAACGCAGAAGGATGGAGTGAGTTAGTTGGCAATGCTGAATAGAGGAGGTATGAGTTATAATAGTACTGAGGTTTCTTTCCATGTCTCATGTTAACGTTCTTTAGATATGTTTGTTACAAATGAGGAGTCAGGAGGTGTTCCTCTGGCACTTTGACTGTCTTTAGGTCCTAAGTTATGCAAACAACTTTGTACTTTACTGTATGGAGTTTGTAGCTTTTGTGTAACAGTCTACTATTATATATGAACTTCTAGTTCTATTATAACTACTATTTACTTTTATTTTCAGCTAGTTTTTATATGAATTTAGAAATTTGAATTACAAACGCTCTTCTGTTCAGTTCTTTTCTTCATTCATTTTCTTCGTTTTCAATTTCATCTAGGTAAATGGTTTTACATCCAGTATTTATTAAACCGGATTAGAATAAGAACTGAAACTCTTTCAAGTCAATTTGGTTTGACCAGGGTCTAGGGATGTTAAATATGGGTAATTACCCGTAGGATACCCTAAACCCTTATCAAAATTCAAGCCCAAAACCCTACCCTTTTAGTGAAAAAAGAAGAGGGTTCAAAATGGGCGGGTACCCTATCTATTAGGGTTCAAAAAGGGTTTATCCTATAGGGTTTAGGGTACCCATGGGTTTTTGTGAATTACATCAATACTCACAAAATAATCTTATAATAAACTATTTATACTTTTTAATAATTTAAACTACAAAACAATATTTGATTATTTTAATTTTGAAATAATATTAAATAAATTTAAGATTATATTTTCCCGCAAAAATGTAAAATACCGTTTTCCGTAAATGTAAAATTTTATTTTCCTGCCAAAAACGAAAAATTCTGTTTTCCCGCCAAAAACAAAAAAATCCGTTTTCCCGCCAAAAGAAAAAAAAAAAATCTGTTTTTCCCGCCAAAAACGTGAAATTCCGTTTTCCCGCCAAAAACGTGAAATTCCGTTTTCCGCCAAAAACGTGAAATACCGTTTTCCCGCCAAAAATGTAAAATACTGTTTTCCCGCCAAAAACGTAAAATTCCGTTTTCTCACCAAAAACGTGAAATTCCGTTTTCCCGCCAAAAACGTAAAATTCCATTTTCCCGCCAAAAACGTAAAATTCCGTTTTCCCGCCAAAAACGTCATATTCCGTTTTCCCGCCACAAACGTGAAATTCCGTTTTCCCGTCAAAAACGTGAAATTTCGTTTTTCCGCCAAAAACGTGAAATTTCGTTTTTCCGCCAAAAAAATGTGAAATTCTGTTTTTCCGCCAAAAACGTAAAATTCTGTTTTCCCGCCAAAAACGTCAAATTCCGTTTTCCCGCCAAAAATGTCAAATTCCATTTTCCCGTCACAAACGTGAAATTCCGTTTTCCCGTCAAAAACGTGAAATTTCGTTTTCCCGCCAAAAACGTGAAATTCCGTTTTCCCGCCAAAAACGTGAAATTTCCTTTTTCCGCCAAAAAACGTGAAATTTTGGAAATTCCGTTTTCCCGCCAAAAACGTGAAATTTCATTTTCCCGCCAAAAACATGAAATTCCGTTTTCCCGCTAAAAATAAAGAATTCTACTTTCCCGCAAAAACTTAAAATTTCGATTTCCCGCCAAAAACGTAAGATTTTGTTTTCCCGCAAAAAAAATACAAGATTTTGTTTTACCAAATTAATTCATAAATTTAACCAGAAATTAGTCTAGAAAAATAATAGTTATAAGTTATTAATATTATATAAATAAAAGTTAGGGTACCCGTGGATAACCCTAAAGCTATAGGATTTTGTTTGGGTTACCCTAAAGGGTTTAGGGTATCTATAGGGTTTTCAAAATAGGGTTTTTAAAGGGTAGGGTACCCTTGAAACTAGGGTAGGGTAGGGTATTTTTACCCACCACAACATCCCTACCAGGGTCCATTGATTTATATAAAACAAATAGTTTGTCAACTTCTTGTGATCGAACTCTGATACTGGGATTTGGTGGCATTGAAGACTGCACTTTGAATTAATCAAGTCTGGTCTTTAACAATTGCATTTCCTTTCTAGGGAAAAATGTTCGATATAAATTGGGCCATCCAAACTACAGAAGTTAGGTGTTGGGCTTAGGGCGTCGAAATTCAATTTATATATGAGCCCATATTACTGCTTGATCAAATAAAAAAATTGTTAGTTAGAAAAAAAAAGATAAAACCGAATATTTCCACGTTGGATATTTGTTTTTTTTGGTTATTTGAAAAAGAGAATAAAATATTGATTGTAACTTTGAAAGCTTATGGCCCCTTGAAAATGTTTGAAATAAAACGACAGCCCTCGTGACTTCGCCACGTACTTGTTGTCCTTTCTGCAATTTCCACGAAGTTTCCTTCGTTGATCAAGCATTGATGCCATCCAATAAGTATATAACACGTTGTAGCGCTTAATAATAGGATCATCGCTTATTAATGACATTTTATTGTCTGCAAGTACTATATTCTATAAAATAATATTAAACATGCTGAATTATTTGGTGTTCATATGTACGTTATTAACATAAGATTAAATGCTAAGTATGGTTATCACATCACAATCGTATATATTCAGACGATATAGCTATAAGACAACGGTTCAACTGTATTTGCGCATCGTATAATTTAGGAGTGCGTTTGGTATTCGTCAAATGGCTATAGTTTAGTGGTTGCGACTGAATTCAAAAATCGATTTATGTTAGTTATATATTAAATCGATTTATGTTGTTATATATTAAACCGATCTTGATATTAATTTTGGTTTGGTCCGTAAAACCCGGAAAGAATAATTTGAAAGAATGGGTTTGACATTGTTCGAAACAGATCATACTATGAATTATTGGATTCTATTAATGATTAATTTCCAAGGGAAATGAAGATGAATGTGGTATGTGTCTATAAGCTATTCGCATGTGAAACTGATTTAATAAGAGTGGATGAGTTTTGTATATACTCGAATTAAAGTATACCATTGAATCTAGCGACGATTATAAAAAAGAAGAAAACAAGACAGCTTGGTGGTTGGTATAAATGTGCGTTGCATTGCCAGGTTATTAACACGGTTTTGGTTTGGTTTAAAGGCACCGACTCATCCGAGAGAACATGAACCTGCCTTCTTCTGTCTTATGCTATATTTTTACTAAAACTAAAAGATGATTTGATATTATAAGTAGGGAAGTACTAAAATACTATTAAAGCTTTAACGTTGCCGAACTAAACTTACTTACTACATTGTCATAATACCATTTCAGATTTGCCATTGGAAATAATAATTTAGACGCATGCAGCATTATTAATAATCCATATGTACTCGCATTGGATTTTAATTGAATTTTTAGGGTTTAGGTTTTAATTACTCCATATATTTGGCTATTTTTGTATACATTTGTCTTGTCCATTAAGTTCTTTGTCGTTAAAACAGTCATATCTATTTATATAATTGAGAAGTGAGAATACACTAGATTCATTCTCACGAGATTAATTACCAGTCTATCCTTAATTATTTTTTTTTTGATTTACGGTAATTATCCTTAAAAAAAATCGGCAAAAATAGTATTTTTGAAGATTATGTAATATTTACTAATCCAATATTATCTCTACGAGTTTTATATAGAAAAATCGGCTAGACAGTATATTTTAAAAAGGATGTCGGTTAAGTCGGATTTATATTATTTTTTGTTTTGTTTAAACATCTATATAATCTAAAGGAAACTCAAGCCGCTTCTGAACTAACCAAATAAGAATTTTTTGATTTCCGTCGGTGGTGTCTTACGAAACTTCGATTAAAACCTAAAGAAGAAGAAGAAAAAGAAAAAAAGCATAAATCGCTCTAAAATGTCAATCAACCATACATTTCATCGAGGTCTAAATCTCAAAAATCTAAAATATATCATAATAAAAATAACTTCCAATTTTGTTTACAAAATACCGCTATACCCGCACAAATCCACCTAGTTTCAAAAAATTAAGATTATACCACAAGATATGACAACGTAAGCTTTATCAATATATTATAGAATATATATATATAATAGCTTACATAAATTGATAATCGTAATTAGTTTGATAAGCATAACTAAATGTGTTTTGTGGTAAATTCATCGCAAATTTAGATGAATGTCAGCTGAATTAGTCCAGTTATACACAGCTTTTGTTAGTGGTGTTTAAATTAGGTTAAGGTTTGTTTAGCTTTGATGAGTTCTATTTTTAGTCCGTTTTTCTGTTTGTTCAATTAAACTATAACAAAATTAACATCTTCACAACCGAATAATAAGTTTTTGGTTGGTTGAATTTTATAATGAATAAAACTAACGATAATGTACATTTTAAAAATTGAAATCCAACAGATCAGCATCCTTACTATGAGTCATCCATCTATAATTGAACAGACCAAACTCAACATTGTATATAAACTCCATAACACACATTGATCCATGCAAGTCTTCAACTTCCATCCAATCGACCCACAAAGAAGAAATAAGCGAAGAAGGAATATTCTTTTTTCTTGGGCATTTCCCAAGTTTTATTTTTTCTTCCATTAACTTTTTTGTGGGAATTCAATTTTTCCTTTTTGCTTCTAAATTTGCTTCAAACTTATTTTTTTTTAAAAATGGGAAACTGTTTGAAAGGAGGAAAGAATGTTGAAAGAATAGTTCAAGAAGAAGAAGAAGTGAAGAAAGATTACAACAGAAAAGATAGGAAAGTGAAGATTGTTCTGAGAAGAGATGAGTTAGAGAAACTCATTCTCTTCCAGTTAAACGTCGAAGGCAAAGGAGAAACAACATTGGCTTCTTTCGGAGACTTTCTCAGGGAACTAGAGGCGGAGAGATCTGCCGGAGAAGCTGCAGCAAAGGCGGCAGAAGAGGAAGAAGAGTCTCGCATGAGATGTCGAAAATGGAGGCCTTCATTGGACAGAATCATTGAATGGCCTGAAGAAACACTTGCCTAATCAAGAAATAATTAAGGTTTTAAATTATTTTTTCTTTTTTATTTATTTAAGATGGGAATTTTTATGGGGTGGAGTTTGCATTTGCCTGTTTTTTCTTTCCCTTTTTTTCCCGATGGATTTTTTTCCACCTGAGAAATGTTTTGTTCTCAGAGTGAGATATCGATCTTCGGTGTTTGAAACAGGCAAAGGCTTATTTTACCCCAGAGAAAATCCCCAAAAAAGCATGAAATTATGTATTTTATTTTCGTGTGTCATGTATAAGGTTCAATATGTTAAATGTCAAACATAAATAAATTAGTAGTTTAGTATCACTTTATAATCGGAGTCGATTTTCATTAACCTTAGAGCAAGTTTAGTGGTGAACCCATGAGGGGTTCTTAAAAAATTTTTTTTTTTTTTTTTTTTTTTGGGAAAAGTGTAAAAAAAAAAAAAAAATTGACGAATGACAGGCTGCCACGTGTCATGAACAGTGTAAGAACCGGTTCTTAAATAAGGATTTTTAAGGCCCGGGTTCTTAACTATTCACGTGGGACCCACGTGAATAGTTAAGAACCCGAGCCTTAAGAACCCCCACTAATCATGCTCTTATAGTTATACACCCTTGGGTCAGATCTAAGCTCGTGTCCTGAGTTTGAGAAGAAACCACTGTTTTTGACCAAAAACTGGAGGAACATGTTATGCAAATGCGAAAAGTGCCTTGAGATGTATAACCAGAGAAAGGTAAGCTATTTGCTTGATGCAGAGGACACAATTTGTGAATACGAGAAGAAGGCAAAGGAGAAGAGAACAGAGAAACTAGAGAAACAAGAAGGCGAAGCACTTGATCTTCTGAACAATCTCGACCATGTAGCTAAAGTTGAGTTCCTTCACGGCATCAAAGACTTCAAAGAAGAGTTCCAGAGTTTACTGGTATACATTTGAAAGAATTTGATTTCCCAGGAACCCTCTCTGATCTACATCTTAGTAAACACTTTGATGATCCTTTTGTTTTTGTAGGAGTCTGCTGGTACTTCAAGAGCGATAACGTCTGCAGATGTTGAGCAGATGTTTTCAAATCTGAAAAATAAACGCAGAAGGATGGAGTGAGTTAGTTGGCAATGCTGAATAGAGGAGGTATGAGTTATAATAGTACTGAGGTTTCTTTCCATGTCTCATGTTAACGTTCTTTAGATATGTTTGTTTCAAATGAGGAGTCAGGAGGTTCCTCTGGCACTTTGACTGTCTTTAGGTCCTAAGTTATGCAAACAACTTTGTACTTTACTGTATGGAGTTTGTAGCTTTTGTGTAACAGTCTACTATTATATATGAACTTCTAGTTCTATTATAACTATTATTTACTTTTATTTTCAGCTAGTTTTTATATGAATTTAGAAATTTGAATTACAAACGCTCTTCTGTTCAGTTCTTTTCTTCATTCATTTTCTTCGTTTTCAATTTCATCTAGGTAAATGGTTTTACATCCAGTATTTATTAAACCGGATTAGAATAAGAACTGAAACTCTTTCAAGTCAATTTGGTTTGACCAGGGTCCATGGATTTATATAAAACAAATAGTTTGTCAACTTCTTGTGATCGAACTCTGATACTGGGATTTGGTGGCATTGAAGACTGCACTTTGAATTAATCAAGTCTGGTCTTTAACAATTTCATTTCCTTTCTAGGGAAAAAGTTTGATATAAATTGGGCCATCCAAACTACAGAAGTTAGGTGTTGGGCTTAGGGCGTCGAAATTCAATTTATATATGAGCCCATATTACTGCTTGATCAAATAAAAAAATTGTTAGTTAGAAAAAAAAAGATAAAACCGAATATTTCCACGTTGGATATTTGTTTTTTTTGGTTATTTGAAAAAGAGAATAAAATATTGATTGTAACTTTGAAAGCTTATGGCCCCTTGAAAATGTTTGAAATAAAACGACAGCCCTCGTGACTTCGCCACGTACTTGTTGTCCTTTATGCAATTTCCACGAAGTTTCCTTCGTTGATCAAGCATTGATGCCATCCAATAAGTATATAACACGTTGTAGCGCTTAATAATAGGATCATCGCTTATTAATGACATTTTATTGTCTGCAAGTACTATATTCTATAAAATAATATTAAACATGCTGAATTATTTGGTGTTCATATGTACGTTATTAACATAAGATTAAATGCCAATAAGTATGGTTATCACATCACAATCGTATATATTCAGACGATATAGCTATAAGACAACGGTTCAACTGTATTTGCGCATCGTATAATTTAGGAGTGCGTTTGGTATTCGTCAAATGGCTATAGTTTAGTGGTTGCGACTGAATTCAAAAATCGATTTATGGTAGTTATATATTAAATCGATTTATGTTGTTATATATTAAACCGATCTTGATATTAATTTTGGTTTGGTCCGTAAAACCCGGAAAGAATAATTTGAAAGAATGGGTTTGACATTGTTCGAAACAGATCATACTATGAATTATTGGATTCTATTAATGATTAATTTCCAAGGGAAATGAAGATGAATGTGGTATGTGTCTATAAGCTATTCGCATGTGAAACTGATTTAATAAGAGTGGATGAGTTTTGTATATACTCGAATTAAAGTATACCATTGAATCTAGCGACGATTATAAAAAAGAAGAAAACAAGACAGCTTGGTGGTTGGTATAAATGTGCGTTGCATTGCCAGGTTATTAACACGGTTTTGGTTTGGTTTAAAGGCACCGACTCATCCGAGAGAACATGAACCTGCCTTCTTCTGTCTTATGCAATATTTTTACTAAAACTAAAAGATGATTTGATATTATAAGTAGGGAAGTACTAAAATACTATTAAAGCTTTAACGTTGCCGAACTAAACTTACTACATTGTCATAATACCATTTCAGATTTGCCATTGGAAATAATAATTTAGACGCATGCAGCATTATTAATAATCCATATGTACTCGCATTGGATTTTAATTGAATTTTTAGGGTTTAGGTTTTAATTACTCCATATATTTGGCTATTTTTTGTATACATTTGTCTTGTCCATTAAGTTCTTTGTCGTTAAAACAGTCATATCTATTTATATAATTGAGAAGTGAGAATACACTAGATTCATTCTCACGAGGTTAATTACCAGTCTATCCTTAATTAATTTTTTATTGATTTACGGTAATTATCCTTAAAAAAATCGGCAAAATAGTATTTTTGAAGATTATGTAATATTTACTAATCCAATATTATCTATACGAGTTTTATATAGAAAAATCGGCTAGACAGTATATTTTAAAAAGGATGTCGGTTAAGTCGGATTTATATTATTTTTTGTTTTGTTTAAACATCTATATAATCTAAAGGAAACTCAAGCCGCTTCTGAACTAACCAAATAAGAATTTTTTGATTTCCGTCGGTGGTGTCTCACGAAACTTCGATTAAAACCTAAAGAAGAAGAAGAAAAAGAAAAAAGCATAAATCGCTCTAAAATGTCAATCAACCATACATTTCATCGAAGTCTAAATCTCAAGAATCTAAAATATTTCATAATAAAAATAACTTCCAATTTTGTTTACAAAATACCGCTATACCCGCACAAATCCACCTAGTTTCAAAAAATTAAGATTATACCACAAGATATGACAACGTAAGCTTTATCAATATATTATAGAATATATATATAATAGCTTACATAAATTGATAATCGTAATTAGTTTGATAAGCATAACTAAATGTGTTTTGTGGTAAATTCATCGCAAATTTAGATGAATGTCAGCTGAATTAGTCCAGTTATCCACAGCTTTTGTTAGTGGTGTTTAAATTAGGTTAAGGTTTGTTTAGCTTTGATGAGTTCTATTTTTAGTCCGTTTTTCTGTTTGTTCAATTAAACTATAACAAAATTAACATCTTCACAACCGAATAATAAGTTTTTGGTTGGTTGAATTTTATAATGAATAAAACTAACGATAATGTACATTTTAAAAATTGAAATCGAACAGATCAGCATCCTTACTATGAGTCATCCATCTATCATTGAACAGACCAAACTCAACATTGTATATAAACTCCATAACACACATTGATCCATGCAAGTCTTCAACTTCCATCCAATTGACCCATACAAAAGAAAAAGAGAAGAAGAAAGATTCTTTTTTCTTGGGCATTTCCCAAGTTTTCTTTTTTCTTCTACTAACTTTTCTTGTGGGTATTCGATTTTTCCTTTTTGCTTCTGAATTTGCTTTAAACTTATTTGAAAAAAATGGGAAATTGTTTGAATGGAGGAAACAATGTTAAACGAATGGTTCAAGAAGAAGAAGAAGTGAAGAAAGATTACAACAGAAAAGATAGGAAAGTGAAGATTGTTCTGAGAAGAGATGAGTTAGAGAAACTCATTCTCTTCAAGTTAAACGTCGAAGGCAAAGGAGAAACAACATTGGCTTCTTTCGGAGACTTTCTCAAGGAACTAGAGGCGGAGAGATATGCCGGAGAAGCTGCAGCAAAGGCGGCAGAAGAGGAAGAAGAGTCTCGCATGAGATGTCGAAAATGGAGGCCTTCATTGGACAGAATCATTGAATGGCCTGAAGAAACACTTGCGTAATCAAGAAGTAATTAAGGTTTTAAATTATTTTTTCTTTTTATTTATTTAAGATGGGATTTTTTTGTGGGATGAAGTTTGCATTTGCCTGTTTTTTCTTTCCTTTTTTTACCCGATGGATTTTTTTCCACCTGAGAAATGTTTTGTTCTCAGAGTGAGATATCGATCTTCGGTGTTTGAAACAGGCAGAGGCTTATTTTACCCCAGAGAAAATCCCCAAAAAAGCATGAAATTATGTATTTTATTTTCGTGTGTCATGTATAAGGTTCAATATGTTAAATGTCAAACATAAATAAATTAGTAGTTTAGTATCACTTTATAATCGGAGTCGATTTTCATTAACCTTATAGTTATACACCCTTGGCCAACGTGTTCAAGACTTTTTTTTTCTCCCAATGTCATGAATCATGATGATCATATTGATAACCTAATTTGATGTGGTTTATCAACCAAATTTTAATTTGTCAGGAAAAAGGTATGATTGATATATAGTGAGGGTAGTTGATTGTCTTGTTTATTCAATGCTTCGTTTTAGCTTTTCTATCAGGCCTACCCTACAACGAACAACGCATAACTGTTATAATACGTACTAATATCATCAAAATTTAATTATATCTACCAGCTAGGCTGCTACAAAGTGCAAACAGCAATTGATGAGAGATTTGTCGTATCTCGTTGGACATGTGGAAAAAAAAAATAAAGTAGATATAGTTTTAATCATAAATTACTTTTAAAGAGAATGGTTATCTAGGTAAACTGTGTATGTTGGAACAAAAAAAGAACAATGTATCCGATAATCTTCCGGTGAACAAAAAAAAAATACTACGTATAAATTATCGGTTTCTTTTATTACGGATGGCAAGACGATCAATCACAGATTATATATATGGAATGACTGATATCTCATAATATTGTACATTGGTTTTAACCTACTGTTCATCTTGAATATAAAAGGATTAACCCTCATATCAATACATAATTCAGTTTTACACAACCATATGGTATCAGAGCCTATTACGACTTAGCCGTCAAATTTTTCTTTCTCGCTAAATCTTCCCCTCGTCTACCTCTCTTCTCTGCTCTCCTTCGTCTCTCTTCCAATAACCATGTCTGCCTCTGATGATACCTCGAATGTTAACACCAACAAGACAGAATCTGAAACTGTTGATGTTCATCCCACCTCCCTTCTTAACGTTAATATGACGAATGTCACAAAACTCACTGCCGATAACTACTTGATGTGGAGTAGACAAGTCAAATTTCTCTTGGAAGGATACGAGGTTGACGCATACCTGGATGAATCCACTCCAATTCCGGAAGAAACCATCACGGTGGATGGAGCAGTCACCACAAATCCAAAGTTTGGTCTGTGGAAAAGACAAGACAAGCTCATTCTCAGTTCTCTACTTAGAGCAATCACCATCGCAATCCAGCCACTTCTGTCTCGTGACAACACGTCGGCTGCGATTTGGTCCAAGCTCGCTGCAACATATGCGAAACCTAGTCGTGGTCACATTCAACAACTCAAACTTCAACTCAAGAAGTGGACAAAAGGGAACCGTACCATTGATGAGTATATGCAGGGTCTCATCACTCGTTTTGACCAACTAGCAATACTGGGAAAGGTCATGGATCATGAAGACCAACTAGAGATAGTACTTGCGGGCTTACCAGAGGAGTACAAGAGCATTGTGGAACAAACAGAGGGCCGTGAGACTCCACCTTCCCTGACTAAGCTCCACGAGAAGCTGCTGAATCAAGAGACGAAGCTACTACAGACTACTCCTACCGAGAGCTTCCCAGTCACAGCCAGCTTTGTGAGCAATCGTCCTGACCACAACAACAACAAACAACATCAACCGTGGCAGAACAATTATCAGAGGAACAACACCTATCAGCGTAACAACTCGAGCAAAGGACCAAGACCATACCTTGGTAAGTGTCAATTCTGTAACGTCCAGGGGCCCTCAGCAAAACGATGTCCACAGCTCCAACATGTTACGCCAACTCCAAGTGCACCTCTGCTTCCGACACCGGCGTATCCTCCTGCACCTTGGCAGCCACGTGCAAACATGGCTGTTAATACGGGATCCGTCAACACTGCACCATGGATTCTCGACACCGGCGCCACCCACCACATCAGCTCGGATCTCCACAACCTCTCCCTCCACCAGCCTTACAACGGAGCAAAAGAAGTTGTCCTCGGTAATGGTTCAAGTATCCCGATCACCCACACCGGTTATGGTTATCTTTCTACCAACTCTAAACCTCTTCTTCTTAACAATGTCCTCCATGTTCCGAAAATTCATAAGAATCTGTTGTCTGTTTACAAGCTGTGCAATTCTAACAGTGTCTCTGTGGAATTCTTTCCACAAACCTTTCAGGTGAAGGATCTTCACTCGGGAACCCGGTTACTCCAAGGCAGTACTAGAGGAGAGCTGTACGAATGGCCAACCAACCAACCTCAAATTCATCACACTTTCTCTCATCCGAAAGCATCTCTGTCCGAATGGCACACCCGCCTTGGCCATCCCTCTCTTCCAGTTCTTAAAACCATCATTTCTCAGTTTTCTTTACCAATTGTTTCTGCTTTATCTCAAACTTTTACTTGCAATGATTGTTTCATCAGTAAGAGTCATAAACTTCCCTTCTCAGAAACCACAATCTCTTCTACTCGACCACTTCAAATAATCTTTTCTGATGTTTGGACTTCCCCAATTACATCAATTGATAACTACAAATATTACCTTCTTCTTGTTGATCATTATAGCCGATATATTTGGCTCTATCCTCTCCGTCTTAAATCACAAGTCAAAGACACCTTCATTCGATTCAAATCTCTAGCTGAAAATCAATTCAAAACCAAGATCGGTACTCTTTTCTCCGACAACAGAGGTGAGAACATTGCTCTCCGCGACTTTCTCTCTCTGTCCGGAATCACCCACCTAACCACCCCTCCTCATACCCCTGAACACAACGGGATGGCTGAGCGACGTCATCGACACATTGTCGAGACAGGACTCTCCCTCCTAACCCGAGCCTCTATGCCCAACACGTACTGGACGTACGCTCTTACTACCGCTGTCTACCTCATAAATCGAATGCCCACCAAAATCCTTCACAATCGTTCTCCCTTCCAGCTTCTTTACAACTCCAATCCGAACTATTCTAAACTCCGAACCTTCGGCAGCCTCTGTTATCCATGGCTGAAACCATATACCCACCATAAGCTTGATCCCAAATCAATTCCATGTGTCTTTCTAGGCTACTCCCTGTCGCAAAGTGCATACCTTTGCCTAGACCTAAAATCTGGTCGCATATACACCTCTCGTCACGTCCAATTTGACGAAACGAAATATCCATTTCAGTTCTTGTCAACTCCGAAACCCACCAATACCAGTGACAGTAATCCACAAACCTCCATTTCTGACCCCATCGAGATCCTCCCATTCGTACAGCCCCCTTCGTCAGCAGCTCCCGAGTTGGATTCTTCACCGGCAAAGGCTTCATCGTCATCGTCGTCGAATTCACGGACGACAGATTCTTCTGAACCAGGTAACAATACCTCAATTGGACCTCTTAATAAACCAAGCCCAATTTTTTTCTCAGCCGAGCCCAATACCAAATGAGCCTCAGCCAAGCCCAATACCGAATTCGCCTCAACAGGGCCCATTACCAAACAACCCAATCTCCTCAGAAACTTCACCAACAAATACGACCCGAACCTCTGAAACTACATCCAATACACCGACGATATCCTCTTCTTCATCACCACCATCACCTCCCAACCCACCACCACCACCTCAACCACGAATCACCACAAGTCTGACCCATGGAATCCGCAAACCAAACCCTAAATACGCCTTTCATACAACCAAAACTGAACTCGAAACAGAACCGAGGACAGCTACTGAAGCTCTAAAACATAAGTTCTGGCGAGCAGCTATGAGCAGTGAATTCGATGCTCAGGTCAGAAATCACACATGGGACTTGGTACCTCCCTCACCCTATCAAAAACTGGTTGGCAATAGATGGATTTTCACTGTTAAATATAAGGTTGATGTTTCGATCGACAAACATAAAGCCCGTCTCGTAGCAAAAGGATACCATCAAGAACCAGGCATTGATTATACGGAAACGTTTAGCCCTGTTGTCAAAGCTACCACCATTCTTATTGTTCTCGGTATAGTTGCCTCAAAGAATTGGAAAATACGGCAATTGGATGTGAATAACGCATTTTTACAGGGCAAATTGACTGAAGATGTGTTCACACCGCATCCACAGGGATTTATTGATCCGGAGAAACCTCACTACGTGTGTCACCTCCGCAAAGCCCTGTATGGTCTCAAGCAGGCTCCGCGCGCTTGGTACCTTGAACTCAAGACATACCTGCTCTAAATTGGTTTCCAAAACTCCTTAGCTGATACCTCCTTGTTCATTCTGAGACGAGGTACTTCTGTCATCTACATTCTTATATATGTCGATGACATAATCGTCACAGGTAACGACACAATCCTGCTGGAGCATACGATCTGAAGCTTCACACAAAGATTCTCAACCAAGGATCTTGGAGATCTGACTTACTTCCGGGGAATCGAGGTCCGATGCAATACCTTGGGCATACACCTTTCACAAAAGAAATACGTCACGGACCTTCTACACCGAACAAATATGCTGGCAGCCAAGCCGGTAACAACGCCCATGGCGACGACACCAAAACTCAGCCTCACCTCTGGCTCTCCCTTACCGGATGCAGCAGAGTATCGGGTTGTCATTGGCAGTCTACAGTACCTGAGTTTCACCAGGCCAGACATCTCTTATGCCGTCAACAGCCTCTCCCAGTTCATGCATAAACCGACAGCAGACCATTGGCAGGCAGCAAAGCGGGTACTTCGCTATCTTGCAGGCACCCCATCTCACGGAATCTTTCTCTCCAGCTCAAATGCCACGATGCTTCACGGATTCTCCGATGCGGACTGGGCAGGGGACACAGACGACTACGTTTCCACCAATGCATACGTTGTGTACTTGGGAAAACATCCTATCTCGTGGTCCTCGAAGAAGCAGAAAGGAATCGCACGATCCTCGACCGAAGCTGAATATAGGGCTGTAGCGAATGCATCAGCTGAGATATGTTGGATACAGTCACTTCTAGCTGAACTTGGGATCACAATCACAGCCACACCAATCATCTACTGTGACAACATAGGAGCCACCTATCTATCTGCCAATCCGGTCTTCCACTCGGGAATGAAACACATCGCCTTAGACTATCATTTCATACGCAACCAGATACAATCCGGCGCACTACGAGTCTCTCAAATCTCGACCAGGGACCAGTTAGCCGACGTTCTCACGAAACCCCTCTCACGCATTCCATTTCATGGCCTAACATCCAAGATTGGAGTGACCAAGGCCCCTCCATCTTGAGGGGGCGTATTACAGATACACATATGGCAAGACGATCAATCACAGATTGTATATATGGAATGACTGATATCTCATAATATTGTACATTGGTTTTAACCTACTGCTCATCTTGTATATAAAGGGATTAACCCTCATATCAATACATAATTCAGTTTTACACAACCATATCTTTAACAGTTTTTATTAAAATGCAGAAAAGAGATTACAAGCTATGATCGCAAAGATCATATAGTTTTACGAAAAACATGAGGACATCAAAACTAAGAATACACTATAAACCAGTAGAATAGCATTTTAGGCTAAAGAGAGAGCAAAAAGGGAACCAGAATATAATAATTCTAGTTTATTGGTCCTCGTCCTCTGCGGCCTCCACGACCACAACTTATGTGACTGCTTCCCATAGTCCAAATGTATTTCTTGAACTTTTGAATTGGTTTTACTGATCTTCCTCCTTGATTTCTTTGTGAGATTGCATCGACTCGTTCAATTCCTAAAAGAATTCCAATATCATGAGATTTTTTACTCATCCGGTTTCAACAATCTGATACGTGTGACGTATCTGAGTTGTTTAGAACCGATTGAAAATGGAAATGAAAGTAGTAGATTGATGATAAAAAGTAACGATTACAAGTTTGAGAGCTTATTAATGGAGTCTCTCACCTCCCCCTGAACTTAATGATCAAACTCTTGATACCTTTCTTTAAACTCAACTGCAACTTTATATAGCAAGGACACACTAACCTAGCCCATAATCTCTCTTACCATTAATCTACTTGGGCCTATTGGGTCAGATGTTGGGTCACATGTATCAATACCGCCCCGTTTGAATATAATCTTGTCCTCAAGGTTGGAGAGCAAACACTGACTTTCGTTCTCTTTGATCTCTTCCTGCTCATAGAACACAGCTTCTGGTTTATCTGTTAATAAGCCTACCTCAAATAGCTTTGAACCTGCTGTTAACCGGAAGCCATAAGCTACTTCTCCAAACTTGGCATTGCCCTTAAATGTTCCATAGATCCACGGTGGTGGTTTCTCCTTCAGCCTGTCTGTCGAAAAGAGTTGTTGATGAGGTAGAGTCTTCAAGAATACCCCATTCCATGCTTCCAAACCGGACCACTCGTCTATGCAGTCTGCTTGTCGAACTATGGCCTCTGAATCTGTTCCAAAAAATCACTGTGTTCTGAAAATCTCAGATGCCAAGCATGCTCCCTGGACTGGATTTCAAACATATGCGTTGTCAAAGAACTTAGCTTCTTGAATATTTTCACCCTCTTTGAGTTGTCGTTGTTCTGGGGATATTTTCTCTTGTTTGTCCTGTAGTTGTTCCAAAATCCCGCAGTGCTTTGGTTTACTCTTCCTTGTTCTTCTATGTCAACGAGAATATTGAACCCAACAAGCATAATGTGACAAGACGTTTCCAAGCTTCTCTCTCCATGTCAAAGTCATTCCAATCCAGACAATTGTTTTTACCCTCCAATGTAGCCCAAGTGAGTGCATAAGAGACAAGTGGACTTATCCCAGAGCTATCTACATGGCTTCCATCTGATGACTTCATGACGACAAATAGTTCCTCAGATTCTAGCATCAACCGCTTAAATAACAACATCATGTGGAGACAATTGGAGGTAATGTTCTTTTTCTCCTTGGTGTTCTTGCATCCATACTTTGTTGTTCCAAGTGGTTTCTTTTCTCTAGTATACTGATAGCTTAAATCCCTCTTGTGAAGAGAAACCAGCACTTTATCCTTCGTTTGCTTATATCTGAACATGTTCTTAAACTTCTTTCTTTTCCGCCACTCTTTAGTGATTGTCTTCTTGATAGTTGTCGTTTTAATCCTAGGCAGCAGCAGCAGGTCATCCAACAATTGACTACAGTCTACACCATGTCCATTATGTGACTCTTTCACCTTAATTTGAGTTCCCTACAGTAGCAGCTCATTAAGCAAAACGCAGTAACATTTCACTTTGTGACAGCCTTTGATTCTCATGATGCTTTGACTATTGAAGTCTCTTTTCATTTGAAACAAAGAATTGAGAAGATCCCTTCCTCCTGGTTTGAACTTACACTTCCTAAATTGACCATATGTTACCTTCCTCTTCCTCTTGTCCCTTTGACACCTTAAGGACTTTTCCAGAGGTTCATTATAGGTGCATCTATTCTCCTTGGCAGTTAACAACTTCATAATCAGTATAAATAAATCCCTCAGCTGCAGCCATTTACCAATCCTTAAGTAGACAACCTGGTTACTCAACAACCACACCCTAATCTTTTCCCTCTTCTTGTTGTGTTTCGGTTTAAATTTGGTTTTCTTCCACTTTGCCAGCTTCTTAAGTATTGTCTTATGCCTCCATAGCAGCTTTACAATCTCCTGTTCCTGCTTGTTTCCCTTTCTTCCGGCAGCATATTTCAACACACGACAATACACCCTTTGTGTCATGTTTTTCAGCTTATCTCCTTCCACTTTTCTGCATCTCTCTAACCCTCCATAAGATTTATAGTTCCTCTTTACAATGCTTTTACATCTCTTCCTTACCTCTTTTCTTCTCAGGTGCATTTTTCGAACATTTGGCAGGCGTGTATGTCTCTCTCGGTCTCTATTTGATTTTCAAACTCCTGCCCAAGCGCATAACTTCTCTCAGCCTTCACAAACCCATACAATTCTTCAGAGCTCAGATTTTTCTCGAAACTCCCCTGAATCTTCAGAGATGGCTTCCATCTCTTCTTCTTTTTCTTCATATTCCCTTTTCCCTCATCCGATTGTTTTTCCCCAAACAGATTTTCTAAAGGAACAATCGGATCTTCTTCTTCTGTCGCTTTTTCACATACCACCCCATCTGTTACATGATTTGATACCAACCGAGGAATCTCGATCATCCGAGTTAACAGATCGTACTTCCTCTCCGGCACGATCATTGGATGGATTGGCTCGGAACTGTTCATGGATCCTCCCACATGGCTCGCAACTGGATTGGAGTTTGATTCAGGAGCCAACTTCGCTTTCCCTTGTTGTTTCTTCACCTCATCTTCTTCATCCCACCGATCCAGAAAGCTACTTAGCTCCTTCATCTGATTCTGAAAACTAAGCCTCATCGTCTTTGTATCGCTTTTGCTAAAGTGCATGAGCAACCTGTATTGGAGATCACCCCAGCTTCTAAACACAGATCGGGACATTTCATCACAGTACCAGGTTAGAGCATCACCTTCGATGAATCCATACGCGAACCGTCTCGTTTCCGAATCAGAAAATCCTTGATCGACAGCAAAATCATTCATCCACGAGACCCACAACACTGGATCTTCACCGTAGAAGATCGGCACCTCGATCGCATATGTTCCCATGACTCGTAGCTGGCTCTGATACCACTGATACGTGTGACGTATCTGAGTTGTTTAGAACCGATTGAAAATGGAAATGAAAGTAGTAGATTGATGATAAAAAGTAACGATTACAAGTTTGAGAGCTTATTAATGCAGTGTCTCACCTCCCCCTTAACTTAATGATCAAACTCTTGATACATTTCTCTAAACTCAGCTGCAACCTTATATAGCAAGGACACATTAACCTAGCCCATAATCTCTCTTGCCATTAATCTATTTGGGCCTATTGGGTCAGATGTTGAGTCACACATATCACAATCTCTTCACCAACTATAGTTAAATGAGTATGAGTTGAGAAAACAAATGGAAGAGTCTCTTCAGCTTCAGCTTCAGTTGTGGATAAGTCCACTCTAAATTGAGCATCTTCAGAGTAAGTTTCAGGAATAAGTACAGTCTCATCAACGGTAGTAGTTGTAGTAGTGTGTGAGGTAGAATTTATTGATGTTGTAGTAATCAGAAAGATATATATCTTGTCTTGGAATTGCGGAGTCGAGCAAAGAAGGCTTGTCTATGTCCATATCTTTAGGAACATGGGATTAATTATCGGTTTTTACTGTGAATATTAATTACTTAAGATATCCAGTTCGATTTGTATGGATTCTGATTATATATTTCATATTTGAATATTTAGTTGTACCCCCAGTATTATCTATGAGACAACAATAAAAATACTTCCCAAAACCTTGTTACTTCTACTAATATGTGACAAAATATACAGATGATGACTTGATAGATATTACCCTAACTAAAACTACAAAATTTCGATAAATAAGAGCTTGTAATTAAAAAACTAAAATGATTCCATATGGGATAACCAGCGGCCATCTCCTTCTCGATCGTTCACTATTACAACTTTGAAGCCACCACAACCACATCACCTTGAAGCTGATGAACCGAAAAGTGTGCGATCTGGTCCAGAACATGCTCGAGATCCAAAACGCTGTCGTTTTTACATTTGGCTAATAGTCTTTGAGCTTCCTGCTTGGTCATCTTGATCTTAACCCTCACAACTTCCTCCTTCCCTTCAACCTTGTTCGAACCCTCTTTCTCTTCCACAGGCTTCACCTTTATCGGTTCAAGCTCATGATCATCAAGATCGAACCTCACCGGCTTGTTTGGCTCGAAGATCTTATTTTTCTCCAACTGAAACCTCACAACTTTACGTGGCTTCAGAGGCTTTGCCATCTCTTCATCTTCGTCTTCAAACCTCATGGATCTGTCAATCCTCTTAGCTCTCTGCAAGCAACGAGACTTTTTAGTGGATTCTACTGAGTTCTCTGATCCATTCAGAGGCGACGTTATGTCTAACTCGTCTCTGTAGATTGATTTAGCTTCTAAAACGCTCTCGTATCTTTCTTGAAGTCCGTTGAAACACTTAGATAATGATTCCATCATATTTTTTTTCTCTATTGACAAAGGGAGAGAGGAAGCTTTTGTGTTATCTTCTTGTAGAATTGCAAGTTTGTTTTTCTGCGTGATCAATTAATGAGAGACAAGAGTATATATATAGGCGACCAATAGTTCTTTGATTAATAAGATAAGACACGTAGTGGAGTGTGCTTTGGGGTAACTTTGCCGTGGGGTACTATAATTAATTCAGATTTGTTTTGTTTCACTTTGAGAAAAAATGTTAGAAGCATCTCTTACTTATCAATACAAATCAATTTAATAGTTCACTACTTCACGGTCGATGTTGAATTGTTGAGTCATGAGAATTTTTTTTTTTTTTTGAGTCATGAGAATATTAAGTTCAATTTTAAGATAACTGATTAAATTTAAGAGATTAATTGTAAAATAAGAGAATTTTTTTTTTTTTTTTTTTTGATTAACCTGGGGGTATCCCGGGCCTATGGAGGGGTCCAGACTAATCTCCAAGGGGAGGTGCAGCCCACGGATAGACTCTCTCTCCGGGTATGCAAATAGGTCGTAAGCAATGGGCCCATATCCGTGTGGGTGAGCAGAGGAGACATTTTTATTTCCGTCTGGGCTCGAACCCGGGAATGGTGTTTACCATCCCGAGCCCCTCAACCACTTGGACTACCTCAACCGCTCAAAAATAAGAGATTGTTTGTTTGATTCAGAAGTTGATTCCTCTCAAACCTAAAAGTTACTTAATCATTCCTTTTGGTTACTCGTAAACAATTTTACTGATAAAAAAACCAAATTTCTATGGATTTCAGAAATTAGTTTGTGATTCGTAGAATGACTCTGATTATCAAATTTTTCTTTTTATCAATTATTAACAACAATCATATGAGTATATTTGTGGCTGTTCATGGTCTAATTCAATTATGATAAACGAAGCAAACGTAATAATCATCATTAATCAGTCAAAAGCTTTTACCATGACTTTAAAGTTTCCTCTCTTATGCGTCTGAAAATTATATAAAGCGTCACTTTCATCCTATTATCAATCATTATCTAAAAGAAATATCATCGGCTGCCAATCGTTCTAATACATTTTAAAACAAAAAAAAACAAAAATTTCCACAAACGAAAATGATGCCGTGCCACTAGGGTCATTCTATATGAAATGGTCTATTTCTTCATTTTGAATTAGTCTAACTAATAGAAGAATAAAAACACAGTAATACTACTTAAATTAGTATTTCAATAATATCCACACACAGCTAACAAAACCTAACAAATATGAACATATGTGTTTGTCACAGATTCCTTATATAATCTATCAAATATTAATTCAATAGCCGACTACGATGTCCTGAGAAATGTAATCGCGTATGAAATATATGGTATAACTAATATAGACCGTCGCCTAAAAGTATCACTAGATAAACATATGGTTTTTTTTTTTTTTTTGCTCAACCGTATAGTATATTAGAGTAGAAGAAAAGAAACAAAAAATTGTTAATTTTAGATAACGCGTTATGGTGCTTGACGTCGACGAACCACTTAAAACGTTTTCTGCGTTTGACCAAGTCCTGATTTAAAGTTTTCCTATCAAACATTCATATTCTCATGTCCCACGACAATTAGTAATAGTACTCTTAGGGAAAGCATCATACTTTTTATCTGTATGACAAAGAAAACCCGTTTGTGTTTACGAATTTACTCTATTTTAGAAAGAAAATCCCTGTATCTAACTCGCTACCTTGTACATAATCTACGCTCAAGTGATTTAATGCTGGATCAACATTGCGTTGGTAAAGAAAGCATCATACTATATACTTAAGAATACAAAGCTGATAATATTCAAAAGAAAAAAAAAATGATAACATTACTGGAAATTCAAGAAAAACACATAAAAAATGATAACATTACCGTAAATGGCAGAATGAACACCCGGTTGGGCACCGATAACACATTCACACTTCACATGTTCTTACCCATCACACTTTTTTTATTTAATAGTAATTTAAATTCATTCATTTTTTGTTTCTTCACAACACTTAAAAAACTATTCATACATTGGATGGGCTTATAAAGAGGCCGTTTTTAGTTGGGCTTCACCATGGGCCGTAATTTAATCACAGAAAATGAACCACGATTGTAGAAACATAAAAACAAAGCCGAAGGTTCGAAGAAGACAATTTCAAGTCGCCGTCAACATTCTCCTTTGGTACGGACGAGAACGAAGAGCGAAAGAGATGAACGTTGTTCAAGGGTTGAAGAGGATTCCTCGCATCAAATTCCCTCAGCGACACTTAAAACCTTCAGGTTTAGATTCATCGCTGAAATTCTATGCAGAATCCATGTCGTTCGTCGTTTTAAGAAGTTTCATGATTTTCCTCGGTCGTTTTTGCTCGAATGGATGTTTATTATTTTTTTTTGTGAAAAAGGTTTCATCATCACAAATCTTATGAGACTGTATCCGTTTCCCTTGGATTTTCTTATATCCGATCTGCCTCGTTCCACGAAAATACCCGAAGGAATCATTGATTTGCTCTTGTTGTATGGTTTTTATAAGGACAACTGATTCCTCGTTCATAATAAGCTATGTTGTATGTCTTAAATCATCACTTGCTTTGTCCTTTTCGTGCGGGGAAGAATATAGTTTCGTCTACCTTTGCACACAGATTTTTTTAGCATTGAATAAAATCTTGTCCGACTTTTGAGATAATACAAGTTGACGTTAACTTTATCCGCAAGAGCTGCTCTTTGTTCTTTTCATTTCTTTTATTAACTTCGAATTTCTGTAGATTTTTTTATGTTTAAGGTTGAGATGGTGTATTAAAAGTTTTTACCTTTTGAAATTACAGAGGGGACGAAGCAGGTGGATAATGAAGCTGATACGTTTTTCTTCTCAAACTTAAACATGCCAAAGACTGTAGGCGGGAAGGCGTCATTGCAGCCAAAGCGCACCCCAGTTTCAAACGAAGAGATGGAAGCCATATTGGTAAGCAACTTGTTGGAAATGATTTAACACTTGAATAAGTCTCTTTACCATTTCGTAGGTTTAGGTTGCTGCACCATTTTCTTACTATACTTCTCCTTGAGTTTACACATGTCTGCGGTTATACTCATAACTACATAGAGGCCTGACCAACTACTAAGTTTACGGACTAAAAATATGAACTTTCGAGTTATTTTTCCATTATGTGATAATCTTGTTCTGTTCCTAATTCTTTTTTTCTGCAAATCTTTATAGTTGGGAGGCTGCATCTGATCATTTCAACAAGAACTATTGACGAGATATGGTGGACCTCTTCTCTTCGTCGCCATTCACAGAATATACTCAAGAGTCATGACTTTGGTTTCTATAGAAACTGATGTGAAGGCCACAATAAAACAACTCCATTGCAGTCTTAAATGAGTTACTTATATACTGATTTATCTTCTATACTGATTCACCATTGATTGAGTGCATTCTAATCCCTGTTACTGTGTTATAGTTTATAGTCTTTGAATTCATCGTTGTTCTTTTTGATATCACATGCTGAAGCTTTTCTAGAACCAGTCAGAAATTTTGTAGCCTAAACGCAAAGGTACGTTACATTCACAGGAGAAACACAGGAATATGCAGAGCTTAAGACCCACTTATGGTGCTGTTTCCTTTTGCATCTGTTCGATAAGAGGCTCAAGAACACAAGACTTTGGATTCTTACCTGGTGGTCCTTTTTCTCTTCGTTCAAGCTCTTCAAGCCTGAAAGTAATGAGACGGTCCCAGTTTCCTCCTTCGAACAAGACACCAGCTTTGCCATCCGTGATTCTCTGCACAATCCCACAGTACATATGATACGGATTGTTAGGGTTCTTGACTATAGCTATCATCCCCGGCATGAGAAGCGGTAGCTCGGGAGCTTTCGGCTTCTTTTCCGTAGCAACTGCGGATACAACATCGCTTCCTCGTTTGGTAGGAGGTTGTGGTGGTGGAGGTGGGTTTTGTTCAATGAACGTTTTCAATCCCTTTTCACCGCCGGGAAATCCTCCGGTGAGACCCATCATCTCTTTCTCAAAACCGTCTTCGGGTACTTTGAATGACAAGCTATTGTCATCGCCTTCTGTATCCGTCTCGCTCTCAGCTTTTGATGTCTCTTGCTGTTCTTCTATGTTCCTGTTGAGCTCCTTCTCGATACCTTTCTCTCCGTTGCATAATCCTCTTCCACCCATCACTTCCCATAGATTGAATTTAGCCATGGCCTTTACTTGGTGAACGTTTGTTAGCTGTTTCTGAGACGGGAAACTCGATCGGTTTGCAGTTAAGAATAGATGGGTTTGGCCGAGAAACTTGGTTCCTCGAACTGGAGATGGAATGGTTGGTATAGTGATCGAAGAAGTCGCCATTAAGAAACGAAATCACTGAAGAATAGTTTAGAGGTGACTAAGGAAAGATATGAAGAAGAAGAAAGAAGTGTAATCAGCTTTGTTATCAATGACCACATATCATGATTCCAGTTAGATGAGTTCTATCTATTTCCACTTGTTGGAGGGACCTGATCCGGTTTATGCGTAACCGGATGGCTTGTTTCGAATAATTGGTTTAGGAGGAAGAGTAGTAACATTTGGGCTTTGATATAAGTTCTAAAGTGGACCTTGTTCGAATTTTTATCATTCATTAAGGGCCTTGATTAAAACATACTAGGACATATTGATTTTTATTTTATTTTGTTTTTGTCTATTTTTAAAAAGTCTGCAAGAAGGAGATAAAGCATTTGGTCAACGACATTAATAATTGGCATCCCATACTCCCAAATAATCATTACAGACATCGGTATCACCAAATACTTAGTTGGCAACTCCATTTTGGTTTTTTAAAATGGTGGTAATAGAAGCGTCAGATTAATTTGTCATACATGATTAGTTACCTAATTTATCTCAGAAAATGAAAAAACTTCGTTAATAGATTAATGTAGAAATAGCAACAATGCCCCCGTATGGGTGGAGCTGGTAGACGCTAACCTAGGGTTAAAAGTGTCTTTTCTTAGCAAATTTGAAGTGTCTTTTAATGCCTAAACCCAAACTTCATCAAAAAAAAAAAAAAAAAAACAATTCAGAAACACTTTCCCCTTAAGAAATAAGAACAAACAAATCACAGTTTCGTGTTTTCCTTCTTCTTTTGGGGTTTTTAAAATTCATCCTCAACCTCTCCTTCGATCAGGTATAGCAGTAAGTTATCGATCTTCAGTTTTGCTGATTTTTCAAAATCTCAGACGGTTCTCTTCATTCGATTCCGATATTCTAATTTTGGCTCAAGGTTTTATTGTATTTGGTTAGGGTTTCGATATTAAATCCTTTGTTGAAAAGATAAGAAACTGTAGTTGGTATATTTACTTCTTGTGATGATACTTGTAGATTAGATCCAATGATAAGAAAAGAAAACGAGCTTAAGTGTTCAAGGCAAACTAAAATTCATACATGAGACTGCTTCATATCAGAATCTAGTTTAAATCATGCTCAGAGATGAAGAGTCTTTTTAAAACAACGATTCTCCATAGTTTTTTTGACATCTTTCGTTTGAATGCAGAAGATCTTTTGCTAGGCGTAATTCATTTTTTATTGCAGAAGGTTTCTGAAATCAGATTAATGGATGATGGTACTCCTAGGAAATTAAATATATTACCTGATCACTTTAGTGTTCCTCCTAGTCCCACCACGGAAGCTGCTCAAGACGATTCTCCATCATCATCTTCGCAGCCAAGAGACGATATTTCTTTCAGGTAACTTGTTAGCACATAAGTATTGCTAGGAAAGATGGAAACTTTGAGCTGACATCATTAGTTTTTACGTGGTGCTTTTGTATAGAGTAGGTCTCATAGTCAAAACCAGTCCAGGACTCGCAGAAAAATAAAAAGAGCAGCACTTATGTTGAATTTGTTCACTCTTCGCCGTCTGCCTTGGGTTTCAGATGGTCAAGAGAAGGTTCACACTTTTCATCTTTGTTTTTTGAGTTTGATAAAGTGTTCTCCTGATCATCCAGCACTCCCTTTATTGGCAGGTAGAGCTATCAGCAGCAGAGTTAGAATCACTTAGATCAGAACTTTCTGAGTTAGAAGAAAGAGAAGCTTACCTCAAAGCACAGTAAGTCATTTGCTCTAATATTGTTCCCTATACTTAGATAAAAAATTGCAGATCTCATGTCTTCTTTGCCTTATACTGCTTACATAGGTTGGAACATGTGGATGAAGTCTTGCGCTCTGCTCGTTTATCTGGCTATTTGTTTATCCGAAGTGTAGGCTCTTACTCCAAAACACTTTCCATTGATCCATGAGGCTCGCATTAGTCTATACTGTATTTACATATTTTTCCCTCTTTTTCGGTTTAACTTCAGCGTTGGGCAGCTCTCCCTGGTGAACCACCTCCGTTAGACGATGCAGAAGTAGATGACTGGCTTCCTCGGTTTGTTGTCCTTCAAGGCGCTTGTCTTTTCTTCTATTTATTATCAACAGGTAAGTTAAGTTTCACATTTTTACGATGTTTGTTACAAATGTGTGTTATACTCTTGTAATGTTTCTTGAAAATCTTTACTGTAGATTTGAGCCCTCAAGATTCGACATTGCTAGCGGATATTGTTGAAGTTGGTTCGTTACCAAGCTACACGAGAGAGTTCGATGAAACCCATCATTGCTTTTATATCTTAACCCGTCAAGGTCTAAGATTTGAGTGCTCAAGCACTTCTAAATCACAGGTGAACACCAAATAAATATATACATCTTAACACTCATGTTCATTGTTGAGAGATCATGCAGCATTTTAGTCGCGATGTTTACCGTTTTTCCTGATCTCAGGTGGATTCGTGGTTGTCGGTATTGCGCCATGATTGCAGGTCTGAACCAGAAGAAAGACTGCCAAATGGATTAAAGGAAAGCGATGCATTAGATTGAAGATTGTTTCACTGCTCTGTATAGTTTTCATTTTTCTATGTATATAAAATGTTTCTTTTAAGATAGAGAATCCACGTCACTGGTACTTCATATGTTACTTTGTTATGAGTTAGTTGGTGAATTGATTTTGGCAGAACTTCGAACCTCTGTCCCTGGGGGTTTGGTTTCGCCACCAACATCGTGTCGTCTTGGGATTTTTAACTTTGTGTGAGAAATGGTTACGTTACGCCATTCACGTGCTTATTTTGATGCTTTTCTTAGCATATAAAGACTGGAATGTATTCGTTTCTTGAATAGGCAATAAATCTTGTTGGGATGGGCCACTGAGTTCTGCTCCAAATTAAACCGGCCCGAATCCTACCCGATTTGATCGAAGTATATACTTGTTTGGTATAAATATCCTTCAACGGGTTCACATTTTTCCGAGTTCTCTGTTCCTAAATCCTAACACATCACTCTTCTTATCATTCTTGTTACATCGTATATATAAGAGATGAGCTCCCAAATCTGCAGATCTGCTTCTAGGGCAGCAAGGTCTCTTCTTTCTTCATCTAAGAATACTCGTTCCTTCTCCGGTACGTCAACGTATCTACTTTTCACTTAAATGGGAAATTTTTCTTGAGATATTAATGATATATGTAGATAGATGCCTCAAATCCACATTTGTTTGTTTAATCACTTGAATCGTCCTCAATCGAAGAAATTTGACCGAGCTTTTATTTGATCCTATGTTCTTTCCTTGTTATCCATTATGTTTTACATTAGATTAACAAATCTGAATTTATGTTCTCATACTCAGTTTTTTTACATTGGATAAACATTTTGAGGATAAAATGATTATTATTTGTTTTCAGAAGGCAGAGGCATTGGTGCAGCAACAGTGGTTTATGCGTCTGGAAAATTAGTCCCTCAGTATGCATCCAACTTTCGACAATCTGGTTCTGGCTTCGCCTCTAAGAGCTGGATCACCGGACTCCTCGCTCTTCCTGCCGCAGGTTTTACATACATAAATGTTGGCTGTGATTTACTGTCTTATGAATATATTACTATATAACATACACTGAAATCTTCACTTTTATTACACAGTTAATTCAAATATAGAAATGATGTCTAAAAACATAATATCTGATGAACTTTTTAGTTTTGGTTCTACTCATGCATGGTTTACGTAGATTTTCATGGTTTCTGTTATAGCATTCATTCTCCAAGATCAGGAAGTCCTTGCTGCTGAGGTAATATATCTATCTCTTCTCTTAGGTTTCTCTTTTTGTAATTGTATTTCTCTGTGTTCAATCAGATGGAACGCACTTTCATCGCTATCAAACCTGATGGAGTGCAGCGAGGACTGGTAATATAGATAGGCCTCAGTTCTTTGCTTTGGTCTAAATTACTTCAAATGGTAAAAAAGAAGGTCATACTGCTCTCGTTACCAGATATCAGAAATCATTTCCCGGTTCGAACGCAAAGGATACAAGCTTGTTGGTATCAAAATCATGACTCCTTCAAAGGGTTTCGCGCAGAAGCATTACCATGATCTAAAGGAAAGACCTTTCTTCAACGGCTTGTGTGACTTCCTTAGCTCAGGCCCCGTTGTTGCCATGGTAAGTAACTAAAAGAACAACAACTACTACTCTCACTCAACTTTCAAATCATTAAAGTAAAACCGGTTTGGTTTAAGGTCTGGGAAGGTGAAGGAGTGATAAGATACGGACGTAAACTGATTGGAGCTACTGATCCACAAAAATCCGAACTTGGATCAATCCGAGGCGATCTTGCAGTTGTTGTTGGAAGGTCTATTATATTTGTTCATTTGTTCAGAGATTAAATAATTTTAATATTTTTAAAATTTAAAATATATCAACTGAAATTAGTTAATATATATTTTAAATATTATTTTTAGAAAATTTGTAATCGAAATTGGCTAATTTATTTTTCAACCCGTTCTTATAATTATTTAAATATTTTGCAATTTCATGGAACAACCCGCTAAAAAGTGTAATTGTAAAAACATCAATCATGACATATCATATATTTGAACAATATAAAATATCAACTAATTTTAATATTTTATCAAATAAAAATATATCAATCTAATTTTTAGTATTCTAATTTTTAAATTTTTATAAATTAAATTCTAATTTATAGTAATTTATTTATTTTTTAATATTTACTTTAAAAAAAATTAGTTATGTTAAAATACATGAATCTGTGTTTATACTGGTATAAATATAAAATTTTGTGTTTGTTATAGATCAAATGTAATTAAATTATTTTTAGTCAATTTTAATAATAATAATTATTTTATTTAATTATATTTATCAATTGATTATTGTTTAGTAAATTTTAATTATAAATATGAATTTAATAATAAATTATTTAATTATATTTATCAGTTAATTTAATAGTTTCATGATTATATATATTTGTTTTTATTTTCATTAATTATTTTTTGTCAACATATTTTCATTAATTAGGAAAGTGTCTATTATATTTAGGTTGTTTGGCAACATGATTAATAATTATCTTGTTTGAAAACATAGATAGTAGAGAAAATATTATATTCTCTAATTACCTTTAATGAAATTTAATTGATTCATTAATCTTTAATGACATAGCAATGTAATATAACACATGAAAGAAGGTCTCTTATATACTCTATTTTTTAATAGTATTGATTTAACAGATAATACTACCTCCGTTCTACGAGAATCCATTAACGGTCACGATCAACGGCTTCACTTGCTTCTGAAAACTTTCTTATAAGCTTGCCTCCATTAATCTTGTAAAACTGCGTCTTCGGGGATTCGAACCCAATACTTGCCGGTGTAAAGCTTTAACCACTTGATCAGTAGGCCACGGTTGCTTCACAAAATAGCAACGTTTGGTACTCAATTAAATTTTCATTTGGTTTACAAAAGTAAGATGTAAACCCCGTGGTACACAATCTAATTTTCGTTTGTTGTTGTAAAAGACACAACAATCCTTAATGGAAAAGGAAAATAGCATCGTTAGTTCAGTGGCATTGTTTATAATTATTTTAAAAATAGTGGATAACTATTTTTTTTGTACTTCTGTTTTAATAGTATAGATTAAAGGGGGTTAGGATTTTTTAAAACTATTAATAATGTATGGGTCAAATTAGACACCATGACTTAAAACGATTAGTTTCGTAATAACTAAGGGTGATGGTTTATGAATTTTTTTTCTAATATATAAATTATCAAAATAAATTCACTAAAAATATTTTAGATTTTTTTAAGAAAGTTTGAAAATGAATAAGAAAGCTCTATTTCCTCAAAAACACTTCCCACATAATAGTATAGATAGATGTTTGGAGAGTTAATAAAAATTGATCTTTTGTCCGCAGAGACGTGAGGTGGATCAGAAAATAGAAGATGGAGGAGGGAAGTGGAAGACACTGGACTCTCGGTTTGCAATCATGAAAGAGCAGAGGAAGAGTAACAACAACAATGGCGTTGTTCCAAGGTTGCCACCATGGTCTAGAGGCAGAAGATTTACTTACTAAGAAAACCACACAGCTTTTATGGGTGCTCCATTTTAGAATTTGGCTTCGGATTTATATTCTTGTTAAGCACACTAAGTAATGCAGTTCTGTTGTGAGTCTATGACTTGCTTATCTTTGAAAATGCGTTCAAGAAATAAATAAATAATAGTTTGAATCTTGGATTTTCATTCCGTGTGTTTCATTCTGGTATATATATTTTGTTTGACATATAATGATCAAAGTTGGGGGTGTAGCTCATATGGTAGAGCGCTCGCTTCGCATGCGAGAGGCACGGGGTTCGATTCCCCGCACCTCCAATTTATTATAATGCCTTTTTTCCTAATTATTATTATTTTTTTAACGCGATATTGCATTTTCCGTTTCATTTCTTTTAGTGGGCCTCAGTTAATTGAGGCGAAAGAAATTGGAAAGTTTTCTCTCTTTCCATTTGCCTCTCTAGGAAATCCCACATTTCTTCCTTTCCAAGATGTAATCACGTAAGGAAATAAATAAGTTGTATAAATATTCCCTATTCCAAAATGGAGCCAAAGTATACCATCGAGAAACGGCTAAAGACTTCGACCTAACTCCATCACATAATTATTATTTTCTGGATTGATCTTCACGATCATTTAATGGTCCAAAGACTCCAAATTACTGCTCATTTGTTTTTAATTTTACCTAATCGACTAATTACAGTTTTGGCTAAATATTTTGTAAATGTCATGAAGCTATATATATATCTCAACTACTTGTCGTTTGTATATCGATCGTTTTCATTAGGTGACCCAGCAAATTATATGGCATACAATTCGTTTCACTACAAGAAAACTGGGTCATAGCTACGGATTATTTCGTAGCTATGGCCCAAAATCCGTAGCTAAATTCTCATTAGCTACGGATAGCTACGAACACTATCCCCGCCTAAACGCTCGTAGCAAATGAGAATCCGTAGCTATCCGCAGCAAGCTTGCTGCGGAATAGCTACGAACAGTTCCGTAGCTATTGGCTACGAATAGCTACGAAGACACGGCGTAGCTATAGTCGCTAGGAATAGCTACGAATAACGTCGTAACTATATCGCGACGAATTGCTACGAAACAGTTCGTAACTGTAGCTGTGAATAGCTACGACGAAAGTCGTAGCTCTGTATCTACGAATTGCTACGAATTAGTTCGCAGTAGCAGCTGCGAATAGCTACGATATATGTCGCATCTATTCGTAGCCAACTGGCTATGGCGAGCTACGTATATATTCGTAGTTATGGCTACGAATAGCTACGAATGATTTCGTAGTGAATTGCTACGAATGGCTACGTACTTGTCGTAGCAAAAGATGTTGATAGCCACGGTGGAATCCGTAGCTAACCGCAGCTACAAAGTATTAAAACCTAATACGAATGTTCCCATTAATTTTCATTTGTAATGTCAATTTTAATCATAATTACCATTTTAATGCTGAAACGATTTAATACAAAATAAACATGCATTTATAAACTGAAAAGAGTTTTACAAAACAAAAAAAGAGATATTACATAGCTAAGCATACAAAAAACAAGTTCAATTATACAACAACACACTACTCATGGAGTAGTGTTGTCTGAGATCTAGTTGGGCTGCTTGCTTGACTCGGATTGTGGACTTGGATGAATTGAAGCACCACTCTCACGAGGAAGTTGTGGCTGGTATGTCTTAGGGTCCACTCCATTGATCTGAAGCAGAATTTGTATGCCTTGCTGAAGCTCAGACACCACTGACATTCCTTGTTGTAGCCCAACCACTGTCGTCTTCAACTCTCTCACATCCTCCTCTACTGCAGCTTTCTTGATCAGTGAACTGGATGCTGACTCATTTGGATGAGGATCCAAGTACTGAATTGCTCCAAGTCCATAAATACGCCCCTTAGCGTTTGTAGCTTTCTGCAAAAGAAAGAACAAAACTAAAAATCAACAACCAAAAAGAAACTAATACTCAATGAATACACATTTTATTACCTAAGAACTAAGTAAACCAGAGAATAACTTACTTCTACATAGGCTGCAGTAAGCTGAAGAGTAGAGGGAGATCCATCAATTAGGTCAGATCCTTGTGATCTCTCCAAAGCCAGGGACTCAGCTGATGCTACAAGTGCCTCGGCTCTTTTGTCTATAAAGGTCCCATCCTTGCGAGCATGAGTCTTGCGCACTACAGCAGTTGCAGCCGGTTTAGCTCCCAGCTCAACCTCCTATAATTCAACACAAAAGAGCAATTACTATACAATGAAGAAATCATACAAACATATATGCATCAGAATAAAAGAGCAATTACCATGTCATATCGGATTCTGATGTGGGATCTTGACCCTGAAGTATGAACATGCTTGCCATGGCCGTCGGGATTTGAGTTGGCATTCTCTGAATTTTGTTTGCTCTTCTTCACATTTTCATCCTCCTCCCACAGGTCCAGCATTGTGTTCCAGTCAGGCAGTCCTATGAAATCGGGTTTAGTACCAGATCTCTTCCTCTTGCTTACTGTGTTTCCAATCGATCTCATCAGAACTAATCTCCAACAGTCTACCACCATATTATGGTGCTCCTCTTCCCAGAAATACTTTTGCTGCAACAAAGTCAGACGAATAACAATCACTAGCTATTTAGATATTGGTTAACAAAATGTAAAAATAAAGACTAGTACAGATGCATCATACCACGAATGCGATCCACCATTCATCTTTCTTCGTCTGTGGAACCATAGTGAAGTTCCACCAAGGGCCCCAGAAGTTGGACTGGTAGATTGCCACTATGTCCTTGCGTATACAATCGTCTATGCCAAACCTGCATGGAAAAGAGCAGAAGTCATAGTAACAACTACAAAACTTAAACATTTCCATTTAGTGTCAAACAATAGCCGAGACACATTAGATCAAAGACACACAAAAACCCCAGACACATACTCAGATAACTTAGTAAATAAACTCTCAGACAATACCAACATTAGCCAATAACAACTCGCAGACAATACCAACATTAATCAGGCACACAGACAATACCAACATAAATCAAATAGCCGAGACACATTAGATCACAAACACACAAAAAAACCAGACACATACTCAGATAACTTAGTAAATAAACTAAAAGACAATACCAAAATGAGCCAATACCAACTCTCACACAATACCAACATTAGCCAATACCAACTCTCAGACAATTCCAACATTTGCCAAAACCAACTCGCAGACAATACCAACATTAATCAGGCACACAGACAATACCAACATAAATCAAATAGCCGAGACACATTAGATCACAGACACACACAAAAAACCCAACATTTTTAGTATCATAGACAATACCAAACCGAAGCAAATCACAGACAATTCCCATACTCATTCAGTATCTCAGGCAATACCAACATTAATCGCAGATAATACCAACATTCTAAGTATCATAGACAATACCAAAATCGAATCAAACCACAGACAGTAAAAAAGCGAATCTAAGTATCACAGACAATACCAAAGCGCGCCGTTGATTTTATCCGGATGGAGGTGAGGCATATTCCGTCGCTCCGGCGAACTGTGTACTGCTTCTAAGCTGGGCAGTGGGTGGCGAGAGCCGGAGGAACTGGAGGCCCTCAACGCTCCAGGAGGAATATGGGTTTGAGGAATCTGGGTTTGCGTCAGACGCCTCGGGGGACGCCTTCCTCTTGGAGCCGCCCCATTAATGTTCTGATGCTTGCAAAACAGAAGAAAACATGGTTAGTTACTGAAGACATAAAGATATAGAGCTAAATAGTTACATGCATGGACAAATCGAAACCCTAAATCGAGATTGAAGAGACTAGAGGAAGAGAGAAGAGAGAAGTGACAAATTGAAACCCTAAATCGAGATTGAAGAGACTAGAGGAAGAGAGAAGAGAGAAGTGACAAATCGAAACATGCATGAGCTGAAACGACAATAAAGGGAGATAGAGAGGATGAAGAGACTCACCGATTGAGACATGGTGTAGCGGTGGTTGATGATTCGTCGGTTAGGGTTTCAGAGATCGTAAGGGGGATCGAGAGAGACTCGTGATTTCAAGAGAAGAGAGGAAGAGAGAAGAGCGACGAGAGAAGAGAGAATAAAGGAAGAGAAGGAGATAGAGAGATCGATTATGGAAGATCAGAGGAGATTCCGACTGAAATCGCTAGAGAGAGTTCGAGAGAGAAAATGAAAGCGGCTAGGGAAAAATGAGAGAGATCGAGAGAGTTCTAGGGTATTAGGGCATCTGGGTAACCGAAATTAATTCGCGGTTAATAGTCGAAAACCAAACAATTTGGCGGTTTAACCGCGAATCCAAATCAATTTGGCGGTTTAACCGCAAATCCAAATCAATTTGGCGGGGTAATGAAAATGATTTCGCGGTTCGACGCGCGATTTTTTTTTTTTAATTTATTAAGCTACGGAAAGGGTCGTAGCTGTCCGTAGCAAAAGTAAAATCAAACCGGGTCCAACCAGATTTAAACCACATAATTAGGCGGTTGACCCAAATTTTCTTAGCTATGGATATAGCCATAGCTAGTCGTAGCTATAGGAAATTTTAAAAAATGTGTTTTAAGTGATTAGATTCATTTTTAAAAATTATAATAAATTTAAAAATATATAATTTGTGAATGTGAAAATATAATTATATTAAATTCTTAGTTAAAATAAAATTATAATTTCATAAAATAATTAGAAACACATTAATTTATTAAACATAGGTAATTATTTAAACATACAAACATATTATTCGAATTAAGCATAATTAATTATTTGGTAAAACAAATACATTATGCTTCTGAATCGTCGGAATCGGAATACTCGGCATATTCATCGTCGAGGTTATCTTCAGAAGTATATTCGTCATCCGGGTTAACCATTGGAGTTGGCTCATACCCCGAAACATCTTCAACGGCATGTGCCTCGACTCGCACAATACCAGTGGATGGAATAACATGATCAACTGTGTCGTTTTATATTGTTGTAAGCGAAACTTCTTGTGTTTCAGAAAGTCCTCTCGGCATAATCTTTGTTGTTGCCCACCATTCTTCCCTAGTTGGCCGTAATCTTGGATAAGAAACATAAGTAACTTGATCACATTGCTCCGGTAATATGAAAGGATCGTACTTGTCATAGTGCATCTGCGGGCAAATATCAACAATACCGGAAGGATGTCTTCGTATTCCCCGTCCGGTGTTGAACCAGTGGCATTTGAATATCATTAGTTTTAGTTTGACAGCTCCTGGATACTCTATCATGAATATCTCTTCGATCAATCCGAAATACTCTGTCTCAGCGGTTCCCGGAACGCAAACACCATAATTCATCGTCTTCTTATTTTGTCCATGACTTTCTGTATGGTAGTGATATCCCCTAGAATAAAACATTGGCCACGAGGTGATTTTATGGTTTGGACCTTGTGCAAATTCTAGCATCCACAATGGAAATTCAAAGGACTTGCTTGCGGTGTTAATCTGCACATATAAAATCTTAAAATGAGATTAGAGTAGTTTTAGTAAATATATGACAAGTGTGTTTTATTTTGAAAACTAACGTATTCCTGACACCACGTCGCAAATCCAGCATCTTTTGCTTTTGTCATTTCGTCTGAAGTAATGTTTGGTACATCATACGTCATTTTCTCTTCAAACATCCTGTACATGCATATAATATGTTATAGTATTCGACATTAAATAAAAATTGTATGAATACAATTAAATATAACTAACTTTTCGTACGGTTCAAATTCTTCGCAGTTTAGCAGTAGAAATGTTCGAAGCACGTTGTAATCTTCATCAGTTAACCATGTTGTTGTTGATTTGCCACTGATTCTTCCTACTTGTTGGAACATAGTCGGGACATCAGAAAAATTGTAGGTGAACCGAATTTCCTTCACGTCGTCTTCTGGATCCGCAACTGGTTGAGGTGTGATGTAATTGGCTGTCACGTAGGAAATCTCTTCGGTAACACACTGAGCTACTATGGATCCTCCAATTCGGGCTTTGTTTTTAACCTTCTTTTTCAGGTGATACATGTACCTTTCAAAAGGATACATCCACCTATACTGGACCGGTCCACCTAGTGCAGCTTCATCGGGTAGATGCACTGGAAGATGTTCCATAACATCAAAAAAAGCCGGAGGAAAGATTTTTTCCAAATTGCAAAGCCTCATAGCGATATTTTCTTTCAACGTAGCCACATCCTCGATTCTTAACATTTTGGTCGATATATCTCTAAAAAAGAGAACAATATCTACATAAATTAAAATAATAGATGATTAGTTCATATAATTAAATCAAATTAATATGTAAAAAACACTTAAATAAATTATATAATAATTATTACCTGAAATGGCCACATGAACAGCTTTCGGAAGAAGTTCTGAAAATGCAATTGGAAGTAGTCGTTGCATGATGACATGACAGTCATGACTTTTTAGACCTGATATTTTTCCATTCTCAACGTTAACACAACGTGAAAACTTAGATACATACCCGTCTGGAAATCTAACATCGGTCTTCAACCATGTTAAAAACTTTTCTTTGCCTTCTCTTGACAATCTGAAGATTGGAATAGGCACTCTTCCATCTTGGGTAACCTCTAAATCAGGTCTTTTGCAAAACGAAGGGAGATCTTGCCTGGATTTTATGCTATCTTTTGTCTTCCCCGGAACGTTAAGCACTGTGTTGATGAGATTATCAAAGAAATTTTTCTCGATATGCATAAAATCCAGGTTGTGCCGAAGAAGTAGATTCTCCCAGTACGACAACTCCTAGAAGATACTTTTTTCACCCAGTTATGAGCAACACCATATTCGCCTATGGTTCGAGAAGGATTGTCGTGTCCTTTGCCTCCGCATTCCACTGTTTTGCGTAGCCCGACTATATTATTTATCCTTTCGTGCAACACTTCTTCTCCGGTCAGCCAAGGTGGAGGATCGTCGTGCACCATCTTGTTCTTCAAGAAAGATTTAACATTCCGCCTGTAAGGATGTTCTCTAGGCAAAAAGCTCCTGTGACAATCAAACCAACTGTGCTTCCTTCCATGAGGCAACCAAAATGATTTGGTCTCATCCATACAGTAGGGACAAGCCAATCTCCCATGCGTCATCCATCCTGATAGCATGCCGTAGGCTGGAAAATCGCTTATCGTCCACATCAGAGCAGCTCGCATCGTGAAAATTTCTTGACGGGACACATCGTAAGTCTCTACACCGTCACTCCATAAGTTTTGTAGCTCTTCAATCAACGGTTGCAAGAAAATATCCAAGCTTTTTTGGGGATGGTTCGGCCCTGGCACTAATATAAAGAGGAAGAAGTATTCTCTTTTCATGCACATTCCCGGGGGAAAATTGTATGGCGTCACAATGACGGGCCAAACAGAGTATGATTGTCCATTCATACCAATTGGGTTAAATCCATCTGTTGATAAACCAAGATAAACATTGCGACTCTCAGAAGCAAAAGTAGGATATACCTCTTTAAAATGCTTCCATGCTCTTCCGTCTGAGGGGTGATGCATTTCTCCTTCCGGTGACACATGTTCAGCATGCCACCTCATATGTGATGCAGTAGTCTTTGATTGGTACAGTCGCTTTAGTCGATCACCAAGTGGTAGATAAAACATCTTTTGTTTTGGTATCTTCTTCCCCGATCGACCCAAATTTGGTTCATACCGATCCAATCCACAAAACCGACAATGTGATAACTCACGATCAGCTCCCTTCCAAAATAACATACAGTTCTGCTCGCACACATCGATCTTATGACAGGGCAACCCAAGAGACCGCGTTATCTTCTTCGTCTCATAATATGATGATGGAGCTGTATTAGGCGACGGAAGAACATAACTAAATGTCTGCGCGATATCGTCTAGACATTCCTCCGGGATATTGAAATTGGTCTTCCAATTCATCATTTTTGATGTCAGGTACAATTGACTTCTTCCATCAGTGCACCCGTCATACAAAGGTTGATTTGCGGCTTCTAGAGCTTGGTAAACGGGATCATAGTAGATTGGTTCTTGAATATTTTCAGCATCGGCATGTAACATGTTTAAATCTTCATTGGGATCACGAAACTCTTCCATCGGAACTTGTATAGGATATGCGGTCCCTGTTTCATCTCCGGCCACGTGATGACTTGTGGAAGCTTGGCCGCCATAATGACTTGTAGATGCTTCGCCGCCATAATAACCTTGTTCTCCGTGGTGCGTCCACACAAAATAGTTCTCAATAAAGCCGTTTAACAGAAGATGGGTCGTCACAGTATCAGCATCATGTTGCTTATGATTTTTGCACCTCTTACACGGAAACCACAACACCTCTTGTGCAAGATAATAATCTTGATTACACGCAAACGAAATAAAATAATTTACCCCCTCTTCGAATTTCTTAGACAAAGAACGATCAACACGACTCAAGCGTTTATACATCCATTCTCTCGATGAATAAAAATCACTCATTTTATAAAAAGATAGAAAACGAAATCAGATTTTTTTTTTGGTAACTCGTTTGTGTGTTTATCACATTTTGAGTTTGAACCAAATGAGGGCTCGTTCATTTATAATATGATTTTAGCTACGGCTATAGCTACGGCTAGCTGCGACCAGAGCCGTAACTATGAAGATATTTTAATACATGAAGGTAGTTGGAATAGTATCTGAAACATGATATAACCCCTTAGCTACGGATGGCTACGACTCTGGCCGCAACTAAGGGAATATATTCTCTGCACGCTGCAGAGTGATAGACTGAGTGATAGACTGAGTGATGTATTTGAATGACCAAACATACAGTCGACCCGTGACTGAATTATTGTATTACATAGTTGCGGATAGCTACGGCATAAGTCGTAGCAACAGCTACGGAATCCATAGCTACGACCACGTTCGCAGCTAACCATAGCTATCAGTTTCTGCGACATGTTTGTAGCAATTCGTAGCTATATAGCTACGAATTGATACGGATTGTTGGCGTAGCTAAGTAGCTACGGATAGGAGACGTAGCTAAGCGTAACTAGCAATTGCTACGGATTCACCGTAGCTATCCGTAGCTATATAGCTACGGATAGCTACGACTAATTTCCATAGCTATATAGCTACGGATAGCTACGGATGGCTACAGACTAGTTACGATTTTAATCCGTAGCTAGTTCGTAGCAATCCGTAGCTTGAAAATTTTGCTACGGCCAAAGCCGTAGCTAATCCGTAGCTATACGGCAGAATTCTTGTAGTGTTTTCATAGTGTACACTTTGGCCATTCGTATTATATTGATTTTGGACAATGATTCAAAACCAAAATAATATCAAAGAAACTTCGTGATCATCTTATCACTAAAATGTCTTCTGACACACACAAGATAAAATAAAAAAAGATTTAACCCTAAATGCTATCTATTTTTTATTTTTTTTTTGACAAAGGTTTTACGTGAATTAATAAAGAGTTGTTACAAGGAAGCACTTAGCAACAAAGAAAAGCCAAGGAAAACAGGGGAAGAGAATACAGACCATAACAAAACAGTACACTGCCTAGGGAGGAAGTGACCAACAAAGAGTAAGAGGAAGACCAAAGCGAGAGCCATGGGAACAAAGGTAAGCTGCCTTTGATCGGAGAGTAGAAACCACTAGCCTTACAACCTTTGCCGGAGGAAGAGTAAGACCTTGATGGAACCTGCGATTTCTCTCTTGCCATAGAAGATAGATTGCAGCTTGCCAACCTTGGAGCAAAGCAAGTTTCTGAGCCTTGGGCATACCAAGATGAAGCAACCAAGCCAGCAGTGCCGACCATACGAACGGAACATTTGGCTGTTGCAAAATAGAAGTGAGACGGAGCCAGACTTCTTGAGAATACTCACACTCGAAAAAGAGTTGATCGCGAGTTTCATTCGCCATACCACAGAGAAGGCATTGAGTTTCGACATCATAGCCCCAAGAAGATATACGATCTAAAGTTGGGTTCCTATTCAAAATGAACAACCATGAAGTAGTAGCATGCTTTGGAATCGATACTCTATGCCATACCAAAATCGACCAATCCTTTACAGCTCGAGATTGACGCGAATGCTTCCAGACCATATTGGAAGAGAAAGATTTCTGAGTCTTCCCATCAATAACCCAAGTAGCATAATCACTCGCATGAGAGAATTGTAACGAAGAAATGAAAGCCAAAACCTGGACCTGTTTTTCGGATCGAGCCGGAGGCAGATCCCAACGCTGCTCATATCTCACATCCGACACAGTGGAGAATAGAGGAACACCCATTCGGGAAGGCCCATCGTGCCTATAAAATCGTATAAGATCCCAAATGGAGTCCAAGGATCCCACCAGAAGTAAGTGGAGTCGCCTCTTCTAACATTAATTCTCAGAAATTTTAAGGCTTTCACTCGCAGCTTCAATAACCTCCTAAACATCCAAGAAAAGTTGTAGTTCTCTTCATTCAATGCCCAAAAACAAGAGGATGATAAGTATTTATTTCTTATCCAAGCCACCCACAGAGAACCTACGCAGAAGAATAGCATCCATATGAGTTTGAGACCACAAGTATCACTCCAACTTTCAATACTGCGAATATCGAGGCCTCCCTCTTGTTTAGGAATAGCTAAGTCTTTCCAAGAGACATTTGCACCAGATGAAATACCAATCACACCATGCCAGAGAAAGGATGAGCAGAAGCTGTTGACACTACGAATTACTTTTGCAGGGAGCATGAAAGCACTGGTCCAAAAGCCTAGGATTCCTGATATGACAGAGCCAGTAATGATATAGTTCACTTCCACGTTATATCATCAACTTTCGACTTATTTAGCTAACACTAAAGTCTAGTTAATTTACTTTCATAGAAGAAAAATATAGTTTAAACATAAATTACATTTACATCTATCTCTACCTGTGTTGATTTCTTAGAATAATCACGAGAAATGTATGAAAACTATAACTGAAAACAGAGAAAAGGTGTTCAAGAAAATATAATACTTTTCGTGGATCATGCATGACTCAGGTCACGGAAAGTCCTTGGTGGAGTTGATGTCAACGGTGCCACCGATCTGTATCATATAATTAAAAATTTGTATTTGCTTATTAGTACTCCACTATTCCATTAATATGTAGGCCAGTTTCCACTTCTTTTCGAAATTGTAACTGTGTTTGTAGAGAAAAACTCGATTAACTCTATAAAAGCAAAAAAAAAACACTATTCATATAGCATTAGATTTTAGTTTAACTTTAATTATACCTAAAGCACAAACAATCCTTGAATGCTTAAACATATTCAAAATCTCGTGACCGAATTTTCTGGAATTACATATTCTACCTGGGAGAGATTTCCATGAAAGCAAAACAACCACAATATTTAATAGTCAACTAAAATTGGAAAATATTACATATAGAAATACATAGAGCTTATCTTCGTTTGGAAAATGGATATTCGGATGATCTAAAAGAAATATATGCTGTGAAAGAAATCTAGTCTCAGGGTAAACTATTTAAATATACGAAATTAAAAACATCCTCCTCGTTACATCCAAATTTATATCCATTTAATCTTATATCGAACTAATAAATTACATTTATTACCAAAATAAAATAAAAGAACAGCTTACAATAAATACATTTCCATTAACAATAACGTCAAAGGGCAATTCAGTCAATTCCATGCAATCCGGTATATTCGTACCCATATCAAATTCTGCCACGTGTTACATTACTCTCTCTCTAGAAACGTAGAATCTCTCGAATAAATATACAGTCAAAATATTAACATACCATCACCGCTCTATAAAACCCCCTTTTGCTCTCGATCCCAAAAACAAACGCTCTTACGAATTTTAATTATTTATTTGCTGTTAACGATGGCGAAGAACATTCTGGTCACCGGCGGCGCTGGCTACATCGGAAGTCATACGGTGCTTCAACTCCTTGACGGTGGTTACTCCGTTGTTGTTGTTGACAATCTCGACAATTCCTCTGCTGTTTCTCTCCAGCGCGTGAAGAAACTCGCCGGCGAAAACGGACACCGCCTCTCCTTCCACCAGGTTCCGTTTCTTTTCCTTCTGGAATCAAAATTTGCTTAGTTTTGTTATCGTTTTAGGAAACGTGTGCGTGAAGGATTTTGTCTATAAGAGTTGATAATCACAGAAAAAAAAATTCGAGTAAAGCATCAATGCCATGTGAAAGAGTATTATAATATTACTATCCCAAGTGCTCTATTTATTTATTTATATATTTTGATCTGTCTGGTATTAGGATGTTCTTCAAGATGGCGTTTATCATGCAGTAGGACATTTCTGAAATTAGAATCTCTTAATCAAACTCTGTATTTTGTTTTCTTACCTGTAGGTGGATCTCCGAGACAGGCCTGCGCTTGAGAAGATTTTCTCAGAAACTAAGTATGATTGAAACATATTCGTTAAGACTACAAATTATTAGACTTGTTCATATCATTTGGTTTAATGAAATTATTATGTGACAGGTTTGATGCAGTGATACACTTTGCTGGACTTAAAGCAGTAGGTGAGAGTGTGGAGAAGCCTTTGCTCTATTATAATAATAATCTTGTTGGCACTATTACACTTTTGGAGGTTATGACTCAATACGGCTGCAAGAATGTAAATATTATTTCCTCTGCCACCACATGGATTCTCTTTCTTCGTTTGATCTCATGATTATGTTTCCAGCTTGTGTTTTCATCATCAGCTACTGTTTATGGCTGGCCAAAAGAGGTTCCTTGCACAGAGGAGTCCCCAATTTCTGCAACCAACCCATACGGCCGTACTAAGGTAGTACTAGTCTTAGCCTGAGTTTTCACCATAGTGTCAGGAAATGAATCTGACTGAGATTCTTGTTGTTATTGTAAGCTTTTTATAGAAGAAATTTGCCGGGATGTGCATCGTTCTGACCCTGAATGGAAGATCATATTGCTTAGATATTTTAACCCTGTTGGTGCACATCCTAGTGGTTACATCGGTGAAGATCCTCTTGGTGTTCCAAACAATCTCATGCCTTTTGTCCAACAAGTTGCAGTTGGCCGGCGACTTCACCTCACTGTCTTTGGAACCGACTACAAGACAAAGGATGGTACAGGGGTATGTATGTCTCTCGTAGACAAGAATAGTCTTCGACTGTTGTTACGTTGCAGTCTCATACTGTGTTGGAATGTGGAGTATGTTATCTTAACATATGTCATTCGTTTCTATTGTTTTTCCTTCAGGTAAGAGATTACATCCATGTCATTGATTTAGCAGATGGACATATAGCCGCTCTGCGCAAGCTGGATGATCCCAAAATCAGTAAGGATCTTTTTCTCCGATCTCAATTATGATTTGCCATTGAATCCAAGCTCTCAATTCTTGGGAAAAATGGTCAGGTTGTGAGGTATACAATCTTGGAACGGGTAATGGAACATCGGTCCTAGAAATGGTAGCTGCTTTTGAGAAGGCATCCGGAAAGGTAGAAACATTGATTGGTTTGTTTAATTAAACAAAATCTAACCAAATGAGCTGTTTAAAACAAGAATTTATCGATCACTGGTTTTAACATATTTCTGAATTAGAAAATCCCGTTGGTGATGGCCGGACGACGTCCTGGAGACGCTGAAATTGTTTACGCCTCAACAGAGAAAGCAGAACGGGAGCTAAATTGGAAGTAAGTTAATTTTTATTTTGTCAACACAGTTAGAGAAAAAAAACACACCCAACATTTTGAAATATAGTTATTTATGTTTGGTATGGTATGAATGCACAGGGCTAAGTATGGGATCGAAGAAATGTGTAGGGATCTATGGAATTGGGCCAGCAATAATCCTTACGGCTACGACTCATCCAATGGCTCCTCATAATTCTCGTTTCTTTTTTTCTTTTCCCTTGCATTAATTATTTTTACAAACACATGAAAAAATGCTGATAAGAACCCAAAATTTACAAGGGAAGTGGGGAAAAATCCGTATACTACTAATTTATCTTAGCAACTCTTGATATTTATTGAAACCATCAGTTCAGCTCTTGTCATGTTTGCATGTGTACTCCTACAAGTTCTGTAACTGACAAACTTGTAAAGGGAACGATGAACCAGATATCTCATTTTGACAAATTCATTTTTCTATGTTATTGATCCAGTTTAACGTCAAAGTGAATCTCGTTACCCTATTCAATGTGAAAATCCCTCATATGTAATTAGGATTTGCAAGCACAAAACCTTTTGTATTAATATTTGCAATTTTCTAACTTGTGGACTCAGAAAATAACCCAAGAGGGGTTTTTAGTGTTTACATTTGTTTTCGAAAATGAAAGACTTTTACATTTTTGTTTGTCTGCTACAAAAGCCTGGTATCAACAACGGACGGCTACGATCGACCCATCTATATTAGAAATCGCGATCCTGCAGTTGCATTTTGCTGCGATTTGATGTGTGAACAGACCAAGAACTCGAACCCGACCCGCCATCTCCAGCTTCGACTCTATTTCTACTGTCGACCCGGCCCGACTGTCTGCTAACCTGGTTCCAAAAACGGATCCACCACGCTGAAAATCGGCGGCGGAGATTTGAGAAGCAGAAGGCGCCGCGAGAGGAAACGAGTCTACAGAGAAAGTGGCGGACATACGCTTCGTTCGACCCGATTCGATCTCACCAGCTGGTATGAAAATGAAGCCGATCCGGTTTCCGTAGTAGAGGAGCTGGATTTTGTTGTTGTAGTGAGAGAAAGCGGCGCGGTTAGGGTTTCTTACAGATGAGAGTTGGGAGTAGGTGAAGCTGACGGAGCTGTTGGCGACGGAGAAGGACGGGACCTTGACGTTTGTGACGAAGATCTCGGGATCTCTCGGTCTGAAGACTGTGAGGTAAACTGTAAGCGCGGCGATGATAGCAAATACGATGAAGACGGTGGCGATGGCGCATGAAGCGAGGTTTGTTCCTCCGCCAGATGAAGAAGAAGGCTTCACCATCTCGGAGAAGATGTTTGGTAGCGATGCTTTAACTGTTCTCCGGTTGGGATTAGAGTTTTATTTTTAACTTGGAAAAAAGGGGAGGGGAAAGCGAGCGGCGTGTAAAGCAAAAGGATATTTGTTTGGCCATAGGGATAACGTTACATTCACGTCATTTTCTTATTAAGAAATAAGTGATGTGGCATAGTCGGGTTAACTTGACCGGTATATAAACCCGTTTCGGAATCGGACCGGATAAAACACGGATAAAACAACGAGAAGCTTCACGGGTCAACTTCTCTTATACCCTTATGGGTCTAAAAAAAATCCAGACTACCCCAAACTAATCTCTCATACCCTTCCCACTTTAATGAAATGTAGTTTGACCCTTTTACACTCGGTTTATGGATCCTAGTTAAATGGTTGGGATTTAAAAATGATAATTGGATGGATTTGGTTTATGAAAAAAAAGAATCCCGAGCCTCGCCTCCGAGCCTCGCCTCCGAACCTCGCCTCCGAACCTCGCCTCCGAGCATAGCCTCCTCGTCTCGCATCAACCGGGTTTTGCTCGTCGGCGCCGTCGCCTCGCATCTCCGACCACCATTCGCCGGCTCCGTCGTGCTTCGTCACCATTGGGACTTGCAATTGAGTAGAAATGTACTCCCATCGGTAATATTGGCCACAGAAATCGATTCAAATTGGAATTTGTGTTGCAGGAGAACTGGAGACAACTGGTAGAACTGGTATAACTAGTATAACTGGTATAACTGGTATAACTGGTACAACCTGTAAAACTGGTATAATTGGCACAACAAGTAAAACTAGTCATTAATATTGTCAAATCAAGTTAATGGAGCCGTTTAATACCCTATTTCACGCATGCAGGGGACAGTCAATGGGTGAGTCTCTTCGAAGCTGGCGAACAGTCACATCTCATCATTACAAATGCTTCATGTACAAACAGGGCATTAAAGTTCTTTTACTTGATTCAATATGAGGTATTAAAGTCCTTATCTCCATTAATTTTCTTCTTGTACTCTGTAAGACTGTAAAATTAAGTGAATTTGATATCTTGATCACTAACCATACGTTTCACGTTTTAAACATACGTTACATACAAAGACAACGAAAACATACAAAGACAACGACAACGACAATAACCAACAATATACCACGAACTACATAGAACCAAACTCGAATTTATGCTTCTTTGTCTTAACAAGTGTTCCCATCAAAATAGCAATGATAGTAACACAAATGAGCCCAACACAACAACATTTGATCATCACTCTCCCCTTGTTGAGGTCTCTTTTTGTCACTAATGCGTCTTCCTCCAAGTCATGTATCCTACACTTTAAGGCTTCAATTTCGAAACGAATCTCGGATTTGGTTTTCTCAATCTCAATTTCAATACTCGAGATTTTGGGCAACGCATCATTGACTTCCTCATACATGCTATCCTCCACCCATTTGAACAAATGTTTCTGAGTTTAAAAACAAAAGCAATATGGAGTGAATTATAAGTAAAAAAAACAGAGCATAAATCATTATCCACAAATTATTTGACAATATGCTTACATCTTTCATGGTTGAACATCTCAAGAATGGTCTTCCTGGGTTGTCTTTCGTCTTAGACGTGAGAATGACGACGCCTTTACCGCAGTGACACTTCGCCGGAAACCCTCGGTCTCCATCTTCAACAGTCGACGAAGATGTATCGCAACTCATGGAGGAACGAGAGGTTCGATAAAATCAAAATCGTTGTTTAAATGAAGAAGAAAGCGAAATCAGGAGGAGCGGAATTGAGAGGGAATTGGAATTGGACGACTGAGCTGAATTGGAAGGATCCGTTGAATATTTCGATTTTTAGGGTTTTGAATCCGTTTTGAATGATTGGGGGATTTTTTTTTTGATTCAAAGGGTCCGTGTGGATCCGGGTCATGTATATGTGGGGTCCGAAAGTTGGATGTTTAAATAACACATTTTTCCCTTTTTTTCCTCAATAATTAATATCATTGGATAAAAATTATTTAACACATAACCATATGAAATTTGAACTTGTAAAATCACTTTCATCCTAACTATGGTCAATGGGTGACATTACATCAAATTAGATTGGGAAAATCTCTCGACCAAGTAATTCCACCAACAATGTTCATACAACACTAATTCCACCAACAATGTTCATACACTTGCAAGATCATTTTTGGAATAACGGACAAGATAGGTGGATAAGTTTACAAAAATCGAAAGTTGTTACATAATAATATACATAAGCATTATATTCATAGATTAATTGAGTAAAATCAACTGTAAAACTATAAAATCGAATTTAAAGTTCCAGTAAAACTGATTATATTGAAAACAGCCAAAGTACAACTATTAAGAAAATTTGTACAACTACAAACTCCTGTAAAACTATGTATTAAGTTTTGGCGCCAAAATTCCACCGTTTCGTATTACTAGTATAACCAAGAAAAAACTTGTATAAAACTGTGCGTCTCTGTTTTTCGAAGAAAGTTGTAATGATGAGCATCTTTCTTGGATTTTTCATGAGACGGCTTGTCTTCCTTCTTTGTCCCCTGCATTAAACATATCATTATTAGAAGCCGGCGAACCGTCACATCAGAAGCTCTGTTTAATGCAGGGACAAGGATGACAACCATTCGCTTGACAAACCCAAGAAACGAACAAACACATCTCTGCGTCTTATGGACGCAACCCAAACAAGTTTAAGGGTCTATAAATACAGAGAACTTTTGTGTCTCTCTCATAACCGTTTTCCACACAAAATAAGTTCCAAAATCAGAGAGAATTTTTTTCCGGAAAACAGAGAGAAAACAGAGAAAAACAGAGACTCACCATGGCCAACAGAAGATCGATGGTCTCTCTTCAACAATTTCCGATCGAAATCCTCTCCAAGATCTTACAGAAAGCCGAGAAAAATTCCGGCGCCGATTACTGCAACCTCCAGAAAACATGCAGAATCATGAACAAAGCTGGCAGGAGTCCTGAAGTCCTCCGTTATCTCTCTCTCACACCCCTGGTGAAGAATCCTCTCAAAGCGTATGAGCACATGCCATTTCTGAACAGTTGCATAGACAATGATTGTTGCGCGGCTAGCTTCGTGCAAGGTATCCTATATAGTTTTACTTTACTAGTTTTAATCAGTTTTACCGGTTTTACATCAATAATAGTTTTACTCGGTTTTACCGGTTTTACATCAGGTATCCTCACATACTTTGAAGAGGGTGATGTGGAGAACGGATTGTTACATTTTGCCAATGCCGCCAGTGGAGAGGACGAGGAAGAGATTCTGGAAGCTGCTTACCTATATGGTCTTCTGCGCTTCCTCCATGGCGATCCTCTAGGTCAATTTGATGATGTTCCTTTCCGTGTCTGGCGTGAAGAAGATGAGGAGTTGGTGGCCCGCGTTTGGAGAAAGTTGAGGAGGATACTGCATGGAATCAATGTTGAGCAGAAACCGGTTTATATGCAAACATTGCAGAACAATACACCTCCTTAATCATGCCATCTACTGGATTTGGAAATCGAATGTCCCGATTGCTTCATGTACAAACGGGGCCTGAGATTCTACTACATGAATCAAAATGGGCCCTAATTTTTTTTTCTCGTACTCTGGTTTTTTGTTTTTAATTTCTCGGTTATGTAGTACTCTTTTTTTTTGTTTTTAAATTTCTCGGCTATGTCTCCATCATTTTCCAAGTAAAAATCCAAAAGTTGTTCATATTAATATACTGAAGCATTAGTTTCATAGATTAATTGAGTATAATCAGCTGTACAACTGTAAAATCAAATTTAAAGTTTCAGTAAAACTGACACTGACTATACTGAAAACAGTTGTATTCAGTTTTACCGGTTTTACACAATAGTTTTACTTAGTTTTACCCGTTTTTCATAGTTTTTCCAGTTTTCATAGTTTTACCAGATTAACATATTAATATATCCGCATTATTTTTTAAATTTTAAATAAAAACGGAAAGTTTGAAAACATAATAAAGTGTTTTTGGTTTATTTACACAAAAAATAGATTTAATTTAGGGATACCATTTTATTTTGGATTGATCACTTCTCCCCAAATCACTTTATAAGTAATATAACTTGAGTAAATTAACAATATAACACGATAGTTCAGTGGCTCTGGTTTGTTTTTATCAATTTAGCCACCCGAGTTCGAATCTCATCGGTGTCACATTTTTCCTCTTTGTGTTCAGTAAGGTTAAAATCGTAATTTCAAATATCTTTGAGTTGGGCGGATTATCCGATTTGTGGGTTACCCGACCCGGGTGAACCGCCGATTTTTTTATTTCTTTGGTTTATTTACGGTTCCAAATTGGATTGCGGTTTGATCGAGAAAACCGACTGGGTTGTCATGTAATTCAATGAAAATCATAAGGTTTTTTTGGTAACTTTACAAGTATTTGAGACAATAATCCAAGCTTCACTACCCAGTGTTGTGTTGCCTTGGAGCTAACAGAAGGAAAAACCCTGTGATTTTACTCTTTTCTTATCCAAATCCAACTTCAAAAATTGCAATGCGATTCAGTCTCACTCGGTGAAGCTTATTTGTGCATGGTTATCGTGGGCAAATGGCTTCTGTAGACACAGTCTTCTCGCTCGGCATTCGGTTCCCAGAAAATCACAAGAAATCGATCTGGGGACGTGCGGATTCATCGATTTTCGCTGCGAAAACTCGATGGAGAGCTCCAATTTTGCGTCGTTCGTTTACGGTCCTGTGCGAATTGAAATCTAAGACGTCTAAGTCCGGCGAGGCGAACATTCCGGCAGGTGATGATTTCGTAACTAGGGTTTTGAAGGAGAATCCTAGCCAGGTGGAACCTCGTTACCGAATTGGGGATAAGCTGTATAACCTCAAGGAGAGAGAGGATTTAAGCAAAGGCGCCAATGCGTTTGAATTTATCAAAAGGAAGCTTGATTCCAAGACGAAGACTGAGAAAGAGAAAATCGAAGAGTCTGTTTATTTGAGTGATATTCTAAGGGAATACAAGGGGAAGCTCTATGTTCCCGAGCAAGTTTTTGGGCAAGAGTTATCCGAGGAAGAGGAATTTGAGAAGAATGTGAAAGAGTTACCAAAGATGAGCTTGGAAGATTTCAGAAAAGCTATGAAGAATGATAAAGTCAAGCTGCTTACATCCAAGGAAGCTTCTGGTGTTACTTACTCGAGCGGCTATAAGGATTTCATCGTTGATCTTAAGGAAATTCCTGGAGTCAAAAGCTTGCAGAGAACAAAATGGTAAATATTACTAGACAAGGCGAAGAAAAAAACGTTTACTTTTGATGGATCCAGAAATATTGCCTTTGTTTCTTATTGGTCTGGTTCGTGATAGGTCAATGAAGCTTGAAGTTGGTGAAGCTCAAGCTCTTCTGAAAGAATACAGTGGTCCGCAGTACCAAATTGAAAGGCACATGACGGTGATCACTCTTTTGATTATAATCTTATGTCTTTTCAGAATCTATTCACTAGAGTGGAATTAAGATTGTCTATATATAGAGGTTGAGTAACAGATGTATTGTTGTTATTGAATTAGTCTTTTTCTGCTATTTATTTGCAGTCTTGGGTTGGAAAAACGGCGGACTTCCCAAACCCAGTCGCGTCTTCTATTTCAAGTAGAGTGATGGTTGAGCTGGGAATGGTGACAGCAGTTATTGCTGCAGCTGCAGCTGTTGTTGGAGGATTCTTAGCTTCAGCTGTGTTTGCAGTCACTAGTTTCGCCTTTGTCACGACAGTTTATGTCGTCTGGCCTATAGTAAAGCCATTCCTCAAACTGTTTTTGGGCATCTTCCTCGGTGCTCTTGAAAGATCATGGGAGTACCTTGTTGATATTCTCGCTGATGGGGGAATCTTCTCAAGGATTTCTGACTTTTACACATTTGGCGGTGTATCATCAAGCCTTGAGATGCTCAAACCAATCCTACTTGTTGTCATGACTATGGTTCTTCTTGTTCGTTTCACACTGTCACGGAGACCAAAGAACTTTAGGAAATGGGTATGATGTTTGTAATCTTATGATGCATGCTTTTACATGTTTTCAGTTATATTGGTTTTGCTCTCAATATCAAAACATTTCTTTTGCAGGATTTATGGCAAGGGATTGCTTTTTCTCAGTCTAAAGCAGAAGCTCGTGTTGACGTAAGTTTCTGTGCATTACTCCTATATGCACGTTTCTTCTAATACCTTCTTAGTTGAGTTTTTATGACATCGAGTCATTATTTTACAGGGTTCAACTGGCGTTAAATTTGGTGATGTTGCAGGGATTGATGAAGCAGTTGACGAACTTCAAGAGGTACCTCTTGACCATATTGCTACTTTTAAATTCAAAACATTAGGATTGTTTGCTGTTATCATATGCACTTGTATTATATCGTCTACGTTGATGAAGATTCATCAACGAAACTGAGAATCTCTCTATGCACCTAGGATGTTCATAATAATGAATTGTATATGCACTAGCTAATTGTGTTTAATTTCCGTTCCTTTGTTATGCTTCCGTCTGTTCTTCCCTTGCCCTGAGTATAGATCTCTTGATTTATTATGATCCTGGTTCACATTCTTGTTAGCATTAAGTTAGTTTTTCCTTTCATATTTGGGTTTAGATTGCTTAGCCTCTAAAACCCTTACCATTAGGGCTTTACTGGACACCATCAAGAACAAAGCTGCGTGGCATTATTTCTTAATATCTTGGAAGCTCGAGAGAAACTGGGAACTGAAGATTACTAACTCTTATTGTCCTTACCGTTATTACATTTTTCTTCTTGATAGCTTGTAAAGTACTTGAAGAATCCCGACCTGTTTGATAAAATGGGAATAAAACCTCCTCATGGAGTTCTTCTGGAGGGTCCCCCGGGTTGTGGAAAGGTATGTGAAAACATCTATGTTAATGCCAATCTAAAAGATTTGTTATTGTAGTAGTGGATAGTATTTTTGTAGCTACAAGCATGATACTTTAGAATACTTATATTGTAGAAGTACTTTATATTCCAACCTGCAGCGGTAACTGTTGAGATCAACTTCTGCTGAGGTTGATGGTTGGATTGCGGAGTATGTTGAGTGTTCGACAATTTCATAATTTGGCGCTAATGCTAGAACGATCTATATCATCATTGCTACTCCAACTTAAAAACTAGAGTTTGTCCAAACAAGTGTTGAATGTTTAGATGCTTTTATCAAGTTATTATTGATTTCATGTAATCGTTCGAGATCTTATAACATGTCAATCTTTTGAGCAATTGTCAATCATCAGTTAAACTCTTGCCGTAGTTGAGTAGCTTTTTCTACAAGGATCTTTTGACAATCTAACCGCTAGCGATATATAGCTTAACCTAACCTGATTTGCTTTCGTAGACACTCGTTGCGAAAGCCATTGCAGGGGAAGCTGGTGTGCCCTTTTACCAAATGGCAGGATCTGAATTCGTAGAAGTTCTTGTTGGGGTTGGTTCAGCTCGTATCAGAGATCTGTTCAAAAGAGCTAAGGTGATTGGACTGATTCGTATTTAAAGCATTTCTGTGCAGAGATCCTCCGTAGTATTTGATGGTATCCATGTCCTTGTGCAGGTAAACAAGCCGTCAGTTATTTTCATCGATGAAATTGATGCCTTGGCTACTCGGTATACACTATATTTTCCCCTTTTATCTAGATTTTGATATAGTTACTGCCTTTCCTTAATGTAATTTTTCAACTTGAGACAGAGTTAACTGGTATCTATTTTAAAATTTGGCTATTCGCTAGACGTCAAGGGATTTTCAAGGAAAACTCAGACCAGTCGTACAATGCAGCCACTCAAGAGAGAGAAACCACATTGAACCAGCTACTCATCGAGCTTGATGGTTTTGACACAGGCAAAGGTGTGATTTTTTTGGGTGCCACCAATCGCAGAGATTTGTTAGATCCTGCTCTTCTACGTCCAGGTCGATTTGATCGAAAGGTTTGTTGATTAAGAAAATTCAGGCACAAATTCTTCTATACCTAGGTTTTTTATGCTGAGGTCTTACTGGTTAGAATTGATATCTGTTATTCCGAATCAGTGATTTACCAAACCACAATGAGAAGCTTTTTGATTTTATGTCAACAGATCAGAATTCGTCCCCCTAATGCGAAAGGGAGATTGGATATTCTGAAGATCCACGCCAGCAAAGTAAAGATGTCGGATTCTGTTGACCTGTCGTCGTATGCAAGTAACTTACCAGGTATAATACCTAGAAATTGATGTTACAAAGATATTTTGCTTTGCTCATGGTTTGGAGAAGGTGTTTGTTTGAACTTAATTGTTGGTTTGTATGAAACTTTGATTTGAGTAACCATTTATATCAAATACAGGATGGTCCGGTGCAAAACTGGCACAGTTGGTTCAAGAGGCTGCTCTTGTAGCTGTCAGGAAAACGCATAGCTCGATTCTTCAATCAGACATGGACGACGCTGTTGACCGACTCACTGTTGGTCCAACACGTATCGGTTTAGAATTGGGACATCAAGGTCAGTGTCGTAGAGCCACAACTGAAGTTGGAGTTGCAATCACTTCACATCTTCTGTTGCGATACGAGAATGCAAAGATTGAGCGGTGCGATCGCATTTCCATCATCCCTCGTGGTCAGACATTGTCTCAAGTTGTGTTCCATCGGCTTGATGATGAATCCTATATGTTTGGTCGTCGTCCACAACTGCTTCATCGTCTTCAGGTGTTCCTTTTTGTCTCTGTTAAGAACTCTTCTTTCATTTGTTTAATATTAGGCCTAGGCATTCAGTTTTTATAGTTTTCTGATTAAAGGTGCTTCTTTTTCTCTGTCAAAAAAATTATGTGGCAGGTCTTGCTCGGAGGAAGAGCTGCAGAAGAAGTGATCTACGGCTCAGATACTTCAAAGGCGTCAGTAAATTATCTTTCCGACGCCTCATGGCTAGCTCGTAAAATCTTAACCATGTGAGCCCAGTTTTGCACATTTTTCACATTCCCTTTTTGTAAGCAAAAGCTTCATCTAGCTCAAGACTTACTATATTTTGGGGTTTCAGATGGAACTTGGAGAACCCAATGGTGATACATGGCGAACCACCACCGTGGAGAAAGAGGGCACAGTTCGTGGGACCACGCTTAGACTTTGAAGGATCTCTGTATGACGATTATGACCTGGTAGAACCGCCGGTTAACTTCGACATGGATGATGAAGTCGCACAGAGAAGTGAAGAACTCATAAGCCAGATGTATAACAAAACCGTAGCTCTCCTCAAGCAGAACCAAACCGCTCTCCTCAAAACCGTGAAGGTTCTATTGAAGCAGAAAGAGATAAGTGGAGAAGCAATAGATTTCATACTTGAGCATTACCCTCCTGAGACTCCGTTAAAATCTCTGTTACAAGAGCAGAATCCTGGAAGTCTTCCATTTGTCCCTGAGCATCTCCGGCGTGAATCCGGCGAGTTTGTTCTCCTTAACCACTCTACCGATGTCAATGCTTCAGTATGATTCCGATTACATCACTCTTCTTTGACCGCGGCATTGTAACTTTTGATTCTTATCAATCTCTGAAGTTTCGGACTGTTGTTTAGTCAAAAGAAAAGGAAGAAAATATAGGGCAAAGACTTCTTCTAAATTTGCTAACAATAGATTGGATCATAAGTAGCCGTTAAAAGTACCCGTAAAAGTTAGAGAACCAAAAATTGTTATTTGTTACAATCAAAGTTCATGAAATTTAACTTTAAATTACTTTTCTAGGAGTCAAAAAGGATTTTTTTTGGTTTTTAAGTTCCGAAGAAATCGGTTTTTCCTCGAGGGCCAAATGTAAGGTTCATGTAGACAGCAGCACACCAATGCATGCTCTCTCTTTCCGTCTTCATCCTCGTGCCCCTCTTCTCCGTTTCTCCAGAGACAGAAAACAACCAACGATCTCTATCTCTATCTCTATCTCTCTCTCTCTCTCTGGCTGTCTCCACCTGTGTATGTACACACGTGTCTAGGTCTTTGCTCTGCTAAGAGATGGCGAGGCCCGGAAGTTGTTCGACGATATGCCTGAATGAGAGGCAAAACAACGGTTTCAGGTTCCGGTTTGTCAGATTTTCTGAAAAGCCTGATGCTAGTTCTAGAAGCCACAGCTTCTTCAAGCGTTCTATCTCCCTCGTTCTTTTACTTTGGTGTTTCCTCTTCCTGGTTCAGTACTCCAAGTTTGGCCATAGCCATAATCATGGAGGTAAATGTTTTCCCCCTTAATCTACTGTCCTTAAGCAAATGTGTTGCTGGTTGCTCAAAATGCACAACAAATAAGGAGAGAGATGTCATAATCATTTTCAGGTGTTAATTAAGGAAAGTTTTATCATTGAATTTGAGCCTCATTATTATCTAGAAAATCTTGTAAACTTAGGTTATATTCAAGAGATTGCTATACTTGATTGTGATCCCTTTTCATTCCAATCTCTGAAGAAACCTATTTCTTTCGTAGATAACTTCACTAATGGATCACTCTCCAAGGTCCTAAATTCCACAAGCTCTGGAGATTCTGTCTTCCCTCAGGCAACTGGGAAAGAAAACAACTATTGTCTCCTTAGAAACGGCCAATTACAAGATGTGTATGAGCATCTTCTTGGGAACAATGCTTTGTTGATCTGCAAAGTTGTCCTACAAGATGGAAGAAGAACGCACAAGACCCTCGAAGCTCTCGACAACAAAAGTCTCATAGTAAATGGCTCGGGCGTGCCATCACAGCTTGCGAATGTGACCCACTACAGGTTAGAACGAGATGGAACTGGTTATAACTACGCTTCTGCTATGAAAGGAGCAAAAGTAGTGGACCACAACAAGGAAGCCAAAGGAGCTAGCAATGTGCTTGGCAAAGATCATGATAAGTATCTAAGAAACCCGTGTTCAGTGTCAAATAAGTATGTAGTGATCGAACTCGCCGAGGAGACGCTGGTTGACACAGTGAGAATTGCTAATTTTGAGCATTACTCTTCGAATCCCAAAGAGTTTAGCTTGTCAGGGAGTCTAAGTTACCCAACCGAGGTATGGACGCATGCTGGGAGTTTCGTGGCTGCAAATGTTAAGCAGATCCAGACATTCCGGCTCCCGGAACCTAAATGGTTGAGATATCTTAAACTGAACTTAATTAGTCATTACGGGTCTGAGTTTTACTGTACTTTGAGTGTTGTGGAGGTCTTTGGCATCGATGCTCTTGAGCAAATGGTTGAAGATCTATTTGTTGCATCAGAGACTCCTCCCAGTAAACCAGCTATGCTGGAGCTGAATCATGAAGTAAAAACCGCTGATGAAAAACAAGACGGGGAAGTGAAAAGCAATGTAACGGATCAGATTGGCAAGGAAACTGACGCTCAGAAGAAGAAAGATGTTGTTGTGAAGACGGTTAATATAATGGGAGACAAGAAATATGAAGTTAGGGAGAAGCATAACGTTTTGAAGTTGTTGATGCAGAAAGTGAAATTGATTGAGATGAATCTATCGGTTCTTGAGGACTCTGTGAAGGAAATGAACGAGAAGGAAACAGAGGCTAGCTTGGAGATGAAGAGAACCCTTATGCTTGTGGAGAAAAGCAAAGCTGAAATCAGAGAGATCACAGAATGGAAAGATAAAATGGTAAACTCTGTTCACTTCCTCTTTTGTAGGCCTAAGTCTTTGTTGGTTAATGAATTTGATATTATTTGAGCAGGAAAAGGAACTTAGAGACCTAGAGCTGTGGAAAACTCTTGTAGTTTCCCGTGTAGAATCGTTGGCCAGAGGAAACAATGCATTGAGGTCAGTACTCTTTTGTATTCCTTAGTAAAGAAACCCAAGATTCGACCTTTTCTTAGTTGACCGTATTTATCTTCTTGTTTGTTGGAATCAGAATGGATGTAGAGAAGATTGAGAGAGAGCAAGCAAATCTAGAGAGCAAAGAGTTTGGAATTGTGTTGATAAGTCTCTTTTTCGCGTTCTTAGCATTGATTCGGTTGCTCTCAAGGCGACTGTGGGCGTTTTTGAGGATGTCTTTCAAGGATAAACTGCGTTTGCTATGGCCAGACAGCGGTTGGGTGATGATACTGCTAAGCAGCAGCATCATGATTTTCATTACTTTGCTTTCTTAGTTAGCAGCATAGGAGTCAGGCTTATGTTTTTTAAGCACTGCCTTGCTATTCAAGTATTGTAACCCTTAGGATTAGGAACTTAGAAAGGAAGTTTCGTTGGTAATAAACTAGAAAATCTCCCCCAAAAACCAGTGATCTGAAAACCCGTTTCTTCTTTAGAACTTACAGTTTAGAGCTTAACCACGTTGTAAATTCAATCGAGTGTGAAATGGAACATGACAATCTTATTAATGCACCCGTATCAAAGTTGGATTATATTTTTACTGTATTTTTTTCCAAGAATTTAAATTAAAGCCAAATCGAGTTTAAATCGGTGACATCTTGATCTGCAGTCAAATGCTCCACCATTGAGCTATAAGCCTATAACCCCTGTTTTGTAAAATGAAGATAAAAATTAAAGCGATCCTTTTGGTTAAATTAATAAATCCAGTGTAAAATCAGCTTAGACCACCGTAGATTTGGTGCTAAAGCAGTGGCCAAGCTAGAAAAAAAATCCACCGGGGTCAAAAAAATTTTACAAGAAAATATGAATTGTAAAGTCTATTTCATACTATATACTATAGTTTTACAAGCTGCAGTTAATGATACTTCTAAAAATACAAAAATGTGAAATAAACATTTTAATACATGTATTTTATATAAAAATCAGAGTATTTAGGGGTAAATAGATTTTTTTTTTAAAGAAGAAGAAGGAAACTATTGAAAAAAAATAAAAGAAAAACGAGTAAGTAACCAAACAGTAACATTTTCATATAAAAAAGGGAAAGAAACACCAAATCTATTAAAAAAACATTTGAAAGTAAACATGTAACTCTATTTAATATAACTAATGCTATAACTACTATGCTAGAAAAGAAAAAGAAAAAAAGTATTGGGGAGTTTCACTACTAATTAAAGGGTCAAACCATTAATTCAGAATTATCAAGGGAGTCAAACCATTAAAAATAAACCAATTAATCAATATATATGGTAATTTTAGTACATGTATTTTATATAAAAATCAGAGTATTTAGGGGTAAATAGATTTTTTTTTTTTAAAGAAGAAGAAGGAAACTATTGAAAAAAAATAAAAGAAAAACGAGTAAGTAACCAAACAGTAACATTTTCATATTTTTTTTTTTTTTTCACTGGAAATATTATCATTGATAGAATACAGAGGTGGGATTCGATCAGATACAGACAGCAGCCCTCACAAGGGAGACAAAAGCTCTAACATCAGAGAGACAAAAGCCCTAACAAACGGGAGACGATAATTAAAACCAAAAGAAAACACAGACAACTAGAGCTCTCCTAATTTCAGACGGCAAATCCACACAAACGGAAAGAAAACAAGTTGATCCAAAAGAAGAGCAGAGCTACCTACGCAAACCACGAAACAGCCTTATTAAAGCTCGGACTATCAACTGCAAAGCTCATTATATTGCTTGCCTCCTAAAGCGACCAGGAGGAGAAGCCACGAGCACAGAAGCAGCAGCAGACCAAACCAACACCCGAGATCACCAAACCTTTTTAGAACACGGGATACAATGGCACAACCAACGACCTGTAGCTCCACTCAAACCCGGAGAAAGCTCGACGACAAGAACCCACCAGAAGACCAATCACCACCGGGCGCAAAAGCGGCCCTGCCGCACCACAGAGGAGGCGCAACCCGACACTTCAAAGCCCTCCAAGAGGCAAGCACAACCGCCGACTCCTCAACACCCCCAACTAACCTCAACTCAGAGAACCATTCCGCTGAAGAAGAAGCCCCATGAACCCCCGAAGAAATCTCCAGATCCACCGACACCCAAACTCAACCAAAAGCTCAGAACCAGAGAGATCTAACGATCCCAGCAAAGCCATCCACCACAGCATCCAGAACACCTTCAGCTTCGTCGACAATCAAGCCCGGCGCTTCAAGCATCCGCCAAGACCCAAACCACGCTCCAGATCCGCTAAATCGAAGGGAACCAGGAAAAAATAACCAGGGGAAAAGGAGAATCTAGAAGTAAGAGACTAAAAGCAGAAAGAAAACAACAAGGAAAAGGTCACCGGCGACGGAGAGGAGCTCCGCCGCCGTCGTCGAGAAAACCCTAGAAAGTCGCTTAAAAGATCGCTTTAGGAGAGAGACCAGGATGATCTTCCGTAACATTTTCATATAAAAAAGGGAAAGAAACACCAAATCTATTAAAAAAACATTTTAAAGTAAACATGTAACTCTATTTAATATAATTAATGCTATAACTACTATACTAGAAAAGAAAAAGAAAAAAGTATTGGGGAGTTTCACTACTAATAAAAGGGTCAAACCATTAATTCAGAATTATTAAGGGAGTCAAACCATTAAAAATAAACCAATTAATCAATATATATGGTAATTTTAACCTAACATTAAATCAAAATTCAGAATTCATAAGAGCCAGTTGACCTTCTGCTTCTTCATTGGCTCCGCCAGTGTGCTAAATATCAACTGAAACTCTTCATCCCAGCAAGAGTGTACTCCAAACGTTGTAGTTTTGACCTCTAGACATAATGAAGCTCAAAACGGTAACGTCTCACCAGCTGGATCAGATCAGCAGAACCGACTAGGCTTGGAAACACAGAAGCCCAAAGCTGAAGTCCAAAAGAGCGCCAACGGTCACCTTTCCGCCAACGGCCGTCTTCCCTCCAATTCAAAAGTGAAGACGACAAAACCAGCAACGCTCGGTCGAAGGAAGCTGCGACGAAAGATAGGCTGTGTAAGAAAAGCAGTCCAACCTCTATCCAGAACCGTTTCAGCATATTGACGCAGCTGGGAGATGACGACACTTGTCAGTAGATTAAGATCATGTAATGGCTAACGTTATGATAAGCCTTTGCTATAAGTAATGTAATTATCTCTTTGTAATCATCAAGCAAGAATCAATAAAATCAGTATTCATCAGCTTCACTGTTCTACTTTCATGATATCAGAGCCATGGACGATAGAACCTTGGACTCTTTTCATCCTCCTTCACTCAATGTTGTTAACTCCATTATAGTAAAGCTCATTGAGCAAAACTTTTCCTTTTGGAAGCGTCAATTCCTGGCCTTTCTCAGTGGACAACGTCTGATCAGGTGGTTCAGTTGTGGTTGCTTGGTACTGTTGCTGAAACTCTTTACAGTGTCATCATCCACTGCACGACTGCTCATGAGATCTGGAATGATCTCGACAAACACTTCAATCGTCCATCCAACTCACGGCTGTTTGAACTACAACATAAAGTTCAAACGGTGTCTAAGGTGAACAAAACCATGTCTGAATACCTACAAGAGATCAAAACACTTACAGATTAGCTAGCATCCATTGGTAACCCAATGAGTGAGACCATGAAGATCTTCTCAGCCCTACGAGGACTCGGCCTTGAATATGAGCCAATCAAGACGGCGATTGAAAACATTATGGATTCTCCCACTTGTCCGAGCTTTGAAGACATCATTCCCAAAGCTGGGCTGATGTCTCCCCTCATATGGCATTCTCTACGACCACTGCTGATCAAGTTGGCGTCTTCTACACTCATAGTGGCAGGGCTCCAGAGGTAGAGGAGGAAACTATCGTGGCCGAGGATCCTTCTCCACAAGAGGCTGAGGCTTTTATCAACAGATCTCTACTCCCAACAGCGATCTTTAGCAACATCCTACTTGTCAAATCTGTGAAAAAACAGGACACAATGCACTCAAATGCTGGCATAGATTTGACAACAATTTTCATATGACGAGGCCCCAGAGCTCTTGCTGCTATGAGGATCACAGAGGTTACAGATGCTTCTGGTAGTGAATGGTATCCGGATAGTGGAGCAACAACTCACGTTACAAACTCCACTCACCGTCTTCATCACTGTCAGCCTTACTTTGGCTCTGAATCTGTCATGGTTGGTGATGGAAACTTCCTCCCTATCACTCATGTTGGCTCTGCTGAGCTTGCCTCTTCTTCATGTATGTTACCACTTAATGAAGTTTTGGTTTGCCTTGATATTGCCAAATTCTTGCTCTCTGTCACAGAGCCGTCCCTAACATATAATGGGCCGCACGCTAGGAAAAAAAAAAGGCCGGTTGGTCAAAAGTTTCCTCGCAAGAAAAAAGCAATTACATGTGAGTGACGGTCGAACCCTGAACCAGAAGGGAATATTCTGGATTTGTACCACTAGACTAAGGTAACTATTCTCAATTCGAGGGCCGGTAAAAATGATATATTGTTAGAGGGCCGCATCCCTAGCTTCCTCCGCTTCTAACACGGGACGGCTCTGTCTTTATGTCCAAGCTTACTATAGATTATCCCTGCTCTTTTAAATTTGACTGTGATGGTGTTTGTGTTAAGGACAAGGCCACAAAGCAGTTGCTGACAATGGGCAGAAATAAGAATGGTCTATATGTGTTGGGGGAGCCAAAGGTTCAGACATTCTACTCTTCTCGCCAGATCTCTACATCAGATGAAGTCTGGCACAAACGATTAGGACATCCGAATGATCAGATCCTTCAGCAACTTATCTATAATAAATCCATCTCAATCAATAAGAAGCTCAACAAGGTGTGCGAGTCTTGTCATCTTGGAAAGAGCTGTAGACTTCCTTTTGTTGCTTCAACTTTTTCTTCAACAAAACCTCTTGAACGAGTCCACTGTGACTTATGGGGACCAGCTCCTATAGAATACGTTCAGAGTTTTCGTTATTATGTAGTTTTTGTAGAAAACTTCTCACGGTTCATTTGGATGTATCTAATGAAGAATAAATCGGACTTTGTGTTCATCTTTCTTAAATTCCAGTATCTTGTTGAAAATATGCTTCAAGCTAAGATCATGAGTTTCCAGTGTGATGGGGGAGGCGAGTTTATCAATAAAACGTTCTTATCTCATCTGGAAACATGTGGAATATAGGAGTTGGTGTCTTGTCCACATATACCCCAGCAGAATGGGTTGGCAGAAAGAAAACATCGCCATGTTACTGAGTTAGGCTTGACCATGCTCTTTCAAAGTAAAACACCTCTGAAATACTGCGTTGAAGATTTCTTTACCTCAAACTTCCTGAGCAATCTACTCCCTTCATCAGTCCTATCTCATAACAGAAGTCCTTATGAGGTTCTTCATGGTAAACCACTAGACTACTCAGCACTCAGGATCTTTGGTTGTGCATGCTTTCCAACTCTAAGGGACTACGCAGAAAACAAGTTTGATCTTCACTCTCTGTTGTGTGTCTTCCTTGGGTACAATGCCAAATACAAAGGGTACCAATGCTTATATCCACCAACTGGGCGAGTTTACATCATGAGGCATGTTATCTTTGATGAGACATGCTTTCCTTTCTCAGAGAGATACATATCTAAACCAACTGGAACTCCTCTCCTTCAAGCCTGGCAAAAGAGCTTCACCTCTCCGGATAACTCACCCACAAGTCAAGGGTCTCAGTCACTACAGAGTTCTGCACCAGTTCTCATTGCTTCAGATCTTCCTCATCTGGTCACCAAGACTAGTACTCCAGCAAAAAATCTTACTCAAGTGTCTACTGATCATGGTGAAGAGTGTACTGAGCGTACGGCTGATCTAACATCAAATACTATTGCCGACACTGCTCTTTCACCTTTGATCAGGACAAACACGCAAGTACCTTCTCATGCTCACCCAATGATAACAAGGGCCAAGGCAGGAATCAAGAAGCCAAATCCTCGTTATGTTCTGCACACAAGTAGAATATCAAATCCGGAGCCTGCAACAGTAACAGAATCTCTGAAACATAAAGGATGGTCAGCAGCAATGCAGGAAGAACTAAAAAACTGCAAAGAAGCACAAACCTTTACTCTTGTTCCTAGGAAAACAGACATGAATGTCTTAGGAAGTAAGTGGGTCTTCAGAACTAAGTTTAATGCAGATGGCAGACTTGATAAAATCAGAGCGCGTTTTGTAGCAAAAGGGTTTCATCAGGAGGAAGGCATTGACTACCTTGAAACCTACAGTCCAGTGGTCCGTACAGCTACAGTCAGGTTGGTCTTACATCTTGCAACAATCATGAGTTGGGAGATTAAACAGATGGACGTGAAAAACGTCTTTCTCCATGGCGATCTCACTGAGACAGTCTATGTAACTCAACATGTTGGCTTTATAGACCCCTCAAAACCTGATCATGTGTGGCACTTACCTAAGGCTCTATACGGCTTCAAAACAATCTCCCAGAGCCTGGTTCGATAAATTCAGCACTTTCCACTTGGAGTTTGGCTTTGTATGCAGCAAGAAGGATCCCTCTCTGTTTATCTTTCAAAATGGAAATGATGTGATCATGCTGCTTCTGTATGTCGATGACATGGTCATCACAGGAAAAAACTCTCAAACTCTCTCCTCTCTTCTGGATGCAATAAGCAAGCAATTTAGAATGAAGGATATGGGTAATCTTCACTACTTTCAGGGTATTCAGGCTCACTTCCATGGAACGGGTTTGTTTCTATGTCAGCAGAAGTATACGGAGGATCTACTTACTGCTGCTGCTATGAGTGATTGTGCTCCCATGCCTACGCCTTTTCATCTCCAGCTAAACAAAATAGAAGACAAGTCTGAGCTCTTCTCAAATCCTACCTATTTTAGAAGTCTTGCAGGTAAGCTGCAATACCTTACCTTGACCAGACCTGATATACAATTTGTTGTGAATTTTGTTTGCCAGAAGATGCATCAACCAACAGTCTCAGATTTTTCTCTTCTCAAGCGGATCTTAAGATATATCAAAGGGACAGTGACAATGGGGTTTCATTTACAAAACAATCTGATTGTGCACTTCATGCCTAAAGTGACTCTGACTGGGTTGGCTGCAAGGAGACTCGTCGTTCAACTGGGGTCTCTGCACCTTCTTGGGACAAAACCTGATCTCATGGAGCTCAAGAAAGCAGCCAACAGTCTCTAAAATTTCAACCGAGGTAGAGTACAGAACTCTGTCTGAAACTGCCTCTGAGATCACCTGGATTTGTCAAGTGCTGCGAGAAATTGGGGTACCTCTTCTTCAAACTCCAGAGCTGTACTGTGACAATCTGAGTGCAGTCATGCTTGCTACTAACCCTGCCTTTCACTCCAAGACAAAGCACTTTGAGCTTGATAATCACTATGTCAGGGAACGCATTGCTCTCGGCTCCCTTGTTGTCAAACACATCCTGAGTCACTTTCAACTTGTGGACATCTTCACCAAATCTCTGCCATACAACGCCTTCAGCTCATTAAGCTTCAAACTTGGCGTAGATGTTCCACCTACACAAAGTTTGAGGGGGAGTATCAACGAAAATCCTTCACCTCAGCAAGAGTGTACTCCAAACGGTGTAGTTTTGAGCTCTAGACATAATGAAGCTCAAAACGGTAGCGTTTCACCAGCTATATCAGATCAGCAGAATCAACTAGGCATGGAAACACAGAAGCTCAATGCTGAAAGTCCAAAAGAGCGCCAACGATCACCTTCCCGCCAACGGTCATCTTCCCTCCATTTCAAAAGTGAAGACGACAAAACTAGCAACGCTCAGTCGAAAGAAGCTGCGACGAAAGACATGCTGTGTACGAAAAACAGTCCAACCTTTATCCAAAACCGTTTCAGATTGACGCAGCTGGTGTTGGGAATGTCCTGAAATCTATTGTACTTACTCCAAGTGAAAGTCGTATTGTCGAGATGAGACAATCATATAATACTAGGTAGTCATAATGCTTTGCTATAAGCCACTTATGATCAATGAGTTTAGAACTCATTGCTAGTGTTATATGATCCTACAGGGTCACACACCTAAGCAAACTGGGCGTTAAAGACGAGGTTGATCATTAATGTAATGATCCAGTGAATGCATATTTGATATGCATTCGATATCAATATTCTGGGGCAGTGTCGATCGATGCAGATAGTGCATCGATCGATGCAACTCGCGGATTAATCAGATTAATTCGGTTTAATCGTTGGTTAATTCCGTGATGGTTTAAGTCAACATATATAAGATATATGGTCGACCTAAACTGAAAACTAACCTAATTCACAGCCACCAGAACTTGAATAGAAACCTCTGAAGAGATTGGATCTCTATAGGCACTAGCATCCCTGCTGTTCAGTTTGTGTGCGTGTGGATACCAGTAGAGGCGCAGCACTTGAGGCGCTTTAGATCTCGATTATCTGCAAATCTTCCGCTGGTAATCACCAGGTAATTCTGAGATCCCAATGATTCAATTACATGAACCCTAGATCCTAGGCTTGGAATTCAGACCAGGATTGCCTAATTGGATTAGGATCTGCTAGAAATTCCTTCTGTGGTATCAGAGCTTTAGGGTTCCATTGAATCTGTAGCATGTTGATTAGATTGGTTGAATCTGGATCTCTGTATGATTGATACAAGCATGCTAAAACTCGTTTTGATCAAAGTAACCTAGTTTAGGGTTTTGTTCAAAAAACGTTTTAGTGTTTTTCGCATGGTGTCGATCGATGCCAAACCGGCATCGATCGACACAAGGCGAAAACCCGAATAAAATTTAGGGTTTTTCGCATGGCGTCGATCGATGCCAATCCGGCGTCGATCGACACAGGGCGAAAACCCGAATAAAACTTAGGTTTCGCCTAGTGTCGATCGACACAAGCGTCGTACCGGTCGACACAAACCTCGCGAGATTGATGAATCGGTTCAATTGGATTGGACCGGTTATCGAGCTTGGTTAATAATGGTTAAACGCTAAGAATGGTTTAATTGCGATTGGTTTGATTAAGTTGGTATCGACCGATGCCAATGTAGCATCGATCGACACTGACCGGTATTCAAAACCGGATCAATTGGATTGATCGGTTATCGCGGATTGCTTTTGGTTATTCTGCGTCGATCGACATTAAAGTAGTGTCGGTCGACATCAGATTCGATGATTTAGGTTGTGGAACCTGAAATCACAGAAACAAAGCAAGATAAATCTATTAATTAGAAGAATTAAAACATAATAAAACTGAACGTTTTAAGGTTCTGTTCCTCAACCAAATATCAAGTGATACTTGATGTCTTTCCAATCTTGTCAACTGTCAAGACTTGTTTCATTGTACGATAGGCTTGCAGTGCAAGGTATCAACAATTACATGAGTAAGGCAGGAAGTAATCGTGTTGATGGGCTTGCAGTGCAAGGCGTCAACAATTACATGACTTAAGAGATTGGTTTACTTGATTGGGCCATCAAAATCGTTTTGGGCTCAGAGATATCAGGTGGATTGGACATAAGATGTCAATCCACAACCAAGAGTTATATTGAATATAACTAGCAAAGTTGTTGCTTACCTAGATAGCTAAATTTGGGTGATAGCCAGTGGCTCACTCAAGTTTAGCGAAGTATGGGTCTTGGATCATTATATTCATTTGAGGAAACATTGTTTGAATATAATGCGAGTTTTCTTAATTGTTAAGACTTCTCATTTCTTGAACATCATAACTAAACCTCCCTTGTTTTTCCAGCTATGTCTAGCACAAACCATCGTAACAATTTCTCCCTGCGATCCGTCCTTGAGAAGGACAAGTTAAATGGATCAAACTTTCATGAATGGTATCAGAACTTGAGAATTGTTCTCAAACAGGAGAAAAAGGACTATGTCCTTGAGAAAGTTCTCCCCAAGAAGTACCGAGCCAATGCATGGCAGTCAGATAAGGATGCTTGGGATAAGCATTCTAATGATGCGGTGGATGTGAGTTGTCTCATGTTGGCTACCATGAACTCGGAATTGCAGAAGCAATATGAGTACGTGGAGTCGCCAATACAGATGATCACTGGCCTGAAAAGTATGTTTCAGGAGCAGGCACGAACTCAGAGATACCAGACGGTTAGATCTCTGATTGAGTGCAAGCTACCAAAGGGCGAACCAGTCAGTCCTCATGTCATTAAGATGATGGGTTATATTGATAACTTGGGGAAACTGGATTGTCCCATTAGCCAAGAGTTGGCTACTGACATCATTCTACAGTCACTGCCGTCAAGATATGATCAATTTGTTATGAACTATAACATGAACAACTTGACGAAGACGTTGACTGAATTGCATGGGATGCTTAAGACTGTTGAACCTAACATCAAGAAGGACACCCCAAATGTCCTTATGGTACAAAAGGGTAAAAAGTTTAAGAAACTTGGTAAGAACAAAGGTGATGGCAAGACGAGCTCGATTGTGAATCCAAGCGAGTCTGGCCATGTTCCTAAGGTTAAAACCAGTCCTTCTGAAGATGTTAAGTGCCATTACTGTAATGGTTATGGGCATATGAAAAGAAACTGCAATAAATTCTTGGAAGATTATGAGAAGCTGAAGAAGACGTACGAGACTTCTTCTTCAGGTATTATGTTATAGAAGCAAATGTTACTTCTTATAGTCCTACTTATTGGGTATTGGATACCAGCTGTGGTACTCATATTTTGTGAAAATGTGCAGGGCCTGAGCAAAAGTAGGACTATGGAGAAAGGACAAGTGGACCTATGAGTGGGAATGGAGCAGGAGTTGCTGCATTAACCGTAGGAGTATTTCATTTGTTTTTCTTTTTATGGCATGTTTTTTGAACTTAAAACTGCTACTATGTACCTGCTATGAGCAGAAAGATTATTTCTATTCCTTGTTTGGATATGGAGGGATATCAGTTTTCAAGTTAAGAATAAGTGTTATTCATTTGATTACAATGATATATTTTATAGTAGCAATCCATTAGAGAATGGACTTTATGTTCTAAACCAGAATGTGCCTAACTATAACATTAATACCAAGATATTCAAGTCAAATGATACGAGTCAAACTTCTCTATGGCATTGTCGTTTTGGGCTCATCTGATTGAGAATCATAATGAGTAAAGTGGATCTTGTTTATTAAGTAAAACGACAAAGGCTCTTTTCAACAGAGGTAGTGTCGATCGACACAAACGGTGCGTCAGTCGATACAGGTTACGAACGATCAAAATGAAAGGGCCAGAAGCTTATTGGGCTTTATACTTACGGATGTATATGGACCGATGAGCACTAGTGCTAGAGGAAAATTTCAGTACTTCATTACCTTTACTGATATTTTCAGAAGGTACGGTTATGCCTTATTTATAAGGCATAAGTCAGAATCTTTGAAAAGTTCAAAGAGTTCCAAAATGAAGTACATAATCAATTTGGCAAAGGTATTAAACCTCTACGATGAGATCATGGAGGTGAATACTTAGGCCAAGAATTTAGTGATCATCTGAGAGATTGTGAAAGTGTTTCACAATTCACTCCTCCTGTATCGGACTTTATTAGATATGGTTCGATCAATGATGAGTCACTTAGATCTTCCATTATCCCTCTAAGAATACGCTCTAGAAATGTCTGAATTTACTTCCATCAAAATCAGTTACAGAGATACCACATGAGATGTGGAATGTAAATGTTTCTGATTTATCCATCATGGAGATTTGGAGTTGCGAGACTTATATAAAACGTTTAATCTCTGATAAGCTCACACCCAAATCTGATAAGTGCTACTTCATTGGTTGTCCTAACGAAACCAATGCATGTTACTTTTACAACCAGTTCGAGAACAAATTGTTTCTTGCTCAGAACTATGTTTTCTTGAGAAAGACTTTCTTTCAAAGAAGAACAGTGGGAGTAAAAGTACAACTCGAAGAAATTCGAAAAATCACAGGAGACTGCTCAACCTGATGAGGAAGAGCAGCAGTTGGATCTACAAAGAGTTGTAGAACCTGCACCTGTGGTGCCTAGAGTTTATAAAGGATCTGGTGAATGTATATTCGATATACATTTAAATGGCGAGTTTCTGAAGAAGTGTCGATCGACACAAAAGTTGCATCGATCGACACAGATCGCGAACCAAATATTGATTTTGGGTTTATGACTTAATTAACTACGGTTTAAATCTTGGTTAATTAGGTCGTGGTAAAAGTATACATATGAGATATGTGTGCGCGACTTTTACAGAAAACTGAAGCTCGCAGATCCGAAAGGATCCGTCACGAACCCGAGAAATATGGATTTCTCGTAACCAATTGCGGTGATCTACTGATCATTGAAAGTGACGGGCCTGGGAATTTTGAAGAAGCAATGATGGGCCTTGACTCCGAAAGTGGCTGAAAGCCGCTGAATCCGAAATGGGATCCATGTCACAGAACCAAGTATGACTTGGGTTAATTTACCCGATGGTGTAGAAACCATTGTGAGTAAATGGATTTTCAAGAAGAAAAGTTGACATGGATGGTTATATTCAGATGTACAAAGCTAGGTTGGTGGCAAAAGGTTTCAAGTAAATTCATGGTATTAACTGTGAAGAAACCTAATCCCAGACACCATGCTTATTTCCATCTGAATTCTCCTAGCAACCGCCACTCATAATAGTTATGAGATCTGGCAGATGGATGTGAAAACAGTTCTCCTTAATGGAATTCTGAAAAGGATGTGTACCTGACACAACCTGAAGTTTTCATTGATCCTAATGAAGCTAGGAAGATATGCAAGCTTCATCGATCCATTTATGGATAAGAGCAAGCATCTCGGAGTTGAAATCTTCGTTTTGATAAAGCAGTCAAAAGGTTTGACTTCATCATGAATGAAGAGGAACCATGTGTTTACAAGAGGACTAGTGGGAGCGCAGTTGCATTTCTAGTATTGTATGTTGATAACATACTACTTCTCGGAAATGAAGTTCCATCGTTTCAGTCTGTTAAGACCTGACTCGAAAGTTGTTTTTCGATAAAATTATGGGAGAAACCATATACATTCTTGGAATAAGAATCTATAGAGATATATTGGATAAGCTAATTGGATTGTGTCAAGATACGTATAATGATAAGGCCTTGCACATGTCCAATATGCAGGATTCCAAGAAGGGCTTCGTGCAAATGACTCTTGGTATTACTCTTAGCAAGACGCAGTGTCTTTCGACACACGCTGAGCAAGGGCGAATGAGGGTCAGGCTACTGCTAAAGGCATTAGATGTCTTAAGATGTGATCTTAATTTTAGTGGGAGTCGTTGTTATTAATTTTAGTTATGATATGATGTTCGTATAAACATAATTTGATTATGTTATTGAAATCTGACATCTGTATTATTTAATAATGGTTATTAAATAATAGTCCCAAAGTAATTTATGACATTTTATAGGTCATCAAGTATGTGACTTGATCATGAAACCCTATAGATAATAAATGACATAAATTATGTTGGTCCCTGGTCGAGGTTATTAAAGTGGGACATTAACAACCGCGTGAGACTAGTATGTGAGGTGACTGATGACTAAGTTTCATGGAGTCATTAATAAGAGTATTAAAGTCAATCACATAGATATGTGTTGGAGAACACAAGATCGGACATGACCCACTGATGAGAACTCTACGGGATAGTTATATAAGTGTCATGAGAGTTTTCATTACGACTATAGAGTATAGTCCTTAGACCTGAGTTCATCATGTTTTCTTACATGTGAATTGGTCCGCTTTAACATTGTCAAACGTCAGCCGTAACTGGTGACTATAAAGGCATTGATTGGGCGTATCATGAAGCGTCTGAAGAGACAGGGATGGAACAAGATGGGATTTGTCCCTCCTATATAACAGGAGATAAATATCTCAGGGCCCATCGAAGATTTGATACTGAGAAATGTGTGGCCACACTCAAACGAGGTGATTGTCAGTCGTTTGTCTTGTCAGTATAAATCAGAGTTCGATGAACATGATCTTGGCTCAATAAGGATGACACGGTTCTTGCCTTATGCCAGATCGAGATATAGTGACGAAGGGATTGAAGGAATAGATGATTCCAGTACAAGTGGGAGATTGTTGGGAATGTCCTGAAATCTATTGTACTTACTCCAAGTGAAAGTCGTATTGTCGAGATGAGACAATCATATAATACTAGGTAGTCATAATGCTTTGCTAGAAGCCACTTATGATCAATGAGTTTAGAACTCATTGCTAGTGTTATATGATCCTACAGGGTCACACACCTAAGCAAACTGGGCGTTAAAGACGAGGTTGATCATTAATGTAATGATCCAGTGAATGCATATTTGATATGCATTCGATATCAATATTCTGGGGCAGTGTCGATCGATGCAGATAGTGAATCGATCGATGCAACTCGCGGATTAATCAGATTAATTCGGTTTAATCGTTGGTTAATTCCGTGATGGTTTAAGTCGACATATATAAGATATATGGTCGACCTAAACTGAAAACTAACCTAATTCACAGCCACCAGAACTTGAATAGAAACCTCTGAAGAGATTGGATCTCTATAGGCACTAGCATCCCTGCTGTTCAGTTTGTGTTCGTGTGGATACCAGTAGAGGCGCAACACTTGAGCCGCTTTAGATCTCGATTATCTGCAAATCTTCCGCTGGTAATCACCAGGTAATTCTGAGATCCCAATGATTCAATTACATGAACCCTAGATCCTAGGCTTGGAATTCAGACCAAGATTGCCTAATTGGATTAGGATCTGCTAGAAATTCCTTCAGCTGGAAGATAATGACACTTGTCAATAGATTAAAATCATGTAATGGCTAATGTTATGATAAGCCTTTGCTATAAGTAATGTCATTATCTCTTTGTAATCATCAAGCAAGAATCAATAAAATCAGTATTCATCAGTTTCATTGTTCTACTTTCACTAAAGGTGTCTTTTACGTATAAGAAACAAAGTATTAAGATAAAAGGACTATGAAATTTTTTGATAAGTTTCTTACTTCGTATAATTTGTTTCATATAGGAGTTCATACTCAAATATTTTATGCATGTATTCATAAATTTTAAAGTTGCTATTTTCACTTGATCTAAAACGAAAATTGAAAAAAAAAAATGAATTTGATTATAGTTAGATGTGAAACAGCCAGAAAGTTAACATACTTCTCACATTGAGGATGAAACGTCAATATAAATCGTGTTGATTTTTAGTTTTTCTTCTTCTTGTTAATGAGATTTAAGACCCAAATACAAACCGTTCTTTGAATCTTAGAAGTCGTTAATCCAATAAAAATAATATTGACCTGTAATGATGGCGTTTTTGTAATTGCCAACAAAGAGATCCAGGACGATGGGATTCAGAGATTTGGACCTCCGAATCTGACGGACTGAAAAGACTACTCAAAGATCCTACGGCTAGGGGAATCTCATTAGAGTAAGTTAAATAAAGTCAACATCAACGTGAGGAACAAAGATCCCACTTATTCCGGAAGCTTTTGGATTCTAGTCCGTACAGTAATCAATATAAATATTAGTTTTTTTTTTCATCAAAAAGATATAAACTAAGTTATACAATCCACTTAATAACTAAAGAAGAGGATGAGAGGCGAGCTTGTTTTGCAAGTGAATCCACAAGTGAGATGGCATTCCTAGAAACATGTAAGAAATTGAATGAAGGATCCTGGAGCCAACGGATGTCCGAGTAGTGACCAAAGAGTCCTTGGGGGATTGATGAGGCGCCAACAGCTGGGACCGATTGAGACAACGGGCCATAAAGTGATACAGCATCTCCACAAAAGGTGACTGAACGGTATCCCAACCGTTTGAGATGAAGTACTGCTTCCTTCAAAGCAATAGCCTCAGCCTGTAAACTGGACTCAATAGGAGGAACAGTGGAGGATCCATTGAGGATATACAGGTTATCGGCAGTATGCAGTGTCCAGGCAATACCTGCAGGTGAGAGAGGATCTTTCCAGGAAGCATCCACACAGCAGCATAAGGGAGAAGAGAGGTGAAGCACGTCGGAGAAAGATGAGGGTGGCTTCTGCTTGTCCAAAGGGGGTGGCGAAGATGTGTGGATAAATGCCAAGGAAGCATCATACCACATGTTATAATCATTGATGGCAGCGTGGAGAAGGTCCACAATATGCCATCGACAGCTACGGAAGATTAGGTCATTGCGAGCTTTCCATATGCGCCAACCAATAAAAGGAAAGAGTACCTTGAGCGGGGCCGTGGATGAGCTGGCAGTAAGCATGTCATGGAAGACATCAAGAACCGATGGATTTGGATTGGACTCCAACGCTGGTAAAGACAACGAAGAAAGTTCCCAAATCTCACGAGCCACACGACATTGGAAAAGCAGATGCACGATAGTTTCCGAGTAATCACCACAATGAGGACAGTGGAGAGGAACATGAAGATGTCGTCGAGAGAGGGTATCAGCTACAGGGAGAACCTGATGAAGGATCTTCCACCAAAAGTGTTGTATTTTTGGAGGTAAATTAAGTTGCCAAAGTCGCTTACACAGTGAGTCCCGACGAAGAGTTGTTGAGTCCAGAGGTTGGGACGGCTTAGTAAGCTGGTGGTAGCCTGATTTGACAGTATAATCGCCCGATGCAGTAAACTGCCAGTGAGGCGCATCCGAGATTGGGTGTTGAGGAGGCCATATACTGCAGACAAGTGAGAAGTCCTCAGGATGGAGGACCTGCTGGAGAAGTGAGGTGTTCCATTGCGAGGAGTGGGGGAGGAAAAGTTGAGAAACATGTGTGAGGTGCGAGGGAGGTGGAGCAGAAAGGGAGGGCCGTGCAGGACGGGGAGGCATAGAGAGCCAGGGATCCTCCCAGATACGTACATCACGACCATTTCCAATTTTCCAGCGAACTCCCTGTCTTAGAAGCGGGATCGCTTGTTGAAGGCTACGCCAAGCGTGGCTTGGTCGAGGGCCTAAAGAAGAGTCAAACAGGGAAGAGCGGCTGTAATATTTCGCCTGCATTACCTGAGCAAGAAGCGAGGAAGGGTGCCTTAGCAGTCTCCAACATTGTTTGGCGAGGAGAGCGAGGTTGAAGCTGGGAAGATCCTTGAAACCCATGCCTCCATATTGTTTGAGCTGAGTCATATGTCGCCAAGAGACCCAAGGAAGCTTATGCTTATCTTTAGATCCACCCCACCAGAAGGAGCGGATGAGTCGGGTCAACTGTGAGGTGAGTCTCCGGGGCAGCAGAAAACAGGACATGCAATAGGTGGGCAAAGCCGTGGCCACAGCTTTGAGCAAAACTTCGCGGCCAGCAGGTGAAAGAAAGCGGGATGTCCAATTTTCCAATTTACGGTGCACTCTTTGGACAATGAAAGAGAAGGCGTCTACTTTATTACGGCCAAAGGTCTCAGGAAGGCCTAGATAACGGCCAAAGCCCCCTGACTGGGGAATACCCGTGAGCGCCAAGATCGCTTGCTTGGTGTCAGTGGGGATGGGTTTACCAAACATAACAGCGGACTTACTAAAGTTGACACATTGACCCGAAGCTTGAGAGTATGTGTCAAGGAGGCTCATGAGAAAGCGACATTCATCAATCGACGCGCGACAAAAGAGTAAGGAATCATCCGCAAATAAGAGATGGGAGAAGACAGGGCCCCCACGGCTGGCTTTAAAGGGATGGATCTGCTTAGTGCGAACAGAATGAGATAACAGAGCGGACAGGCCTTCTGAACATAGCAGATATAAGTAGGGGGAGAGAGGGTCCCCCTGACGTAAGCCCCGACCAGGTGATAACAGAGCTCCCGGCTCTCCATTTAGCAGGACCGAGTAAGACACTGTAGTAACGCAGGTCATGATCCAAGAACACCAAGTAGAAGAAAACCCCAATTTGTGAAGCACTGCGTCCAAATAAGGCCATTCCACCTTATCAAATGCTTTAGTGATATCAAGCTTAAGGGCCAGATGAGGGTGCTTAAGGCGCTTGGTTGAAAGCGAGTGCAGCAGTTCATGCCCAATTAGCACATTATCCGTAATAAGGCGCCCCGGGATAAAAGCCGACTGATACTGAGTAATGAGGCAGTGAAGGTGAGGTTTAAGCCGCTCTGCCAGGACTTTCGAAATGAGCTTATAAGCCACATTACAAAGACTAATGGGTCGGAAATCCTTTACCTGAGTCGGGGATTCCAGCTTGGGGATAAGACAAACCTGGGTACTATTGAGAGCGGGGTCCAAGGTACCCGTCGCAAAGAAGTGTTGAACAAACTGAATGACACTGGCTTTGATAGATGGCCAGTGGTGTTTGAAGAAACCCGCATTGAAGCCATCTGGGCCAGGGGACTTATCAGCATTCATGAGGGTTAAGGCCCGGTATATCTCATCTTCAGAAACAGGGAGCGTAAGTTGATGATTGATGTCAGGGGTAACCTTGGGGGTGAGGTGTTCAACAACTGGCTGAGGCAGCAACGAAGGAGAGGGCGAATAGAGGGACGTAAAGTATTGGTAAGTGAGAGCATGCAACTCTTCCACATTAGTACGAAGTGTACCCGAGGCGTCCTCCAAACCCGAGATTCGATTGATACACCGACGCTGTTGAGTAAGGGCGTGAAAGAACTTCGTATTCTTGTCTCCCGCTTGCATCCATAAGATACGGCTTTTGAGTCGCCAAAACTCTTCCTCTAGACGGTACTCAGCTTGTAACTTGGTCTTAAGATCAGCAATCCTGGCATAATCACATGGCGAGGATTCATAAGCTTGGTGAAGAGCAGAACAGAGGTTTTTAATATTTGAACGAGAATTGAGGGCATGTTTTGATTTCCATGAAGCCAGGCTTGACCGGCAGCGTTTTAAAGCCTCAGCGAAAGCCGAAGGAGGAAGAGAGAGACATCGCGTTGCCCAGGTAGATTCCACCAGTTCAAAAACCTCATGAATGTGTCGCCATCGATTGTCATAGCGAAACCGAAGATGCCTTCTATGGTGATCATTGTCGGTCTGAAGGAGGAGGGGACGATGGTCTGAGCCCACCCACTGAAGGAGCTGGACAGTGGCCATAGGAAACATATCGAACCAGTCTGGAGAAGCAATGGCACGATCGAGCTTGGAACGGATGAGGCCGGTGGAGCGATGGCCCATCCAGGTAAAGGGCCCGCCAAAGGTACTCACTTCGTGTAGGTCTGCGGCATTAAGCATGCGCCGAAACCTAGCATAGTACCAGTCGGGTCGGACAACCCCTCCTTCTTGCTCAGAGCTATCCTGGATATCATTTAAATCTCCTAAAAAGAGGAGAGGCAACTTGGTAGAAGAAGATGCAAGCAAAGTGTTAGTGAGTCGATCCCATTGTCGTTGTCTCAAGTTACGTCGTGGATTGCCATATATATAATAAAGAGAAAACGAACAAGAACCTGCAGTTACTATTATATGAGAAAAGTGAAGCGTTGGAACATTTACAAGTGAACACTTCACAGTGTCACGCCAAAAAATAGCTAACCCCCCACCTAAACCCGTAGATGGTACAACAAAAATGTGCGGGAAGGAAAGCTCAGCTCCGATTTTATGTACAAAGCTGGTCTTATTTTTGGTTTCTACGAGGAGTAGGATATCTGGATTATATGAACACAAGACATCCTTCAAAAAAGAAATTGTCAGTTTACCCCTCAAACCCTGGCAATTCCAGTGAACGAGCTTCATGGTGACGACGGTGGCCTCGGGGGCGCCACCTTACCCCTAGAAGAACCAGTAAACTCGCCGTTAGTCTTCGGACGGTTAGAGGAGGAAGCCTCCGCATCCTCGGCATCCAAGGACTTACGCTTGATACCATGCGGGCTACCCATTTCATTAGAGGGACCACCTTCCGGCAATGTCGGAGGCACAACCACAAGAGCAGGCGTCGTATCTTCTGGCAAAAGGCCGAGCAAGTCGGAGCTAGAGAATGCGGCTGCACCCGGAGTCGCCTCGTGATGAGCGTGAGAGTCAACCTCGTCTTCAAGTTGGGCTTCAACCACAACCGGAAGTGGACCCGAAGGCTGAGAGATGACCGGAGATGGAAGGTGAAGGTCCACCGGTGGAGGAGGGCTGGGCGGTGACGGAGGGTGCACCTGAAGGGGGAAGACTGCCGGAATCACCGGAGGCTGGACATCACAAAGGTCAATCGGATGACACATGCTGCCACAAGCCGTACAAAACCTCCGAAGCTTTTCATACACAAATCTGACGAGTATTGGCTCAGCGTCGGAATCAAAACGAACAAACCTTACGAAGATCAATGGCCGGTAAGCGTTGAGGGTGACCCGAGCCCATATTTCTCCGAGTTGCAGACGAGTTGGTTGCTGAATTATGACATCATCAACATGGCCTAAGACACTAGCAACCTCCCGGATTGCCCGATCTTCCCGAGAGTCGTCGGGGATATTCTCGATTTTGACCCAAAAGGCCATAAGCTGGAGAAAATCAGGGGAAAAGCGTCGCGTCCAACGGTCAACAACGACCATCCATTCCCGATAGCTCCATGGCTCATTCTCCAGCACCGTGAGAAGGTGGTGCTCTTGCCGGAAGAAGAATTGGACGGTACCGTCTTCGTTAATACGGCTCGTTACGCGACCTTCGAGTCTCCACGCACGAGGCAGGAGAAGACGCAGCCCCGCCGGATTCTGGTGAGCCGGATTTAGTCCTTGGACAACAAGGCTCAGACGATGATTCGCATCACGCTTTCGAGTTGCTTCGCCGGAGAGCTTCAACGGAGCACGGTCAAAGCCTATGTTAAGGCGTTGGATCGAAAACCACAGCTCACGCTCCATGAAGATCGATTGATAATGCGTAGAGTAAGGTGAATTGAAAGTAGCAGAGAGGACAAGTATCATCGGAGACGATGAAGGGAGGAGATAATATCGACAGAACCGTGGCGAGTCACGCCATCGGAATTCGCGTTTCGCGTCGCACGGACACGAAGAGAGAGAAAACCTTCATGAAACATACGCTGTAGTATATATAAATATTAGTTTACTAAATATAATACTCCATAAGAACAGCAACGACCAATGACATTTCTCTGTATAAGTTTATTTATCCGGCTGCTTTAATCAATATACAATAAGTGGTCCCTACCATTCCAATTTACAAATAATTTTTGTAAGTTGGTAATTCAATTTGGCTACAAAAATAGTATTAGTTTTTTATCTTTATTATTCTTAACATAGTTTTTCTGATATTATGTTACATCACCATTAGAAAAAAAAAATGAAAAATATGTAAAATAGCACAAAACATACACTGTCATAAATATAGCAATTAGAAAAAAATGATATTTTTAACATTATTTTAGATTGTAAAATTTTTTATAGCATTATATAATTTAGGGTTTAAATTTTATTATTTAGAGTTTAAGATTTAATATTTAGAATTTAGAGTTTATTATTTAGGATTTAGAATTTAGTATTTAGGTATTAGGGTTTGGTATTTAAGGTTTATAGTTTAATATTTAGAGTTTGGGGTTATGGTTAATTTAGTCTTTATCTTTTTAATGAATGTTATTTTGATCATTTTTCCTCCTTGTTGCTTTTTTATGTTATCTATATTGCTGACAATGTATGTTTTGTGTTATTTTTGAGATTTGTCCTTAGAAAATATTATATTTATATAATATTTGAAAGTATAGCAAAAGGTTATATATACTAATCCATAATGGATATTTCAATAATATATTAAAAATATTCATAATATACAAAATTATACCCAACTATTTCGTATGTATCATACTGTATTTGTCTAATATTTTCTTCTTCTTTTAATCTACGATAATTCATGTTTTAAAAATCAAATACTGTATATACTGCAAAAACACTAAAGTACTTTGAGAAAAATGAGCTTTTAAAATCCCATTTAAAATCTATTTAGATGATTTGCTGAGTTAGCAATTGTTTCTTCCCCTTCCTGACCTTCTAGTTGTGTAAATGAACAACCAGAAATGCTTAAGCCAGTAGAGAATACCATCATAGATCCTCAAGTTTACCAAAAGCTAATGGCAAGCATGTTAACATCAATGGTAACACATCCCATTAAGCTGCTACTTTGCCTTTGTCAACGACTGGAAATAGCTCGGTTTATGTATTCCCCTCAACCGTTCAACCTGTCTCTCACAAACCACCTCAAGGAGCATGGGCCTCACCATTTAAAACTGCTGCATTATTTCCTGCTCTTCAGAACACTGCACCATCTTTCATTTGAGGTCAGGAAAATGTTCATTCCTCCATCATCTCCGGAAGTGAGCAATGGCCGTCACTAGACGCATCGAAGCAGACAACACGTAAGAGATCTCCAGTTTCTGTAAAATTCTCTGGAGAAAAACAGGTCTCCCCAATTTCTCACGACGTCATGAAAGCTTAGAAGAGTAACCACTCCGGTTTATATGGAAGATAGCACACCAAAGGTTAGTATATCCAGTCATGTTTTATTGGAGGGTATAGAAAACCAGAACCAATTTGTTGTAGGTCAGTTCTACCGCTGTAAAGCTTCATCTGGAGGTCTTCTACATGATGTTGCTACTAGAATTTGTGGTCGTAAGTGTCGAATATTCACTCGGAAATTAGGAGAATCGTCTTACCTATTCCATATACATGATGAAGCAACTCATAAATGGGTCATTCACAGCGGTATTTGGCATATAGATGATTGCTTGATGTTTGTCTCACCATGGAGCCCTTCCCCGACTATTAGTCTACCAAAACTTTCCACTATCCTGGTATGGCTAACGCTTCAGAACATACCTTATCAATTGTATTCAATTAAGGGCATAAACGGGTTTGCTTCAGGAATTGGAGAACCAATGCTTACGAGTAAACCTTGGCTTGATCCCACACAAATAGAAGAGGCAAAAATTATGGTGGAAGTGAAACTTAACAAACCTTTTCTGCAAAGAGTTTCTCTTGAAGACAAAAGTGGTTGCATCACCATGGTTAATGTGTTATATTCATGGCTGTCTTCTAAGTATAGCTGTTGTGGCCAACTTGGACATAAAGCTTCTCATTGTCTTGGGATTCATAATGTAGCCTCTGATGTAGCCTCTAGTCTTGCTAAAGATTATGGTTTCATCTCAAGTGATACTCAAAATTCAATCTCTACGCATGTTACTCTTCAAGCTGATTTTTCAACGCCCATAGAAGTAATTTCTGCAACTGAAACAACTACTACAACTGTTGGTATCCCAAGAAGTGATCCACAACAAAACTCAGCTCCTGCTATAGAATCTCAATCGGATATTGTAGCGGTTATACCTCATATACCATCTACTGAGACTGATGCAAACTCACATAAATTGTCATCACTTCTTCTGAAACAGAGATTTTCCAACTAAATGAAGTCTCGTTACATGCTGGTCTAGTAGTTCTAGACACGTCTCCCATCATTAAAGTTACTCAAGATGCCACAAGTACTAAACAAGGTAATCCTCTTTCTTTACTGCTCTCAGATTTGGACTTAACTCCACATGTACCAGAGATGACTATATGTACAACTGAAGACAATGAATGATATAATATGAGAATAGAGGAAAATCAGTTTACACTTTTGGACCAAAACATGTTTGAGGATTCATTTTTCCAAACAAGTCGAGGTGGTAAAACAATCAAACCAACTCAAAAGGTACAAGAAATACTTTGGACTACAGTTGGCGGTCGTGGAAACCGTGGTCAACGAGGCCGAGGTGGACGTGGCCAAATCACTTATAAGGATTTAGTGAATTGGTGTTTTTCCTAACTCCTCCCTTTGTTTAAATTATTTTGACTGATGCTCATTTAAGTGTATCTTCCTTTACTTTGTATGTATGATTCTACTCTACAAAACTGTATGATTTAAAAAAGTCATAGCTATGTATTTTGTTTCATGCATTTCAATACGAAAACCCTTTTTCAAAAAAAAAAAAGAATAAAAAGGTGTCCCTCTCAAAGTCGGTTAAAAACATTAGCCTTCACGTGTAATCCAAATGGATATGCTTCTTAGTTCTCAAGATACTTTTGTTATCAAACCCCACTTTATTTCTTCTTAGATTAATACTGAAACTTTGAATCCTCCGAACATAAATGTGTTATGTAAACCAATTGGAGTTGTCGAGTTGGTAAAAAAATGTTTAGGAGGTTTTCGTTATTTGGGTTTGATTTGGGTTGGCTATCAAAATATTTATATGATTTTTTGGGTTTCAGAATTAGTCAGAAAGTGGGTTGATACGTTGAGCTTCAGTATCCTCTACATAAGATAATGTAGAGGCCCCATTGGTTCAAGTCAATGGCCTCATAAAAACTAATTATATGAGTTAACAAAAAAAAATTATGTATCTAAACCTATTATTTTCATATATAAGTTATTTTTGGTCGAAAATAAGTTATTGATATAGTAATGATATATCGTAAAAAGATCTCTTCTACGTGAAAGAGAGAAAAACATTTTGTCTGCCTTCTCTCTACATTGACTTTCTTCTACCACAAACTTCTGACGAGTGATTCTTTTTGTCTTTTTTGGCGTCGGGCCCTTGATGGTGCCGTGAGAGACTTCATGACACAATATGTCTCCGGCGAATCAGAAACGGCGTCGTGCAGCACTGGTCGACCCGGAACGGTCCGACCAGACTGCCTTCCAACCGGTCCTCACCTTGGTCAAAGAGGGGGGGAAAATCGTAATTTTAAAGTTCATGACGCCCGAACGGACTTCATAACTGAAAAGAGGACGGGAAAAAATCGAATTAGGCTTTCGTTTTGCTAGAATCGGATTAAGGATGGTCTAGTTATGGCTACTTGAAGTTGGTTGACTAAAAGTTAACAGTCAAATCAAAGTCAACCAGTCAACCCAAACCAGACTGAACCAGGTCCATTCCATAACCAGCCCAATTATCCTTAACCCAACCCTAAACCAACTAAACCATGAATTGGAATTGAAATCGGATTAAACCGGAATTGAATTGAAAACCGAACCAAACCAGAAATTAAAATTGCAAACCGGAAATTGGGATTTGGAAATTGGATCAGACCAGGCTAAACCGGACCGAACCAGATTGAACCAGACCAAACCGGTCGATCCGGTTGACCCAGCCGACCGAGTCAACTCAGTTCGCCGGCGAGTTGACTCAGCGGCGGCAATGGTGGCTCTGGCGTTGGCGACTGCGGCGGACGGCGACGGGCGACGGACGGCGACGGGCGGCGGTGCTCCGGTTCCGGTCGGCAGTGGACAGCGGTGCCTGGGCGACTCTGGTGGTTCTCTGGCGGCGCGTGGCCGCGCATGAATCTCACACGTACGGCACTTCTCCGGCGTGTGAGGGCACGTGCGGCGGCATGTGGGCGAGCGGCTGACTCATCCGGCTTCGTCTCGTTGAGCTGAACACGGTGGTGACTTCAGAGTTTTGGGATTTGGGGTGGTTTAAAAGATATGGCTAAAAATAACTCGGGTTTTCGAAAACAAAGCTAGATCTAGGGTTCCAGAAGTTACCTAGTGAAGGAGAGAGAGAAAAACGACGGAATTGGCTTGCTGCGGACTCGAACGGCTCGGGAACTCGACAGGGCTTTGCCAAAAAGGATTTAGAATGGTTTTTCTAATGGGGTGACTTGGTATTTATAGGAGAATGATAAGGGAGAAAACCCTAGTTTGAATATGGAAACGGGGCTTTCCTCCTGAGCTTTTGGACTTTCACCTTCTCTTTAACAATTTTTTTAATTGGGCCGGATTGATCCATTACACTTCACCACCATCCTTTTGCTATTAACGTCGCTCCACCTTGGTTAATATTGTGTTTCGCGGTTTGCAATAGATTATGCATGAGTTTCCTCCGGCAATGCATGGTTGTAAAGGTGTGTGGCTCAACAAATCTTTCTCGGTGGCTCCAAGGACAAGCCTTTTAGAGATCTGCTTCCTTGTCTTCTTTCGCTTGTTTTTGCTCTTGAGATTCGAGCGGCAATGCCGCGTCAATGTTGCGGGGGTGTGGTGAAGTGATTTTCTCCGATGTTGCAGCGTTGAGTGGACCTCCGTGAGAGATCTGCTGGATGTCGCCGGAAAAGCCAAATCTACTAGCGGACATTAGATCTGGAGAATCTTGATGTTTTCTCCGCGGCTTCTTGATCGGGGAATCCTCTTCTCCTTCTTTTACTTTGGTCTTCGGTGAATAGTATTCTCCTCATGCTACCTTAGATTTGGTGGTCTAAGTTGTCTTTGGTCTCTCCTTGTGTTTGACGGTTCATGGGTGGAAAGTGGTCTTGTTCTTTCCGGCAATCTCTCCGCCTTTGTGCTGCTCCGATTGTCGCAGGCGGTATCGTCGTCGAGCCCAAATCCTCTAAGGCGGTAGCTGTGTTGTTAGATTTCTAAAGTTTTTGGTGTATCCGGTTTAACCGATTTTTTAGTTTGTATCTGGTTAATCTATTTGTAAATTTGGTTTACATAATAACCAACCCAATTTCGGGTCTTTGGTTAATGTCAATTTATCCGAATTAAAACTAAAAAAATATAAAAATTTATTTAATGCAAAATAGTTGAGAAAACAGAGTCATGATATACATATATTATGTGTCTAAGAACATCCACATTGATAGTCTTTTATTTACAAAAAAAAAAATAATAATAATAAATATTATTTAACTAGAAAAGTCTCTAAAAATTCTAAAAAATCATTTGAAATATTTTTCTATATTTTCTCATTATTCATAAGAAATTATTGTAATAAAACAGTAATATTTATTATTTTTTTATTTTTTTTTAACACTGTTTATTAATCTGATTTGGAACACATTACATCATAGAAGTTCTAAAGATGAAGAACAATGAGAAGCTAATGGTCTTTCCACAAGGAAATCAATTGATAATGACACACTAGCAAGATCATGCCGATCTTTTTCCGAAACAAGATAGAAAATCAGACGTTCCCAATCCTACACTAGCAGGCGGACTTCTACTTTTAATACCTTATGATAATTCTCATAATAATGATAGATCTTCTTCTTCAATTGCTTTGTCAATTTTTCCGGAGAAGGCTTCTATGAAACTACCGTTGAAAAAACTTGAACATCAATAAACAAATCAAATTGATAATTAGGATTGACAAACATCCAAAATCCAAGCTTGAGAAAGAGAGACTGCGACCAGTGCATCTGGAATACTCCAGACCAAAGAACATAACACAAAAAAACATGAGAAGGTCATTGATGGATAGGGAGAGCTTACTGTTATGACCACTGAACCAACCACAACACTCGAAACCACCAAAACCCATCATCAAACCACGACCAAACCCAAAACCGTCGAGGAGTGCATCCTTACTCACAGATCCAACACCGCCGCAAACGATGGAACATGAGAAAAATCTCGTTGAAACCGATTTGCTTTCACCGCAGGAGAGCAGGGGAGCTACGCCACCGGAGAGAACAAGTTACGATAAACCGTCGCTCGAAAAGAGGAGGATGAGCCACCGCAACATGATAAAAAACCTCTAAAAAGCACAAAAACTTAAAAGGAAGAGAGCCAAAGCCAAAATCAAAAAGAAGAGAAACAATAAAAGAGAGAAGAGATGGAGCCTCTCCGGCGGCAGCAAGACACGCCGGCCGCCGGAGAGGAAATAAGAAAGAAAATGTGCTTGACGGCTGGAAGGTTTTGGGAGAGAACACTAGGGTTTTTTTCTCTCAAACGTGCTTGATTTATTATTTTATTATTTTGTATATAAAATCTTTCAGAATCTTTTTCCAATGAAGATACTCTAAAAACCTTTAAAATGTTAATGATTTAGTTCAGGACAGGTTCAAGGCAGAGAACACAATCAATACATGCATTGGTTTCCGACTCTTATTTTTTATATGTTTTCTTATATGATATTTTTTAGCAACATTTTCTTATATGATAAAACAGTTTTTAAGAAAATAAATTGTGTAAAACAATCCACTTTCTCTTTACTTTTTTTTTTTAATACTTCATCATCACACTTTCTTTTTACTTTGTAGTTTTATTTAATTCAAGATCGGTATTGGTTCATGGTATCGCGACTTCTCCTTTCGTGATAATGAACATGTTTAAGCCTTCCTCAAGGTCTAGTATTTATCCATTGTAAGATGTTGTTTCTTTGATCTTTCAAAAAATGTCTTACTTTTATATAAATATATAACTATTTTGGATTTCTTCTAAAAAACTGTGGTAAATTTGAAAATTATCCTTCTATTTGTAGTTTGATTTTTTTTTTCTTCTATTTTTTATTTTAACAATTTTTTTTGAAAGATTGATTTATTAATGAAAAACAGTAATTATTTTTTCCATGAAACAAGATTAAGATGCATATTATAAAATAATTTCATGTGATATGTTATATGATTTTATTCAGTATATATTATACATCTGATCATAGTAGTATAATACAGGGCTTTGAGTGCCACGCGCTTAAAAAATTTTCTCTCTAGAACTTTCACCCCCCCTTTCCGTGTTGGTGGCGGAGATCTCGCCGGAGACGACGTTGATCTCGTTTCTGTGGGAGATTTCCGGCGATTGAACAATTTGTGAGCTGATAGGAAGCCGGGATAGAGCTGACTGGTTCGGTGGTGGGCTTTGGAGCCGCCTTGCTTGGCTGTGCGAGGAAGGTCTTCCATGGCGGAGTTATCGGAGGGCGGGTCTGGTGTGTAGCTGTTCTCCGCGTCGTCAAGCTTAGGGGGCTGTTGAGGGCTGCGGCGAGCTAAGGCAGGCGCCGGAGGAGAGCGACAAACCGGATCTGGCGAAGGTTTGTAATCCCGTCAAGCTTAGGAGGCCGGGAGAGGACACCGGCGAGCTAAGGCAGGCGTTGAATCGGAGACGAGTCCGGTAACAGCGGAAGCCGCTGTGGAAGGTGAGGTGGGAGTCGCGGCGTGTCGAGGACGACGGCGGAAGTGCTAGGTGAGGCTTCACGGTGGAGGAGGCGGCGAGGTGGATAAGTGTGGTGGCCGTGTCTACATCATCGTTTGTTCCTTGCCTCCGAGATCGAGCAAAGGTATGGTTTTTCGAGGCGAATCGAGAGAGAGAAATCTCGACCGACGATGCAATCGCGGGAGAAGGAAAACCAAGGACGTCCGGACGTCACCGGTTCAGTCCGTGGAACCCCGTCGACGGAGGCTGGATCGCCGGAGGCGCCGCCGGTGTGAAGGTCGAAGAAGAAGGGATTGGGCCTAAAGCGTGTTGACCTAATCGCGTCTGGTTTAAGTCGGTTTGAGGTTTTCTTTCGGTTCAATGTGTTTGGTTTTTGTATCCGGTCTGGTCAGGTTTGTAACCGGTTATTGCCGAGTAATTTCGGTTTGATTTATTAATATAATATATTGTTTAAAAAAAAAATGATCATAGTAGTTATGCAAGTGGTTTCAAATTCCGATTAGTGTATTATAAAAGTCAAATGTGTAGATATATTAGGCCACGAAACATTAACATAGTTGGTCTCCACATGGGTGCGCAAACTCTATCGTTCGCTAGTTCCTCTCTTTATTCCTTTTATTTTTGATTTTATTCATTACATTTATGTGTTAATTAAGTTTTAAAATCTTACATTTTTACAATTATTTTCCATGTACAGTTAACGTGTGCAGGAAAATAATGTAGTTAACGTATATATTGTTGCATATTTCGGAGCATTTATTTACTATTTATATAAAACTAGCTATACCGGTGCAGTGTTGTTGTTCACACGTATAAAACTTACTAAATTATTGTTTATATCTTATTCCAGTTTTATATACGCATCTTAGAATCCTCATTTATTAATTACTAATCATTTGATTTTTAAAAAAAATGATTAAAAAATTACTAAACATTTCACGGCAAGATTAATTGTTCAACTAGAATATCAATATCAATATCAAGTTTAAGTAAGATTTTAATAGTATTGATAATGCGAAATGTGACCCTTGCTCTTAAGAGGGGGCTAAGGGTCACTTTGATTAATAACATAAGTAAAACAAAACACATACACACACGAGCATATACATAACATAAAGTACAGTCCATTATGTAAATGACAGGTGTCAAGCAATAAAGCTTATACAAAATTCTATTTCCAACCATTGTGGCACAATAATGACTAGTGTTAAGACGATCATTATTCTGATAAGGATTAAATATTCTATTGTGATAAAGATTAAGAAGATTTACATTATTTGGTGTTATCAATATGTCAATGATAAACACTATATATGTGAGTCTTATGAGTTTGTATTATTCAACCAATTCAATTCAATAATATTATTCTATTTTATATTATCTTTTATGGTATCAGAGCAGACGATTCTTCGGGATCAAATCTAATGTTTCTGCTTATATTTTCTGGTTTTTGTTTCAAAAAAAACAACAATTGAGTTTCACGAAGAAGAAAAAAATTAGCGATGGCGTATTTGGTTTCATGATCTAAACGAGCTTTTTGACCACTTATTTTGCCGTTCACATTAATTTGTGATTCTCTAATTTTCTACTACTTCTTATTTCTTAGACATTGTTATGTCACATCGACACTGAGAAACATGTCTATTAATTATTTTTCTACTATTCTACTTTTATTCCTAACAACCACATATTCATCGTTGTGTGTGTGTTTTTGCTATCTCTACAAGTTTCTGATTTTTCATTTATGAAAACAGAAATTTTATTTATTTTTTCACCCTCGTGAGTAACATCTTTTTAATTCGACTTCTCACCCTCGTGAGTTGTTTTTCTACTTCGCAATCGCGAATTATCTCTGGACAATGCAATCGCGAATTTTGTGCCTTATTTAAAGAACCCTACGATCGGGTATAAACGCCGAAGATGACTCGATGACCGAGTATAACGCCGCGAAGATGACTCGACGGCCGAGTATAACGCCGCGAAGATGACTCGATGGCCGAGTATAAAGCCGTGAAGATGACCCGAAAACCGGGTATAAAACCGATATTTTGATGATTGTCCAATCTCATACGTGTTACCATATATGAGCTTGCGGGAAGGTATTGGGAGATCGTGATAAGATCGGCCGTATCAAGAAAGATTGAGAAGAATCTGGAAGGATCAAGATGAATATCCAAGAAGAGGAAATTTACCATTATCTCTAATATATTATATTCTTTATTAGTTTAGGAATTATGTTAATTCTACTACTATATAAGTCTATGCCTATTGTACTTTATTCTTATGAGAGTCTAATAGAATATCCCACATCGGGAGTTTATATGGGACGTAAGTAATATATAAAGGGTTAGGGTCAATCCACTTATCACCAATTGGTTTTAAGTTGGAAGCCCATAATTAACCCAAATCTAACATGGTATCAGAGCCCGAACACACGCTGCCCGTTTCTAACTAACTATCTATTTCTACTTAATTCGGCCCGACTCAAAATTTGTCTGGCCAATCTAATCTACAATTAATCCTATATTGGGATTGTTTCGAGATTAATGGTTATATGGACCATTATCTCGAGGGGGCGTGTGAGAATATCCCACATCGGAGTTTATATGGGACGTAAATAATATATAAAGGGTTAGGGTCAATCCACTTATCACCAATTGATTTTAAGTTGAAAGCCCATAATTAACCCAAATCTAACAACTCGATACTTCTCAAATTAAAGAGCTCCCAAAGATAGAGGCACACCTTTTGATCCCTCTTACCATAGCTAACGTTTTGTATATATGAATACCGCGATGAACTTACTATAGGCAAAAATAAGAGAGTCACCAAGACAAATATCTTTTGTCTAAAATTCTTTTTATAAATCTTTGAATAGCGAATACAAAGTTATTAACAATATATAATAGAGAGAATCATAAATCCTGTGAATAATAATCGCAATCATTAATCCTAAACATGCAAAAATAAATAGTTCATATATTGATATATATTGATCACATCAACTAGGGGTGGGCGTTCGGGTATCCAAATGGGTTCGGTTCGGGTTATTCGGGTTTTCAAGTTTTCGGGTTTAGGCTCATTAGCCCCATTCGGATATGTAGCATAAACGGATTGGGTTCGGTTCGGTTCTAGCCGGGTTCGGGTCGGTTCGGGTTAATTACTGGAAACCCATAATCCGATCGGTTTTGAACGGGTTCGGGTAATAACCGTACTATTATCTATTATGCATAAATGTTCAAAGACCAAATTTTGAACTTCAAAATGTATAATATATGGTTGATGGGATGGGGGTTATGTCGAGATTCTAACATGTACTCACCTTGATGGACAGTGGACAATGAACAAGTCATGTTTGCAAAGTTCTTGTACTTTGACAATGGACAATGGACATCAAAGTAAACGATATTCTAACATGTACTCACCTTGATGGACAATGGACAATAAACAAACCAGAATCTACCGTGACTCACCTTAGAAATGGACAATGGACAACAAAGCAACAAGATTCTAACCTAGACTTATCTTGCTGCTACAAATGTATATCTTTGCATAATGTGTATTGTGAAACGAAGTTATTTGAAAACCAAGTTCTTCAATCAAATAACATAAAGCAACAACTAAATTCCAAAGCTAAAATCGCAAACTGCATCTTGTATAACACCAAATTGAAAAACATGAATCAAAAGACTTCAAACTAAAAGAACTACTAATCCATCTCTGGACCTTGATCTCCACCTCCCTCAAAACAGACATCTTTTATGCATACTTTTCCATCATCTCTGCAAAACAAAACAAAACAACAATAACAGTTGAGTAAGACAATTAAATGTAATAGTTCAAATAATGTTTGTAAAACTGTACAATATAACATCTTAAGCAAAATCATAAAGCTAGCTCACGTACAATATAACAGGAACTTATAAACCAATTCTTGGAATTAGTTCCTAAAACTAGCTCAGACCACTAACTCATATAAGCGAAAGATGCGAAACGATTATAACAGCAACATGAACAAGCTCAGACGTACACTATAACAAGAACACGAATTATGGTGATTTGGAATGAGATCTTCTCTAGTTACCTTATCTCTCGAAAAGTTAGCAAGAATTAAGAGATTTTGTAACCAAATCGGGATATTTGGGATTGGATTCACTTGTTACCTTATTCTTCGAAGAGTTTTTTTTTTTCCTATGAATACTGGATATGTATATAAATTTGGTTTATATGGGTTTCGGTTTATATGGGTTATCCAATCGGGTTTCGGATTTAACCCGAACCGGTCCATAACCCAAAGTATTATAACCTATGTTCCAATCGGTTATTGTAAAGGATCCGAACCCGTACCGAACCGGCTTTTTCGGGTTGGATCCGGGTTCGGGTTTCGGGTTCGGGAAATATGCCCACCCCTAACATCAACTAACAAACGGTAACAAAAATTCCTTTTTTTTTTTTAACGCTGTTTTATTATATCTAATCCGATACAAATTACATCATTGAAGAAGCTCGATGTATGAAATACCATCAGAAGCTATTGATCTTTCCCACCCGCAAATAGGTGAAGACAATCAAACTATGATACAATAGCGATACCATACATAAAGGATTTTTAAAACAGAGTAAAAATAGAATGTTCCCGAACCTACACCAGTTGGCGGCCTTCCAATATCTTTACTTCCAATACCTTTATCAACGAGAATTCTCGCAAGTGAGATAAGTCTTCTTCTTCAAACGTCTTTATCAACTTCCTCCGGATTAGCTACATCGGAGCTACCGTAAGAAAGCTTGACCGAACAAATTCAGACCGGAGATAAGAAAGATTGCTAGTACTTTCCGTTAAAACAACAGGAACACACCCAAGAAAGACCCAACACAATAAAAACCAACTTAAATCGATAATTAGATTATCAAAACCCGAAAATATTGCGGTCAAGCCGTACCGTTGATCAAAAAGATCCGGGATTTTCAGTGGTTTAATCCAAATTACAATCGATAATAAGCTTTAAAGCAATGATAAGAAAAGACATAATAAAACCCAACAAACCACCGGATTAAGGACAGAAGACAAACAATGAAAATTGACTAGGCTAACCCAGAACACATCTCATCTGTCTGAACCAAAGCCTTCCCGAAGAGGTAAGGAGTCTTATAAGCAACGAATCGATCAAATCGATCGCCTACCACAAACAAAACCAAACACAGCAGAACCGTACCATACCACAAACCATAAACCGCTCAACAAACCCAACCCAACCGGAGTTAGAACCGAGCAGATGAAAGACTAGTACGGCCGGAGCTAGACGAACGAGATAAACCAACAAGATCAGAGGGAAGACGAGTCCGAGAATAAACCGGTCAACGGCTAGCCGCAGTAACCGCACTCCGAGACGCCGCCCACACGGAGATGAAACCACGGTAACAAAAATTCAGACAATACTATATGCTAAATTTATAGATTTAAGAAATCATTTTCGTCTTTTTAATCCCTGCTTGTTCCCTGATTCACATAAATAACATTCTCAAGTTTTAGATGAAACTAAAAGTTCAAAAAAAAAAAGTTTTAGATGAAACTCTTTAGTTGAGCATATTCCATGCTTCCAGCTCTCTGTGAGCAAACATGAGTCGTTTTCTGCTACTTGTTTTATATATAAAGACGAAAACAGAGCATCGATCTTGCTGATGAATCATCAAGTCAATGTTGATGATTATGAAGACAAATAGAAAAACACGACAATGATCTGTACTTCTCATTTTCCCCCAAACTAGCAAATTAAAATCTAAAAACAAAGACGAAGTTTCTTAATAACTTAACTATACAAAAAAATATGATGGCCCGTCCTGGACATAACCAAATGAAACATTGGACCTCTAAATTTTATAGGGAAAACACATATTTTTATGGTCCCTAAATTATATTAAAAATGATTAAAATTTATACTAAAATATTTATGTCTACAAATTTTCAAGATGGGCCATGTCAATTGAAATCGCCAAAACTTGAATAAGTGGCAAGCCCTATACTATAGAGTAACTATATCGTTTGACTATAGGGTTAAAACCAAATCAAATATAAAATAGATGAATGATGGAATTCACCTTATAAATCTATAGAACAACCAAAACTGAACTTAAACTCATTAAATGGATTGAGCTCATTTGAGACCAAACATGTGGGAGTTATATGAAATGGGAATGATTTCTAAAATGTTACATTTTCTGACTAATTTTGATATTCGATTGAATAAACTCTGAGAATATACGGGCTAAAATGAGAAAGAGAAAATCGGGAGATGGTGGTAGTGGGTTTGAAGGCATCTTGCTTATTTATATCCTTCAAGGGAACAGAAGTGGTCAACATACGTCATAGGTGACGTTTTCTGCCATGTTTAGTCATATTTTAAACATAATAAAACAAGAACTAAACAATTAAAAGTAATTAACTTATTGGTGAATTAAAAGTCGGACTATGGAGTATAGAGACTTTTCATCTTTGTATTGTCACTTATTTTATATAGTTTGGCATTATTCATTGCCAAATGAATGAATGACTACATCAAATATTCGTTTTTTGGAAAACTTAGGATTAATTGTTCATCTAAAGATTACTTAGTTATATTATACGAAAGTCCCTACAATACAACACTAAAATGTTGTAAATATTAGCGAGTTTACAATATAAAACACTAGAATAAACAATTAATCCAGACACAAAATAAAAATATTACTTCATATATATTGCCCATAATTCTTGATTAGAGACCGGTGCCACCAGTCTTTACTCTGTCTATGATGGAACTCCCATATGCGAAGATGAGGGTATGATTGAAACTACCGGTAAACCAACAATAACAAAATGTTTTGATGAAGATATATAATATGTTTATAAAATATTTCTATTATGGATTTATAAAATATAAAACCATTATATAAACATAATTTTTATAAAATAAAAAAGAATATTAAAATTATAAAATTCAAAAAGAAATTTGGATGATTTTAATTGGTAAATTATGGAGTTGGAGAAAAGCCTTGGAAGCTAAAAAAAACTGTATAAAAACATCCGGCTGTCTGACGCGTGTACCAGTATGGCGGGTAATTGGTTAATAATAAACCGTTAAAAAGGAAAAATCAAAATAATTATTCAAAGTACGATCGTGGTCAAGCCTTTACAACTCTAGCCAGTCTTGTTGCCTGGCGTGGAGCAGACGGCTAAAGTGACGGAATCTTAACGCCGATGGCTGTTGAAACTCTCCTGATCGACTTTCGTTACCGTAACGGTACGGGCATGCGCCTTCACGCTCCGTCCCAGCCTTTAAAAGCCAACACATTCATGACTTATCCTGTAATTAATATTCTTCATCCACGAACGCCAATGGTTTAGTACGTTCAGGAAAGTAGAAAGTATGTGTAGTTATAACTTACAAAGCATGCTTTAATTACTTATCAAAATACTCAGATAAATGAAATTTATTTTAGAAGAGTGTAGAAGAATTTACTATTTCTTATTGGTTTAAGAATCAAAATTCTATTTATTTGGCAGTTTTCTATAGAAAAAAATTATAAAATAACACAAAAATACACTTTGTCATAAATATAGCACCAAGAAAAATAATTGACATTTTTAACATTATTTGGATTACAAAACTTTTATAGCATTATATAATTTAGGGTTTAGAATTTATTATTTAGGATTATGATTTATTATTTAGGGTTTAGAGTTTAGTATATAGGGTTTAAGATTTATTATTTAGGGTTTAATATTTAAAGTTTAAAGTTATGGTTTATTTAGTCTTTATCCTTTATTAAATGCTATTTTGGTGATTTTTCCTCTTTGTTGTTATATTTGTGACAATAAATGTTTTTGTGTTATTTTTGCGATTTGCCCTTTTCTATATGTTAAATATTTATTTGATGGTTTTTTTATTGTCACCAGCTACACATCACATTATTTAGCTTGAAACACACTAAGTATTATGAAAATTAAGAATTAAAATTGATATTAACTTTTCCAGTTATATATGAACATAGAGAGAAAGAGTGGAGATAGTCATCAGACTTTTCTAAAGATAAAAACTTGTTGTAAATTGATTTTTCTTTTATCAATTTGGTAAAAATAAATAAATAATAATCAGTGTTGATTATTTTGATCTTGACTTACATCAAAACATGTGTAACTAAACAATTTTAGAAGAGACAAAAATGGGTTTTCTCTCTCCTGGAGGCGAAAAGTGCGATTCTTAGAGTCGAAACCCTAAATCTCAATTTGCTCTTCTTCTCCAAATCGCATCTCATTAGGTTATCCCTGACCTCGCAGTAGATAGTTCTGATATCGGGGAAGCTTTCTAAAGGTTTTCATCTTGGTATCCACTCAGTCAAGCTCTGCCATGAACAAATCGAAGAGGAAGAAGGAACTATCTTTTATGGAGGAACTTAAAGAAAGAAACCTCCTGGATGAAGGCGACCCAATCGACATACCAGATCTGGAAGTTGAAGACCTTATTGAAGCAAACTCACTCAGTGTTATTGTTAGAGGTCTAAACCCAGCTGCGCACAAAATCGGTGGCTTGGTCAAGGCTTTACCCCCAATTTTGGGTCTCGAAGACAGAGTCAGAGGAAGGGGAGTCGGAGACAAGGAAGTTCAATTCATTTTTCAGTGTGAAAGGGATCTAAATTTTGTACTTGATAAAGGACCCTGGTTCGTCAATGGATGGATAGTGGCGGTAGATCGTTGGCAGCCAAACCCGGGACAAGAATATCTGAACCTGATTCCCTTTTGGATCAGAATCCGCGGACTCCCTATCCATCTCCTCAAGAAACAAGCTGTTGAGAGTCTGATATCACCTCTTGGAAGAGTAGATGCGGTGGAGCTACACGCAAAAACTTCGGACTCTCTAGAATATGTGAGAGCCCATGCCTAGCTTAGAGCGAATGAACCACTTTAATTCAGGAAGCTTGCTAGATTCAAAATGGGCAAGCATATTCAGACGGACCTGGAGTATGAGAAGCTGCTCAAAGCTTTTTTCCTATGCAAAAAGCTCACACATGACCAAAATTCTTGCCCTTATCAGGTTCATTCATCCTCTTTTCCTTCGGAGGTGGGAGCAAAGGCAATCCCTACAGTACTAGAAACCCTTTAACATTGAATGATGAGAACGCTGATCACACTCGGAAAGGTAAAATAAGAAAAGAAAATGCCTTGAGGATTAATGAGAGGCAGAATTCAACCCAAATGAAGATTGGAAAGGCTCAAGCTTGGATAAGTAGAAACCACTCAGAATCAATATCTCGCTCAAAGAACCCTACTAGAGGAGGTTATGTCAGGGGAAAGCAAATTTGGAAGCGTAAAGAGACCCAATCTCTGGACAAAAGGGGAGAAGGAGGAAGCTCTAATAGTCATGGAGAATCAGTGCACTCATCCCATAGAAAGTCCAAATCCTCTGATAATGAAGCCTCCATTCCACTTAAACCAGCACTGGCTTCAAAGATGGAAGAATCTCAGCCCATCTCAGTATTCCGACGACTGAGTGCCAGTAATTCTGATTTGGATAATTTATCTAAGGAAAAGGGAGCTGGAAGCAGTAAGAGATGGTCATATGTTTTTGAGAGATTTGGTGGAGTTTCATCACCAAAAGAGCATCAGGGGAACTTAACTGCAAAAAGAAGAATGTTGAGCTCAAGTGATGAAAGACTTACAAAAAATAGTAAAATGTCAGGTGAGGACGATTCAAATCAATCTCCATATGTGTTCGCGAGACTAGGAGAACAATATTTGGCAGGAAGTCCTGGATGCTCAAAGTCCTTGAGCTCTGGTAACAAAAAACATTCATCTAATATGGCTGCACAAGTCACAATTCACTCTGCCTCTAAACAGGCTGATGATGGTGAAAACTCGAAGAAAGAAGGGTTAATGGTTAATACCAACCCTTCGAAATCCCAATAAGGCTGTTGAGCTGGAACTGTCAGGGGTGGGGAATATCCCGACTGTTTGGCATCTAAGGGAAGTACATAGTCAATACTTCCCAGAGATATTATTCCTCTGTGAGACCATAAATAGAAGATTGTACATGGAAAACATTGTCAGTCATTTAGGCTTTTTTTGACATCCACATTGTTGAATCAATTGGCAAATCTGGAGGATTAGCTCTTTTGTGGAAGGAATCTTGCACGGTGAAAATCCTATACTCGGATAAAAGATTGATCGATGCTCAAATTACCTGGGAGGATAAAGAGTTTTACTTCACTGGAGTTTATGGTGATCCTGTCAGGAAATTGAGGGGTGAGTATGGGAGAAGATTTTGAGAATTGGATCAAATAGAAAGGGGCCCTGGTTGTTATTGGGAGACTTTAACGAGATCGTTGATCCCAGTGAGAAGGTTGGAGGCGTAGCCAGGAAGAAGGATGATAGCGAAGAATTCTGTCAAATGCTTAATGGCTGCGGTTTATGGGAAATCATACATATTGGACATAAACTCTCATGGTCTGGTGTAAGAAATGATGAATTGGTGCAATGTCGGCTTGATAGGACTGTAGCAAACCAGAATTTTATGAATCTGTTCCTTCAAGCCAACGCAGTTTACCTTCAGCGTATCAGTTCAGATCACAGCCCGCTACTGAATTGTTTGCTAGGTGATCGCTGGAATCGAAAGGCAAATTTCAAATATGACCATCAATTCTTTCGGAGACCAGGCTTCCAAGAGGCAGTAGTAGAAGCTTGGAACAGAAGTAGTGAGTCTTCTATCAGTTGTTTATCACAAAAGATTCAATTCAGCAGGAAGGCTATCTCAACTTGGAAAAAAAGGAATAAGCCGAACTCAGATTTAAGGATTCAGGAGCTTCATCATCAAATTGACTCACTCTCCAGGAGTACGAAAGGGGACCTTGCTGAGATGAATCGACTGAAGTCAAAGCTAAACCGAGAATATAAAAACGAGGAGACGTTCTGGAGGCTAAAAAGCAAAAACTCTTGGCTATGTAATGGTGATAAAAACAACAAAGCATATCATGCGATGGCTAAGAATATGAGAGCCCAAAACAGACTCAGGTGCCTTAGAGATTATCAAGGGTGTGCAGAAGCTGATCTTGGTAAGGTTGCTGAGGATTATATCAAAAAGCTTTTTGCCTCAGAAGACGTTGGTATTTCCATTGGGGCAGACGTCATCTTGACTGGGAATGAGTCGAGGGTTACTCAAGAACAAAACAATAATTTGTTGAAGCCGGTTACTAAGGAAGAAGTTAGAGCTGCAGTTTTTGATATTAACCCTTATAAGTGTCCGGGTCCCGATGGTATGAATGTATTCTTCTATCAGCAGTTCTGGGCATGCGTGGGAGAGGATCTATACAACATGGTAAATGAATTCTTCCTCAATGCAAGGCTTGAAGATGGGATCAACAAGACAAACATCTGTCTAATACTGAAGAAGATAGGTGCTTGTAGCATGACTGAATTTCGCCCCATAAGTCTAAGCAATGTAGCATATAAGGTGATAGCGAATGTCATGGCTAAAAGGCTCAAAACAATCCTTTCCTCACTGATATCATAGACTCATGCTGCATTTGTGAAGGGCAGATTAATTATAGACAATATCTTAGTCTGTCATGAGTTACTGCACGCGCTCAGATCCAACAACAAGTGTGCTGAAGACTTTATTGCGGTCAAGACCGATCTGTCCAAAGCCTTCGACCGTGTGGAATGGGGCTTCTTGAAGTCATCCCTTGAGCTTATGGGTTTTGCTGGTCAATGGATAAACCTCATTATGAGTTGTGTCGCATCTGTATCTTATCATGTCTTATAAATGGACATCCGTATGTTGGTATTAAGCCGAATCGAGGCATTAGGAAGGGGGATCATTTATCCCCCTACCTGTTCATTATATGCATGAAAATTCTTGTGAGGATGATGCTCAAAGCAGAAAAAGAAAAGAAGATCACATGATTAAAAGTTGCGAGAAAGGCTCCAACAGTATCTCACCTCTAATTTGATGATGACAACATGTTTTATTTCAGGGAGAGGGATAATGAAATCAAACACTTCTTAGCAATCTTGGAGAAGTACAATCTAGCTTCTGGACAAAGGATAAATTATCAGAATTCCAACATTTACTTTGGGAAGCTTATTCCGGATCATAGAAGAAACCATATCAAGTAGAAGCTAAGCATAACTGAGGAAGGTGGTGGAGGACTCTATTTGGGGCTACCATAAGCGTTTGGAGGGTCTAAGATCTCAGTTCTAAGATATGTCAAGGACATGATGCACCAAAAGTCAACGGATGGCAAAACCAGTTCCTATCTCCGGGTGGAAAGAAGGTCTTGATTAAGGCTGTAGCGATGGCTCTCCCTACATATCCAATGTTCTGTTTCCTTCTCCCAAAGATCCTCTATAAGAAAATAGCCTCTATCATCTCTGAATTTTGGTGGAAAAGCTCAAAATATAAAAGAGGTCATTGGAAGTCATAGGAGAAGCTTAGCAAACCAAAGAAGAATGGTGGTCTTGGTTTTAAGGATATTGAAGCTGCTAACATCGCCTTGCTTGGGAAACAACTTTGGAGAATGTTGAATAACAAGGATCTGCTGCTGACCAAGATCTTTAAGGCAAGATATTTTCAGAATGTTAGTCCTCTTACTGCGGAACTTGGTCCCATCCATCCTTTGCATGGCCTAGTATACACCAAGCTCAAGCATTAGTCAGGAAAGGTTCAAGAGCCTTAATCGGGAATGGCAGGACCACGTCTATATGGGAAGATCCATGGCTGCCAACCCAACCGGCCAGGCGAATTCTATCCATGAAGAGAATCAATCAGGCACTCTACAACAAAGCAACTAAGCTAAATACTGTAAGTGATCTCCTCTCAAACGATGGGCGTGAGTGGAATAGCGAGCTGATTAACGAGATGATGACTGAGATGGACGGTGAATACATTGAAAGAATACGACTGTGTGGTACGAATTGTGAAGATAGCTACTGCTGGGACTTTACGAACTCAGGGCAATACACCATGAAATCGGGATATTGGACCTTTATCAATCTTATTCAGAATGAAGCTTCGCAAGATGTGACTACACAACCGAGCTTTGAACCTCTATAGAAGCTCATTTAGGAAGCGGATACATGTCCTAAGGTTCAACACTTCCTTTGGAGATGTCTGAATTGCTGCATTCCAGTAGCTGAGAGATTAAACTATAAACATCTCTCAAAAGATGGAAGTTGTCTCCGCTGTCAAGGATCTATGGAAACCATTAACCATCTTCTCTTCTCCTACCCTTTTGCGAGGCTTGTTTGGGCTATTTCCCCAATGCCGGCACCATTGCAAGGTGAAATGGACAATACCCTTCAAGAGAATTTCTATAGAGTTATGACCTGTGCTCCAAAGTACCCATTTGAAAGAGATAGAGGGAAAATCGCCTATTGGATTATATGGAGATTGTGGAAGAATATGAATGATTTTGTTATTAAAGGGGAGACGTATGGTGCTGAGGCAACTCTGCAGAAGGCTATGGAGGATATGGAAGAATGAAGATGTTGTATACAAGAGGAAGGAAACAAGATTATAGTAACGTCACGGCTCCCTGATGATACCAAATGGTCTCCTCCAACCGCAAGGATGGGTAAAATGCAATGTGGACCGGGCCTGGAAGCAACAGGAAAATAACGCTGGAATTGGATGGATTCTCAGGGATCATAGTAGACGTGCTCTATGGTTGGGGGCCAGAAAAATACCAAGACTCCGAACACTACTCGAGACTGAAGCAGAGGTACTCAGATGGGCTATTTGGTGTATCATAAGATTCAACTACATGAATATAATCCTTGAATCAGACACACAAAGTTTGGTAAAAACCTTCAATGATATTGATTCATGGCCAACACTGAGACCCTGGATAAAAGATTGCCATACGATATTAAACACTTTGGAAATGTCTTGGTATGTTTTCATGGCAGAAGTGGTAACAAAGTGGCTGACAAAGTAACAAAAGAAGCTATCTCTTTGGAGAATAATGTTTCAAACTTGTACTCTATCATGCTTAGTTGGATTAGAGCTTTTATTGAGGATAATCTATCTATTGTATGAAAACCTTATATGGCTAATTAGAGTTGATGAGTTATAAAAAAAAAAACAATTTTAGAAATGTACTATCTTACATACAGATTTACAGATTTACAGTTGGTTATACAATAATGATATGTGTAATCTATTAAAAATAATCCACATCTTTAGAAATATTAAATCAAATAATAAAAAATAAGAAATGTTTTGTAGGTAGAGACAGAGAAATCCGTTTAAAAGCAACGAAGGTGTGAGGCGTAACTGAAGACGCGCTTCCTAAACGGGGGTTTTGAGCCACTGAAGATTCCTTTTTATTTGTAACGGCGTTTTTGACGATTAGTCACGACTCACGAAGAAAGAGACAAGGTTGGTGTTGGGAGGCGATTGAACCGGTTTTGCGGGGAGAGAGTAAGAGATTACAGTTACAGACAGAGCAGGATTGGTGCTTTTCGTTCCGTTACGACTCAGATCCAAAGCTCGTGGCTTTTCTACCATTAAATTCTCCCATTTAGAGCACTACAATTAGGACTTATTTCAAGCTTCGTCCTTGAGAAGAAGATTTAATCAAGCTTAAATTTGGAATTGGCGGCGGCAGGTTAGAAAAAGGCTACAGCTGATGACGATAGGTATGTTTTTCGCAGTGTGATAGTTCTGTAGTGGAAGTGCCGGAACGACCGGAGTTTTGTTTTGTTTTTATTGTCTAAGAAATTGGCGGGTAAACAGGTGAAGAAGATATGTATAATGAGTTATGGAAATTATGCGCGGGGGCGGGACCTCTGGTTGATGTTCCTCAAGCTGAGCAAAGAGTCTATTACTTCCCTCAAGGTCACATGGAACAAGTAAGCTCCTTTTTTCTTTTAATTTCTATAGATTGATGATGTTCGGATCTATCGTGGAAAGATTCTTTGGGTTTTGAGAAAGTTTTTATATGAAAACATTTCTATTTTTGGTAGAGATTTTGATTTTGATTTTTTTTTTTGTCAGCTCGAAGCCTCAACGCAACAAGATTTGAATACAATGAAACCGCTTTTCGATCTTCCTCCAAAGATTCTATGCAGAGTTATGAACGTTCGTCTTCAGGTATGATGTTTTTAGTACTTGATCCATCATCTTCTTCTAAGAATGATCATTATCGAGATATAGATGAACCTTACTAGCTAGAAAAGTTCCGGATCTTGTTTTGACTAAAATCAATGTTTTGATTCTTGATCTTCAGGCGGAGAAAGATACGGATGAGGTATATGCCCAAATTACATTGATGCCTGAAGGAACAGTGAGTGACTAATTCAGTTTTTATTTCTTTAACTTGTTGCAACTCTCTCATAAGTCATATCCAATGACTGCTAATCTTTAAAAACTGAATCAGGTTGATGAACCTACGAATCCTGATCCTTCTCTTCCTGAGTCTCAAAGTCCAAAAGTTCACTCTTTCAGCAAGGTTTTGACTGCATCTGATACAAGCACGCATGGTGGATTCTCTGTTTTAAGGAAACATGCCACCGAATGCCTTCCTCCGCTGGTAATTTTAGGACACCCTTTTCTGCTTAGTTTCCTACCAAATGGCTTACAACAAGAATTTCATTTGTTCTCGTCTTCCTTTAGGATATGACCCAGCAAACCCCAACCCAGGAGTTAGTAGCCGAAGATGTGCACGGTTATCAGTGGAAATTTAAGCATATTTTTAGAGGTGATGAATCCATTTACTAAAATGAAATGATAAGATTTCCTCTGTGCCATATCCACAAGATAAGCTCATGTGACCAACTAGGTTTTGTGATTACCGATCTTGTTTTTACCTATTAAACAGGACAACCACGGAGGCATCTTTTGACGACAGGTTGGAGCACCTTTGTTACATCAAAGAAATTGGTTGCTGGGGACACCTTTGTGTTCCTGAGGTATATATACTTCACACTGCTACCTTGCTCTCTTTCTTTTGATTTTCCAAAGGTTGATTTTGATCTTGAACTTTCCAAACTATACTTCAGAGGGGAGAACGGAGAGTTACGTGTTAATCGTCAACAGATCAATTTGCCTTCATCCGTCATATCAAGTCATAGCATGCATCTGGGAGTGCTTGCTACTGCATGCCATGCTACTCAAACGCGAAGTATGTTCACCGTATACTATAAACCAAGGTATACAGTTATTACTCTACGTTGAACATCTGGGATGAGTTTCTTCAACATTTAACTTATTGATTTAATCTCGGTTTGAGCAGGACAAGCCAGTTCATCATTAGCTTGAATAAATATCTGGAAGCCATGAGAAATAAGTTCTTTCTGTAGGGATGAGATTTAGGATGAGGTTCGAGGGAGAGGATTCCCCTGAACGAAGGTAGTCTGGATTTTATTTTCTTTGGTTTGTATCCTGCAAATTCTATGTCCCCAAAGCTGTTCTCTAAACACATATGTTTCTTTATAAAGATTTTCTGGCACGGTTGTTGGTGTTAAAGACTGCTCCCTTCACTGGAAAGACTCACAATGGCGTTGCCTCGAAGTAAATTTCTTTCCTCTTTATACATGCTTCTCAAAATGTTTCTAAAGAAAACTCAATTAGTCTGCTGAATTTTTGTATAGGTTCATTGGGATGAGTCTGCATCGATTTTAAGACCGGATAAGGTTTCACCATGGGAAATTGAGCCGTTTGTAACTTCAGAAAATGTTCCCCAGCCAGTTGTGCTAAAGAACAAAAGGCCCCGTCATGTTAGTGAAGTATCTGCACTTGGTAAGTCACAATATAATCGTCAGTTTTCCTTGCTACATATCTCACTCACACATTATGAGATGCAGGCATAACAGTGTCTAACCTTTGGAGTTGTGCAGTGACACAATCCCATGAGTTTGCACAATCATGCATCACCTCACAAAGGAACTCTCCTCAGCAATGTTATCGTGATGCAACTGAGGACGCTAAGAATTCTGATTGGGACCCTTACTCTGTGTCTAATGTGTCAAAAGAATCAACACTGAACGACCAAATGGTTTTACCAGTGGAGCAGAAGAAACCCGAGACTGCCACTAGTTATAGATTATTTGGAGTTGATCTGATGAGTTCCTCTCTACCGGCTTCCGAGGAGAAAACTGCATCCATGCGACCAATAAACATAACCAAACCAACTCTGGACAGCAACACAGACCCAAAATCCGAGATTTCAAAACTATCAGAGGAGAAAAGGCAGGAACCTGCGCAGGCATCACCAAAAGAGGTGCAAAGTAAGCAAATCAGTTCTACAAGAAGCCGTACAAAGGTATGTAATGAACACTTGTTATGCACACGTAAGCGTATACGCCCTCATTTTACATAATCTAGATATATGTATGAACACAGGTGCAGATGCAAGGCGTACCGGTGGGCAGGGCTGTGGATTTAACAGTACTAGATGGGTACAGTGAGCTTATTGACGACCTTGAGAAGCTGTTTAACATAGAAGGAGAACTACAGAGTCGCAATCAATGGGAAATAGTGTTTACAGACGATGAGGGAGATATGATGCTTGTTGGTGATGATCCATGGCCGTAAGTGACACTCTCTTTCTTATTCAATAGAAAGAGAAACACTCATATTTGTTGATGAGGAAATCTAAATGGCTTAATTGTGTGTTACAGTGAGTTCTGCAACATGGTGAAAAGAATATTTATATGGTCAAAAGAGGAAGTGAAGAAGATGACACCCGGGAACCAAATCCGGATTTTGTTAACGGAAGTTGACACAACATTAACAACAACAATCTCCAAAACAGAGAACCATTACAACTAAAGTTCTCTTCACTCTCTATCTCCTTCTCAAGCTTAAAAATGGCTCGTTTTTTGGGGAGCTTCTTGTGGAGAAAGAGGGTTTATGGGGAGAGATTTATCTTCTATTTTTAAGGTAGGCTTCTGTAAGTTGTTATTCTTTTTCGTATTAGGAAACTTGTGTGATGTAACGAACAGAGAAGGAGAAAATAAGATTGTGAATAACTGGGGAAGGACTTTTAGGATAATCCTCACGGCTCGTGTAAGCCTTCTTTTCCTTTTCTTTCTTAATTTTTTTTCTTTTATTTTGTTATTTTCATGTAATGTATGTACATATATGTTGTCAAGACAAAACTTCAGGCACTTTTTATACATCGGTATGGTCCATGTTACTAGTAGTCATAGACATAGTCACACATGAAGCAAAAGCTTTTTGAAGAACAAACAATGATAAAATGAATAAGAAGAGTTGATGGACTATTGAACACTGATAAAATAATAAACCTCAGTTGTTCGGATATCCATATCAAAATTAGATCGATAGTAATTTCAGGAGGTTTATTGGTTTGTGTATGTTAGAGTTTTATCTGTTTGTATATACAGTAACATATTATGTCTGTTCTGGGCATTGGTATTGAGCGACACAGCCCGAGGGTTTCGATCTATGTTGTCGCTTACTTGGTCGATATGGCTTGCTCGATGATCTCTCGGATGATTCGGTTGAAGAATGGCATCGGGGGAGACAACCCGATGTGTGTCAGTCGATGCCTAGGCCACGGATAGATTAGTTCAATGTGTGTTGGTCAATATTCTCTCGAGAAGAATCGAGCTTTTGGCCTTGGCTTCATATCGACCGGTGTTGACCGATACAACCAACTGGTGTCGGTCGATACCGACTAGAAATTGCACTTCTTTATATTTGAGTAACTCTTGGGCTCTCAAAGTTTCCTCATAGCTCAAGCATTAACTCTAAACATCAAGAACTCCTTCAAAACTTCAAAATCACACAATAAAAACTCTAAAAGACATAAAATATGTAAACTTTTATCCTAAACACACTTTTATTCTAAACACACTAGGTGGGGTTATTGATTCATGTATTTTAATAGATTTAAAAATCCAAATCAAATTTGGTGTTATTGATTTTATGATTTTAGAATATATATTCAAATCATGTGTTATTGGTTTTATGATTTTAAAATCTATATTCAAATCATATGTTATTGGTTCTATGATTTAGAAATCAAAATTCAAATCACATATTATTCAATCCTACGGATTTATTTATGGATTTGATTTTATATGGGATTTTAGTAGATTTGAAGGATTTTTATGTTAAAAAATACAAACACTTAAATCCGAAAGAAAACCTACGGATTTACAAATACTAATTAGAATCAACATGTTAGATTTAGAAATCAGTGAATTTTACAGAGATTTATAAATCTTATATAGATTTTCAAATCAACTAAAATATATAAACGAATGTTTGGTAGTATTTATGTAGAGAAAAAACAAAAGACCTGTATGTGAACCATCTACATTAATTATTCTATTCATATAGTTAATGACTTTATAGAAAAATGAAGAAGAGCAGTGATGCAAACTGCCTTTTTTGTCAACAATTTCAGATCACGGGCTAAGGCCTTAAAATTTTACAAACGGGGTAAAACTCAACAAAGAGAAAACCGACCCAAATCTACGAAGCCCAACTAAAGCCCCAATCAGAAGATAAGGCTCCACGTGTCAAAACGTCGCAGATGGGAAGCATGCAGATACACGCATCGGAGGAGGAAGCACCACCGGAAAACAGTCGGCGAGCGGGGAGGAGAAAGCCGCAGAACTGTCACAGACCAACTCTTTGCAGGAACTGGGCACCATACGCCAATCAACGCGTCCCAAAACCACCACGAGATCCCTGCATCCAAAGAAAACAGACACGAAAACGCCGCCAGAAGTTACCGACACCATGGAGGCGCCTGTGCTGATGGGATTAAGAAACCCATCAACATCCACTATGTGCTTGTCCTCTAAAGCAGTGGGACACAAACAATATTAATCCCGGAAACCGGATGATCGGAAGCGCAACGGATCAACTCATGAGGGAGATAATGGTGAACGAAGAGAGAGGGGGAGCGAAATCGCCGGCAAAAGCCGAAAGGACCGGAAAATTCGGCAAGTTCCGATAGCGGAAAAGAAACAACCAACCATAGAAAGGAAATCGGATTTATTAGAAGGAAATCCGAAAGAGAAGCAACCTAACAAAACCGATCAGAGATTAAGAAAGGAAAGAACAAAACGGATGAAACCTGTTTCGATCGGGAGCAAAACGACGAATATAAACACGAATCTCCGATTCACCGGAAATTTCGAAAGAAACAAGCGCCGCGAAACTCGATCAACCACCTCTTCCTCTAAAAGATCGGGATCAGAGAAGAGGGAATGAGGAGGAGAGGAGAGAATTTTCTGATACAAACTGTACTTAGCACCATGGACTGACTGCATAGTTTTTTAACCTCTTTGCCCAGATTTTTTTTTTTAATAATTTATATTTTCTTTTAATTGTAAATTTGTATAAAATGTAAATTTTGTATAAAATAGACTTCAAACCCTTTACCTTTCGTGTCCACTCTTCAATTCTTTCCACATATCCACTTCTCCACTTTTCCGCACTCTCGCCTTTTACTTGGATTTCTTTTTTCCATTCTTTTTTTAGGTTTCATATTCTTTTTTTCCAAATAAGGTATGTAATTTTTTATACACCTTTACAAGAATAAACTATAAAAAATATATGTTTAAAAAGATATTTAGTAAATAACAAAACTTTATTTTTTGCATATATTTTAAAATAAAATTTGTTATTGTTAATTGAATATAGGTGACAAAATAAGATGTATAACTTTTTTATACACTTTTACAACAATAAACTACATTCTTCCTTACATCTTTACAAGAAAGGAAAAAAGTTGTGTTCTCCAAACTTTTCATTTATTAAATACTAAGCTTTGTTTTCTTTTATATATATCTAAAGTAAATTTTGTTATTGTTAATTGAATATAGGTGATAACAGAAAATAAATTTCCTAACATTTAGAAAATTAGTTTTTATGAGAATTTATTATTTTATAATTTTGAAAGAAAAATCATGTCATTGAATGTTTTAATTTTAATTTAGATTCACATTATTATTTTATTTTAAAATTTTAATTTATCAACTAAAATTATATATTAATTTCATTTATTTTTATACACAAAAATAAATGTTATAAATAAAAAATCATAGAATTAAAAATATTTTTAAATAAATATAAAAATAAAAGAAACAACAAAATATGAAACAATTTGTATTTTAAATATATATATATTATTCACATACTTATGAAATGATTCTGTAAGTTTTAGTTTTTTAAACATTAATTATTTTTTGGTGTCCACATACTTATGAAAAGATGCCTACATCCGACACCGATGAAGAAGTGAAAAAAATTTGATCCACTAAATTAGAACTCATTATTTAGAATGAGTATTGGACTTAATCCAAATATTAAACCTATCAAAATATATTTTCTTTTTAAATATTTAATATTTTTTATTTAGATAACATACAAACTATGTAAATGGTATCTACAAATATATTAAAACTAGTATGATTTGTTCGCATTATGTACGAACACAAATATTAATAAACTTAATTTTTTATAAAAATAAAAAAAAAACAAATTAATTTAACAATAACAAAATATTAAAAAATCTACATGAAACTATTTATAATTAAACATGCATACATTATTATATTTAATAAGATATTTTATAATTTATTATAAATAAAATTAATAGTAATAAATAAATTATAATGATATATATTTATATGTATAAAAATCAATACATAAAATCTTATTTAAAATATTTTATCATTTATATATATATATATATATATATATATATATATAAATTTTAAATATTTTTATCATTTATATATATATAAATTTTAAATTTATATAAATAATACAAATTTACTATACGAAATTCAAAAATAATATTTATTAATATTTAAAAATATTCATTTTCATATTTATCATTTTATTTTTGTTTTTATTAAAATTTTTGTATATCTTTAAAATAAAACTAAAATTTTTTATAAATATTTTCATATTTATCATCTCATCAACTTTTTATTTTTTTATTCAAAGTTATCTATATATTTCTAAATAAAATTTTAAAAATATTCATATATATTTTATATTTACTATCTCATTTCATTATCCAAATTTATGTATATCTTCATATTAAAAATTTTAAAAAAAACTTAATACATAAATTAAGGTCAATACAGTAATTAGTATAATAATTAATGGCAAATTGGTAATTTACTATTTTGAAAGTGAATATAAAGCCAAAAATACTTTCCAATTAATATAAAGATTGGTAAATATCAAGATGATATATCCACAGTAACTCTATCATAATTTATTAAAATATCTCTTAGGGCTCGACTGGTTCAAACGCGGCGGTTGCGGTTGCGGTTGCGAGAGTTTGTGGAAGCGGGAGGTTGCAGTTAGTAGCGTTTGTAAACGTTTTGTACGACTGGTTTAACAATTGGAAGTAGCTGTGTTTGCGGAATATTCTTGACTGGTTGACAAGTGGTTGCGGTTAATAGCGGTTGAATAAAAATAGTAAAGTAAAAATAATGTGTTAAATCAAATCAAGCTTGGGATGCTTCTCGAAAAAAAATGAATCAATTCCATTTTTCAAGAAAGTTTGATCTCAAATTCTACGTTGCCACTACAATAAAGCTGAAGTTGGACGATGAGTTGCAGGACAACTGTAGAGGACAAGCATATTATTTCGACCAAAAGGAGCCACATGAATTAACTTTCCCAAAGACTTGTTATTGTATCAAGCATCCTTTAAACGTGTTGGAGAACAAGAAACAGAGATCGAAAAAGTAAAATTAAAACTGATTCTCAAAGAAAAAGTCCAAAATAGATTTTCAAAAACTAAATGAAAATTTTCAAAACACTAACATAGCTTCTTGTTAGAAAAACATCAAAAGGAAAACGTGAGAAAAAGATCCAGCCTTGTCTTCATATACGATTCTTCTTTAACGAGCATCCCATATCTCTCGCGCTATACCATCTCTAACGATTCTTCCTTTTTAAAGCTTCAAGCTTGTTTTTAATTTTATTCCAATTTAGAGTCAACGCATATTGTTTGTTTAATTCCGTGAGAACGTTTTGTTTTCCTTGTTCTGACAAATTTTTGCCTTTACATTGTTATAGGCAATAATTTAAATAGAAAATTTTAGATTTATACGTATTTAAAAAAAAAAAAAAATTTGTAAACGCAACCGCCCGCAACCGCAAACGCTTGCGAGAAGGAGCTTTTGATTTCTAGCGGTAAAGAGCGATTCCAAGCGATACAAAGCGGTTGTAATGATTGTTTCTAAACGCTATCAACCGCAACCGCCCGCAAATGTAGCGTTTGCGGGTGGCAGCGGGTGAACCAATCAAGCTCTGAATCTCTTTTCACCACCTACGATAACGACATATGTAACGAGTAACGTATAACTAATTCCATCTAAAACAATGTTTACCAAAATTTAGATGTGGTCCAATACTAATCGCGAACCATACCCGAATAAAACATACCAAATTACATTTTTGATATATTATTATGCATATATAGATACATATAATAACATCATGAATGATGTAGACCATCACGTAATTTGACATATGCCAAAGACTCACAGGTTCAATCCAAAACAGCAAAATTTTCCATTTTTATATTTTATCTATAAAAAAATAATTCGTTTATGGAATATCGAAACAGCAAATCATGACGGAGAGAAAAATATCGTTCGCCAAAACACCATTTCATCAATTTATATTATTAACAAAGCCTAAGGATTACTCATAAATGCAATAGCCACTATTCAGTTCTTAAAATTATCGTAGCAATAAATCGAAACTTACAGAGGGAGATATCATATCATAACAATAATTACTGTGTGTAATTGTAAATTATTTAGAGTACTTTGTATTCATTTGTTTATTTCAAAGCAATGGATTTAAATAAAAATTAATAAATGCGCCTAAAATTTGTAAGGATTAGGTAATTGAGTTATCATTTGTGAGTGGCTGCTGTGTTTATTTTAAATAATTTAGATAATATATTTTTATATTAGTTTTGATAAATTAAAAATTAAATTAATTAATTAATTTAAATAAGTTTTTGTTTTCAGTGAAAAAAAATTCTAGCTCCACCACTAATTCAAAGTATGTGATTAAAACGAACAATATTTTAAAATTTGCAAATATGCCGTTTAATAGTGGACAAAATGCAAATTTTTTATTGCAAGTAGATACCGTTCGCTACACTAAAACATCGACACATGTACAAATTTATTTTTAAAAGTCATAGTATAGTTGAAAGTTTTTGTTAAAGTAGATTTGTGTATTTTAAATTTCTAGAACGAAGATAATTTCAAATAGACCCCTAGTCGAGAAAGAAAATTTCTTGAGTTGTACGACCAAGCCATTACCATGAATAATTACCGTTAAAAAACCCAACACAATTTGGTAAAGAGTTTATAGTTGAAAAGTTTAACCAAGAGTTCAATCTTTATATAACCTACAAGTTCTTCGGAGAAAAGCTTGATCAATTAATAAGAAAGTACAAGAAGTACTGGAGTCTTATTCAAACCTCTACGGGCATCTCGGTTGATACTATTACATCTGTGATATCTGCATCTAAATCATGGTAGAAAGATCGTGAAGTAAGTATTTAAATATATCTAACACTCAAAATAAATAAATTTCAAAACTAAAAAGAATTGTTAACTAAAAACTTTAATTTTTTATGGACATGTATGTAAAATTATACAATCATTTATACGAAAAACCACCATATCTCTGGGATGTGATGCAACGTTGTTTTACATTGTATGATGTTCAATCGCAATCTCAATACTCTGTGAACCAAAGAAGATATGAGATAATGAACGAGGGCTTAGCTACTGAGGAAGATCATGAGTACTTGGAATCGTATGGTTGTAATCTTCCACAAACACAAGTTCCTGAGACACAATAAAATGACGAGGTGTATCGCGTTAACATTGAAAATGAAACACATCCTTCACATGAGTTTGTTCGTGAATCTATGCATCATAGCTCTCCACCAGTCAATCCATTTCATAATCCTGCTTGTAGAGCTCAACAACAAGGAAGAGTAAGATGTGAAACTGCTTCAAATAGAGTAGCATAATGTTCACGACTTTCAACGAGAACTGTTTCACATGGAAATCGTAGAAAGCAATCATTTGAGGCAACCCTAACAAATACAATGGCTGGTTTTGTAGAGTTTCAACGTCAAAGTCTACAACAAATGAGTCCAAATTATTTTGATCAAGATGATTACGTTTTAGTGCGACATGGCTTTAAAGATTTTTGAATCGATGGATATTCCCAAAAACACTGATTTTTACTGGGCATGCGTTCATGCACTCAAAGATGAAATTTTTTGGCGTAAATATTTCATTGATAGAGTTGAAAACACCACTGAACATAAGCTACAATTTTTTGAAGCTCTTACTGGATACACTTGAGGCAACAAATTTGTGGGAAAGCGGTTAGGCTTTGGTCAAAATTGTGGAAGTCCAAATTTATGCGGTTTTTAGGTTGGTGGTCCATTTTATGGTGATAATAACTCATGGGGTCAAAATTCAGGTGAAAAATGGAGTCATGGTTTTCAGCAGTGGGGTACACCTCCAAATGCTCCACAATGGGGTACACCACCAAATGCTCAGCAATGTGGTTCATCGTCAAGTGTTCCACAGTGGAGTACACCGCCAAATGTTCAACAATGAGGTTCATCGTCAAATGTTCCACAGTGGGGTATACCGCCTAATGCTCAACAATGAGTTCATCGTCAAATGTTCCACAATGGGGAACACCGCCTACTGCTCAACAGTGGGGTTCATCGTCAAATGTTCCACAATGAGGTACACCGCCAAATGCTCAACAATGGGGTCCATCATCAAATATTCCACAACGAGTTACCCCAACATATATTCAACATGGATTTGTCGGGGGAGCTGAAGGAGAAACTACAACAAATACTCAACAAATAAATCCAGAAGAAGAGGAAAACCGTGCTCCAATCAACGCTCATAGGGGAGTATCACCTGAATTTGGTTTCATGAATTATTCTTCGGCGGGACAATTACCAAGAGCACGTAGAGTTGGATGATTATTAAACATTTTGGGAAATAAATGAGGTTCAAATTTAAATAAAATTCATCAAAGTGATTTTGAAACGGAAGATTAGTTTACTATTCTTGTGTTTTGTTATTAGCATTCATCTTATGTTTGTATAATATTATTAATGAAAATTTTCATTTTATCAATTTGATTTATCGTGCATCTCGTGTTTACAATATTTCGGGCATTTCGTATATGTCAGTTGCAATCACAGGGTGTCCAACATTTAAGTTACGAGGAGAAAAATAAGTTATGGAATTTGGAAAATGAACAATTTGAAGAGTTGATATTTCAAACGTCGTTGAGTTACTAGTATTGATACTTTGAGAGGGGACCATTCCAAACCGATGGTGGTTTGGGCTGGATGAACATTTGACGTTGATTACAAGAAGATACCGTTGCTTGTCTTCAGTTACTACGAATGTCACTAAATTATTTTAGAACATTGTATGGTGAATTAAAAATGAGTTATGGTTTGCAATCAACATTGAATGTAAGTATTGAAGAGAGTGTGGTCATGTTCTTACGAATATGTGGGCACAACGAGGTTCAGAGAGATGTTGGGTTGCGATTTGGACAAACGCAAGAGACAGTGAATAGAAAAAAATTTGAAGTACTTAGAGCGACTGAGTTACTTGCTTGTGATTATATCAAGACTCCCACGAGACAAGAACTAAGTTGGATTCCTGAACAACGTTTAACGAAGCAAAAATATTGGCCTTATTTTAGTGGATTTGTTGGAGCAATGGATGGAATTCACGTTTGCGTTCAAGTGAAGCCTCAAATACAAGGAATGTACTAGAACCGGCATAGTACAACATCATTTAATATAATGGCTATATGTAACCTGAATATGTTATTCACATATGTTTGAAATGGAGCACATGGTTCTTGTCACGATACAACAGTTCTCACAATGGTGCAAGAGAATAATCCTAAATTTCCTTTGCCTCCGGAAGACAAATATTATCTAGTTGATTCTGGTTATCCAAATAAACAAAGTTTTTTTGCGCTCTTTAAATCTTCACGAAACTCGGTTGTCAGGTATCATATGGCACAATTCGACAATGGTCCTCCTTCTAGAAATAAACAAGAATTGTTTAATAGGTATCATGCATCTTTACGCTCTGTTATTGAGAAAACATTTGGAGTTTGGAAGAAGAAATGGAGGATTCTTTGTGAATTTCCTAGATATGATCTTCATGTTAAAAAAAAGAGTGGTAATGGCTACAATGGAACTACATGATTTTATTAGAATTTCAAATGATTCAGATGAGGATTTTGCGGAAGTAATGGGACGTACCGAAAGTAATAACAAAAATTTTCAGTCTGAAGTAAGTGTTTTGGACGCCGCAGAAATAGGAGAATGAAATCTTATGACAAACATCAAGAAAATATTGCAAATTTGTTATGGGAATATCAAAATGTTCCATATCAAATTGGTTTTTAGTTTTATATGATTCTATTTGTAATATTTAAAATATAAACATATTCATAATTATGAATACTTTTAATGTATTTCTATTATTTTATTTTATTTTTCATTTTCTATTTTTGATCTTGTGATTTATATTGTTTTATATGTTTTATTGTTCGGATAAATATTATAAACTACTAAATTAGTTTGATCTATTTTTGTTCTGCTTGATTTGCAAGATCTATATGATCTGCATTATTTAACATATGGTTACCATTTAAAGCCACTATATACTCAAATAAATGATTTCATAAAAAAATGTCTAAAATGAATGCAAATTGCAAAAAGAATATGCAAATGAGATGTTAAAAATACCTAAAAGATAATGCTATTAGATAAAATTAGAGCACCTACTTCATATCAGATTTCTTAACTCCGCAAGATCCACCACAAAGTCAGTAGATAAAGAGGGCCGTAGATAATTTATACAAGAAGTATAGCCTTAATACAGACTCAAAACGAGATGGTCCACGCCTTGAGAACAAACAGCGCGGTGATGGAGGAGTATATGGCTGTTAAAACGGATATGTCCAAAGTCTACGCCCGCATCAATGGTGCTTCTTGGAAACCTTATTAGAAAAATGGGGTTTGACAGGATATGGATAAGATGGGTCATGGCGTGCATGAGTTCGTTAACATACTTTTTTTACTCAATGGAAGGTCCCATGGATTCATTAAACCGGAAAAGGGAATTCTCCAAGAGGATCCTCTTTCTCCCTTTCTCTTCATCCTTGTTGCTGAGGCTCTTGTTAATTCTCTCAATGTCTCGGAAGCATCTGGTTGTTTGCACGGTATCAAGTTAGTTGCTGATAGCCCGGGATTCCATCACCTTCTTTCCGCTAATGATGGTTTATTAAAGTGCCGAGCCTTGTAGTTTGAAAGCGCAGAACTAATCCGGATTCTTGATCTCTACGGAAAAGCCTCAGGAAAATGATCAACCCCCTCAAATCTTTGATCATCTTTGGCTCGCATGTCCCGGACCATATTAATAATGATGTCAAGATCACATTGGGTATAGAAGTTGGATGTGGAAAGGGAAAAAAATTGGGTCTATCTGAGAGTTTTAGCATATCAAAGAGGAAACTCTTAAATTTCATACAAGAGAAACTACAAGGTAGACTACAAGGGTGGTTTGCAAAAGCTTTATCCCAAGGTGGTGAAGATATTCTCCTCAAATCAATTGCTCTAGCTCTCTCTGTTTATGTGATGTCATGCTTTCAATTGCCTAAAGACCTTTGTGCGAAGCTCACCAGTGTAATGACAGAATTCTGGTGGAGCAGTGGTAATAATCGTCGTAAGATTCCCTGGATAGCTTGGCAAAAGATTTCTAAAAGAACAGATGAGGGTGGTCTGGGTTTTCATGACATTGAGCATACCAATCAATTCTCTACTTGGTAAGCAGGCTTGGAGGATCCTGAGAATCGCTGATCACTAGTGTACTCAAAAGAAGATACTTCAAGAACAAATCCTTTTTAGAGTGCGGATTGGGTATGAGACCTTCTTATGTTTGGCATAGAATTATCTATGGTCGAGAACTTCTGCAAAAGGGCCTGGTACTGGTCGTGGGTGATGGTAAAGGCTCTAATGTCTGGGCAACAAACTAGATTGTGGACCCAATACCTCGCCCTCCACGATACCATCCTTTAAACCCTATCAATCTTTCTATGGAGATAGCGGACCTATTAATTGAATACATCTATGTGGGATCAGCATATGCTTAAACAAACATTTGAGGCAGAGGATGCCTGTAAGATATATGCAATGAAGGAGTGCATCTCTCGATCAGATTCCATGAAATGGAGTTTCCCAACATCGGGAGAATACACATCTTAGAGAGGATATAGATTCGTGGATACTCTTCGAGAGACCACTGACCCGACAAACAACAACCTTAGCCTTATGGAAAGATCTCTATGGAACAACATTTGGAGTTTTAAAACTTCTCCAAAAATCAAACATTTCATGTGGAGAGCGATATCTGGTGCGCTAGCTGTCAAAGATCAGCTGAGGGTTATCTCCCATGTTCTCTTCAACTGCCCAATAGCCAAGGAGGTCTGGAAACTCTCACTTTTCCCACTTTCTGAGGCAAGTTTCTCCCTTAATTTTGTCTTCCTAAGTTAACATCACTTATTATCTGTTAGCAAACGACATTCGCATGCGAGGAAACTTCCTCAAGCCTTCCCATGGATATTATGGCAACTATGGAAAGCCAGGAACAAGCTATTGCTTGAGCATATCCAGCCACCCCCTCAGACAATTCTGGATTTAGCTAATGGAGAAATGGAGCTCTGGTTACATGTCAATAGTCCAGAAGAAGCTCAGCCTCAAAGGATGGCCAGAGATTGAGATCAACCGCGATGAAGTCCACCTGATCGTGATACTTTAAAGTGCAACATTAGGTTTTCAGGGGCGGACTACCTCCGGAACAGTGGGGCGTCTTGGATTCTTTGAAACTATGCATGTGAAACCGTTCTCCATAGTCGCAGATCATTCTCTAACATTCACTCTTCCGTAGAAGTTGGCCTGCTTAGCTTCCATTGGGTGATTGAAAGTATGGTACACTTGCGAAAAAATAGAGTGGTCTTTGAGTTGTCATGTCCTATGGTCCATGATGCTATATGTAACCATGATGGGTTCCCTTTACACAGACAGCTGATCACATATATTTTCATCCTTCTTGCTCGTATGGAAATCTGGAGCTTGAGTCACACATTACCATGTTTTAGTGGCCATGCCTCCCTTATTTTGTGAGAGCGTGACGCGAACCCACAAATACCAGTCCTACATTATCCGTCAGGGACCACAGTGGCTCTGTCACCTTATTGAAGCCGAAGGTGGTCTCCACCTATAGACCACCGGCTTTTGTCTTCACTAGCTCAAGCCTTTACAAGCGGTGTTACTGCCTCTCATCTGAGAGATTTGGTTTATTCTGATGTCATAATGTTCCCTTTGGATGCGATGTAATTTTATGTTCTGGTTTTCATTCTACTGCTTGGACCTTCCTAATATGGCTGCCAGAGACTCCCGTATTGTCTGGTTTTCTCAAACTTTCATGAATGAAATGAACTAGTGTTAAAAAAGAGTAGTAACCTTAATAGAAACCTAAAATTTATATATACAAACTAAGTTACTCCTAGTATGTTTTTTAAAAGGAAACTTTTGTCACAAATTTCTTAGGGAAGTTAGCTTAAATAACGGTGGAAAGTGCCTCAATTATTTAAATAATTTGGAATTTTTTTTATCGAAACAACTTTTTATACTCGTTTTATCCTTTTTCAGCATGTATTCAAAAAAGTTTAATTTGTGTGTATGACCAAAAACGGTCACGTGTTTAGTTCTATGACCATGTTCTCTTTTCATAATTAATATTCCAATTCTACCCCTATTACCTATGTATGTCATACAGATTTTTAGTAGATTTTGTTGTCCCCTGCAAAATTAAATGGCTTTTATTTATATAGACACCATTCTCACTCTCATTTCCCGAGCAAAATAGAGAAAAAATGGAAGGAAGAAGAATAGCTTGACTCTCTACTCTCGGTTTCTTCTTTCTTTCTCTTCCTTCCTTGTCTTCCCTTCCTACTCCCCAACTCTCATTATCTTCCTTATGTTTCTCCCACTTCTTTCACGCGTCTGGTTGTCAAAACTCCGGCAAGATACGTTTACATAGTGCTTGACACAGGAAGTGACATCATCTAGCTTCAGTGCGCTCCTTGAAAATTGTAACTTTCGTCCTAGATCTATTGATTTTTATTTTATTTTGTAAGAGCCATTGTGTTAAGAGATCTATCAGTTTGTTTTTCTCTAGTTGTATATATGAATCTTTAATGATCATCGTTTCAGTCATTAAATAGAGATAAGATATGTTGAGGTAGATCTCAAATTTCAGATATGTGAGCTAAAATTTTTGTTTTTTCTTATTTGGACATGTAAATCAGAGTTTAAGTTGTAATCTTTACGCAGACACATATCAGAGAATATATTATCATTTTTGTATAAAATACCATACATATCTAAAATATTAACATTACTAAATAAAATGTTAGCAACTCAAAATAAAATTTTAGCACCCTCAATGTTATCAGATATGCAAGTCTAAAATAGCATATATATCCAAAATGTTAACAGTACTAAATAAAATTTTAGCGCCTCAAAATAAAATGTTAACAAAACAAATCTAAAATATCATATGTATATAAAATATTAGCAGCACCAACTAAAATGTTAACAACACCACCACCCATTGCTATATATATTATTAACATATTTTCATCAAAAAATGTTTGGATCTTCTTCGAAAGATGAAGATCAAATCTCAAATAAAATGATGGATTGCTTTGATCTTCTTTGATTGATTTATGAGAGAGAGAGAGAGAGAGAGAGAGAGAGAGAGAGAGAGAGAGAGAGAGAGAGAGAGAGAGAGAGAGAGAGAGAGAGAGAGAGAGAGAGAGAGAGAGAGAGAGAGAGAGAGAGAGAGAGAGAGAGAGAGAGAGAGAGAGAGAGAGAGAGATGTGCACATCCAAGTGGGACCGGGACGTCACAATCACTGTCTCTTGCAAGTTGCAACGACCATAGAGACATATAATAAACAAGGGCACACTAGTCTTTTTGCAAGAGTAAATTTGGTTTCGAAAAAACAATTCTCTTCTAGCTAATTTTTACTATATTTTGCATTTTCTACCCGAATCATCCTTGAAAAAACCTTATTATGAAACTGCTATTAATGAAATGTTAAATTTTTTGAACAATTCTTGAAACCTCTTACAAACAATTCTTGAAAACGTGCTTTGGTGTGGATTCGGTGATTCATTCATACAAAAACAACATGCACGATTTTGCGGGACTTGGGTGAAACTGAAGAATTCTATAGAAATGTTGATTTCTTCTACCATCAAACACATTCATTGACAATTGCATTACCCACATTAATCTTACAACCCTACTCTCAAAAGTTATGTCTAGTTGCGTGTACAACAATCAAAAAGTACGACAAGAAGAAGCGACAAACCATGAAGAGAAGAGGAACCTTAGCACAATATCGCCGGAAAAAATTGCCGGATTCGTAACTCCGTTCGATTTATCCAAATTTAGTATCGCATGCGAAGAGGAGAAAATAAATAAGTAATTATTTCGAAGATGGAGAAAGGGACAAAGATCACAAAGGATAAGATAAATAGAAAAGATATCGGAACCGTGCAAAAACTCGCCAGAATCTTGAACAAAATGTCACAACTTTTCACCTTTCCGTTGCCAATTTTTTTTTTAGTTCTCTGTAAAAAGTGAAAATGAAGCCACATGAATGAAGGTTATCTTTAGTTTTTCATTTTTTATTTTATTTGTTTTTTAATTTTAAATCAAGTCTAAAATATATTAATTCTACAATAAGCAATAACCTAAACAAAAGAAGTCTACAATATAAAACTTTTAAAAAGTCTATGATCAAATATAACATAAAATCCTATATGGATATAATTAACATAATTGTATAGCAAAAAAAATTTACCATTAGAAATACAAATCTACCACTTTCTCGTCGGAATCATTCATGCACTGCTGAAAAATTACTTCGTCGTCGGAATCGGCACTTCATCGTTATCGGAATCATCTTCGTCTTCGTCGGAAGAACAAAATTTATTAATATTTTTTGAATTTTTATTTTAAATATAAATTTTTTATTATTATATTAGTTTTTTATTTCAATGGTATTCCTATAAATAAATAAAAATATGGTTTACATGTATTTTTTCAAGTTTCGAGAAACTCAACCTTACCAAAATTATTATAATAATAAAGATATTTTCCAAGATGGTTTCTACTCTCTTTTCTTAATAGCGTTATTTTAAATCAAATAAAAGAAAATTGAGTAAACAACAACTATCTAGTATTCTAAGAAACCAAACTTGACTAAAATAGAAACCAAATAGAAACCAAACTCAATATAATTAAGAGAAAAGTCATAAAATAGCACAAAAACATACCTTATCATAAATATAGCACCAAGGAAAATAATTTACATTTTTAGCATTATTTTAATTACAAAGATTTTTATAACATTATATAATTTAGGATTTAGAGTTAATTATTTAGGGTTTAGGGTTTATTATTTAGAATTTAGGGTTTAGTATTTAGAGTTTAGGGTTTATTATTCAAGATTAGGGTTTAGTATTTAGGGTTTAGGGTTTAGTATTTAAGATTTAGGGTTAGGGCTAATTTAGTGACAAAACATGTTTTTGTGCTACTTTTATGATTTTTCTTCCTTGGTGCTATATTTTTGACAAGTCATGTTTTTTGTGCTATTAATGCGATTTTCCCTATAATTAATTTGTTGAGTTTGTATGAACAGAACACATACATGAAATCTTAGATCTTTTTTTTGGGATCTAATTAGTTTTGAGGGAGTAGTTGAATGATGTAAATCAGACGAACTATACAAAGAAAAAAAATGTTTAGCAATATGTTGTTGTTGTATCACCGAATGTTTTGGATTTTTTCTTCTGCCTAGAGAGTAGATTTTGTATGGTTGAATTAAATCCAAGTGTTACGCTACAAATACACAAATATTCCGTCTATTTCTAGGTATATTCCGTATACACACACATTTATGTGCATTAATGTCATTGTGTGGAAGTGTTTTTTCTTCTTCTTTTAGGCTAACAATTGTGTGTGGAAGTGGAAATGGAAGTTCTGTTGTCTATAATCAAATAAAAATTGCACTACAAGTTAAGAAGTTTGGCTGATACGTGCCATCAATGAATGGTCAAGGCAGTGACTCGGACAGCCCTAGTCTTCGCCCATTTTTAAGTTAGAGAATTTTAACTTAATTTCTCCATTGAAAAATCAACACAAATCATCATCTTTTGAAAAACAAAATATCTTCTTTTTTTGTTATTTTAGATTATCCTAAGACTCGCTATAAATGTACTCTGCTATATTTATATGTGGTCACTGATTTCTCGGAAACCATTTGTTTTCATCAAAAGGATGGAACTTCATACTAGTACACCCTTGACAACCCTCCACACGTGTCATCCATGCCGGCGCACCATTCCATACAGAATCTACGCCGCAATTCACACGTGTGGTATCGTAGCCCTCATGTACCATCACGTAAACTCGCTTCTCACGGCAGACACAACTCTAATAACATCTCTTCTTCTCATCTCCGACGTCGTTCTTGCTTTCATGTGGGCCAGCACAACGTCCCTCCGGCTAAACCCGGTTCATCGGACCGAGTACCCTGAAAAATATGTTGCTAAACCGGAGGACTTTCCGAAGCTGGACGTGTTCATTTGCACAGCTGATCCTTACAAAGAGCCTCCGATGATGGTGGTCAACACGGTCTTATCGGTGATGGCTTACGATTATCCGTCCGATAAGATCTCGGTCTATGTATCGGACGATGGAGGATCGTCACTGACCTTGTTTGCTCTGATGGAGGCCGCTAAGTTCTCTGAGCATTGGTTGCCTTTTTGCAAGAAGAATAATGTTCAAGATCGGTCTCCTGAAGTTTATTTTTCCTCAAAGTCAAGTTCTTCTTGGACTGAGGAAGCTGAAAATCTTAAGGTATTTACTACTTATCTATTATTATAGTTTACAAATCGCCTAATATTATCTCTTAATTCGATAAATAATTTTCTTTTAATTTTAGTTTTAGTTATAAGAATTTATTAGAATGTCTCATATTGAAGTTCTAAAGTAGTAATATATATAGTATTTACTTTGCCTAATTTCTCTGTCTCCATTTTCTTCTCAAAACTGTATGGCTATAAGCCTATAACGCTAAGGCTTGTAATATTTTACATGCTTTTTATTGGATACCTTTAGCAAAAAAAAATTACATAAATAATTTATTCTGCAGCAATACACCAAAGAGTAATCAATTTACGGTGAAACAGATAATGTATGAAGATGTGAAGAAGAGAGTAGAACATGTGATGAATATTGGCAAAGTTGATTGTGATGATGATGAGTTTCGTGAGGTCTTCGATTTGTGGGCCAACAAGTTCACTCCGCATGACCATCCTAGTGTTATTAAGGTTATATTTTAATAAAAGTATTATATAATATCTATTTTTGAAACAAAAATTTCTAAAATAAGATCTCATTTTTTTCTATTAATTCATGGGCAGGTGCTCCAAAGTAACGAGACACAGAAAATGCCAAACCTAATATATGTATCAAGAGAGAAGAGTAGAGCTTCACCACATCATTTCAAAGCCGGTGCTCTTAATACATTGGTATCCACTAAACCCTAACTTTTACCGGTTCTCGGTTTGGTTAACTAGCATTTCGGTTTAATTTTTCGTTAACCACATGTTTTATTTTCATTGTAGTTACGAGTATCTTCCGTGATGACAAACTCACCAATCATTCTAACACTAGACTGTGACATGTACTCTAATAATCCCACAACACCGGTTCGTGCTTTGTGCTATCTGTCCGACCCTAAGATTAATTCCGGTTTAGGATTTGTGCAATTTCCTCAGAGATTTCAAGGTGTAAACAGAAACGATATTTACGCATCCGAGCTCAGACGTCCCTTTGACATCAATATGGTTGGGTACGATGGGCTTATGGGCGCAATTCATGTGGGCACTGGATGCTTTTTCAATCGACGAGTTTTCTATGGGCCTCCGGCTAATTTGATTTTGCCTGAGATAGATGAACTTGGGCCAAATCGGATTGCGGATAAGCCCATTAAGGCCCATACTGTTTTGGCATTGGCACACGATGTAGCTGGATGTAACTACGAGCACAACACCAATTGGGGATCCAAGGTAATTTTAGATCAAACCAATAATCATAACTTTAATCTAGTTGACCTGTAAGTTGCAGTGCTAGTGTTTTATTTTAGACGTTCGGATATCCGTTCGGGTTTAGTTCGTTTTTTGGATTTCGGATTTTCAGTTTTATAATTATAAAACATGTTTGGCTATTTATAATTATAGATTCCGTTTGATATTTATAATTTTTCAATCTGTTCACTTCGATTTGAGTTCGTGTATCCAAAATTATTTAAAATTATAAAATCAAAATAATATTCATAAATATTTGAAAATACTTAAAATATTTGAATTATCTGAAAATCTTATAAAAAGTTTATTCAAATTGTTTAAAAGTATTTGAAAGTTCTCGAAACATTTCAATTACAAAAATCAATAAAAACTACTCAAGCCACCAAAAAAAAATACTAGAAAATATTTAAATAACCCAAAATTAAATAACATTTTGGATTATTTCGGATAATTATTCGGGTATTGGTTCAAATCAGATACTATAAGCTTTTTTTTTGAGCAAACTTAGACTTAACCTTTATTCAAATATTTTTCAGAACCAAATTGGATCGAAATTGAACTTTTCCGTTCGGATTAATGTTAGATTTCAAATTCAGTTACAAACATTAAGTATTGTCGTGGCACTACCCGAATTTATATCCGGCATAATGCATGTCATTAACCAAGTTTTGGTTCCATAACATATATTTATATATTTTTGACATTCACAATATCTTTTTTACTTTCCTGCTTGATATCTAAACTTCAAATAATGATGCAACACTATGCAGATTGGATCCAGATATGGGTCATTAGTAGAAGACTACTACACAGGGTTTAATCTCCATTGTGAAGGATGGAGATCAATATTTTGCAGACCACAAAGAGCTGCTTTTTATGGAAGTTCCCCAAAATGCCTAACAGATGTAGTGTGGCAACAAATGAGATGGTCCATTGGTCTTCTTGAAATGGCCTTTTTAAGATATAGCCCATTCACCTATGGGTTCAAATCATTGGGCTTGTTTATGGGCTTAGGCTATTGCTACTATCTGGTTTGGCCGTTTTGCTCAATTCCTCTCACCGTTTATGGAGTTTTACCTCAGCTTGCCCTGATATATGGGGTTAGGGTGTTCCCTAAACCAACAGATCAATGGTTCTGGCTTTACATCTTCTTGTCCCTCGGTGCATATGGGCAAGATCTATTAGATTTTTTGTTGGAAGGAGGAACTTATCGGAAATGGTGGAACGATCAAAGAATGTGGTTGATAAGAGGACTCTCTTCATTCTTCTTTGGTATGATAGAGTTCACTCTCAAAACCCTAAACCTCTCCACACCTGGATTCAATGTCACCAGTAAAGCTGACGGTGATGACGAACAGAAGAAGCGGTACGAGCAAGAAATCTTCGATTTTGGGCCTTCTTTGTCCATGTTCTTGCCCGTGACCATTGTGGCTGTCGTGAATCTGTTTGCTCTCGTCTGGGGGATTTATGGCATTTTCGCTAGGGGAGATGGACTCAGCCTTGAGCTGGTGCTTGCTAGCTTCGCGGTGGTGAATTCCTTGCCGATCTATGAAGCTATGGTGTTGAGGAAAGATGATGGAAAAATACAAAACAGAGTTTCTTTCTTAGCTGGGATCATCACACTTGTTCTTATCGTGTCAGGTTACTTTTTCCTCAAGTAACTTGATCAGTTAGGGTTTAATTTAAATCAATAAGTCTACAAGCAGAAGACACATAATATGTAACCAATTTGTAATGTGATGAAATACATTTTGATTCTCTTGCATCAGCAAAAATCTTATAAAATTGAAGATTTACAGTTTTGTATTGATCTACTCACTAACAAAATTTGTATTTGCTTATTTCTTTCGGGTTAATGATTCAAACCGGTGAAGTTGTTTGAGGAGAATCTGGATGGTCGTTGTCGTCGTCCACAGAGGTTTTGGTCGAAGAGATGAAGACAGAGGAGCGACAGAGAGGGCAAGTGGTGTGAGAATAAAGCCAAAGGTGAATACAATCGAGATGAAATATGTGTTTGCATGAAGGCATTTCCACCAACTCTTCCTTCAACTCGAATTCCCCCAAACATACGCAACATCTGCACCAATTTTTCATTAAACCCAATCAAACTTTCGACTCACCAAAACAAGCAAAAAAACAAAGATAATATTAAACACAAGGACCTGAAAAATTACATATTCTTGCATAACTGATTTTAATTACTATTTAGACAAGGGACAAAATTCTTGTGATAACATAAAGGTACATGTTGTCTAAAATCTTGATTTGGTTTTATCTGGAATTTAACTTTCCGTCTTTACTTTTAAATATTCCTTTAGCTCTAAGCAACGGCCTATAAACACTTATGAGTAAAGAGCATCTCAATTCGTATATTTCAACTTTCAAGTGGATCATTCTTAGACATCTCAACTGTTTATATCAATTCTTTGAAGAAATTTCGTCAAAATTCATATGAACAAAGTAAGAGTTACTTACAGAGAATCTCTTGTTCCTAGTTCTTCATTGAACAACACGACATGAAGCTTGTCTTTGAGCTCTACTTTCACATCTAACAAACATACCTGCAATATATATAACACAATCAAATCTCAACACTACAAGTCATTAAACTTATATAACATGATACCATGTTATTAGCATATATAACTACGCTTTAGAAACCTCACATCCGATTAAAAACAAGACCACTAATCTGCTATTCATTGACGTGAATGATTCAGTCCTTTTTTTGCATATATACATATACAGAGACATTGTGACGCTTACCGAGGGGAGATGAGAAGAAGTCTGGTGAGTCGAGGAAACAGGAAGAATCATTGGAGGAGAGGAGAGAGAAGAGGCTCTTCTCTTAAGGTAAAAAAGATAGAACAAGAGGAAGAGAATGATGGAGAATAAGATGGGAATGGAGAAGATGAAGGCTTGATAGAGTTTGAGTTGAACTGCTTGTGGGTATAGGTGAGGTGGGATTGGTGTTTGAGGATCAACCATAACTTCAAGTTTTCTGTAATGAACAGAAGATATAAAATTGAAAGGAAAAACCCAAATGAGAAATGAGGAGTTTGATGGGAGTTGAGGGGGCACAAGAGGAGGTATATATAGATATCCAGCCTATGTGTGTATCTACCCAAAAGCAGGTAACTGTGCAACCATATTGGATTTGGAATGGGATTCTATTATGATGGCATAAGAAACATGGGTTAGATATTATGACATAAGAAACTTAAACTGTACACATATCCCATGTGATGTGAATACATGTTTATGTACATCATCAAGAAGGGGAAGTGGGAACCAAAAAAAAAGACCCTTTGGGGTTATATAAAACACAAGGGTATATATTCCTTATGGCTCTTTTTAATATAATCAAAAAGGAAACAAGTGAGTAAGCAAGTGATGAGGTTCCACTAAACAAGATGAATAGACACTTTATAATGCTTAAGGATTAGATTCAAGTGTCTCAATCCTCACTAACATGGGACCTATATAATTATAACCCATCATATCGTTTCCTGACTCATTTTTTTGGTTATTACATTATTTGACACTTGCTATGCATCAATCATAGGGTTTCTACACCAAAATGTAGAATTTTGTAATGACCAAGTCTATGCAATCAGTAAAAATCGATCATCACCTTCAACCAATAGACTAAAACCACAGATACTATGTACATCTTCTATAGGCCTTCTTTCATTTATTCTTCTCTTTTACTTTCGGAAAGTGGTGATTAGTTAAATGAAAATATACCTATGTTCTCTTCACTTGGATTAGGACAAGATTCTCTACCCAAAATCTAAGAATTTTTCAGTTATTTATTTACAAATATTCATAACAAGTCAGACAACCTACCAATATTTATATGGTTTTAACTTAGCAAGACTATCATGTACACTTCTCACATTTCATCCAAAAGAGCAGTATTCCTAAGGGAACTAAGCTCAAACACAAATCAACTGTCAACAAATAACTTCATTTCCCAAATCTGTAAAGCACATAATAATGTGTTTAACAGTATTTTTTTCACTGCCAGCAAAAGCAGAAAAGTTTTTTTGGTATCTTCTAATGACTGACACATAAACTTACCAAGATGATTATGCCTAGGGCCCAGATAAAATATCTTGATTTAGGATTTGATTTGTGACCCACTTTGATCACCTTTTTTTTTCCTTCTCTTTAGTGATAGACAGCTTTTTGTTTTTTTTCCACGTTTGTTTATGGACAACTTGGCCCTTTTTGCACTGATATATTTTATTAGGACATTTATTTCACTTTAAATTGTTCAAATGTTTTGTCGAATTAGCTAAAACTTCTCATATCATTGCAATATAATATATGGTGGAAAAGAACATCTACGCACATAGAGTCTAGCTAAGATAAGCTTACTATGGATATTGTCATAAGAATATCTTTAATCTCACTAGGCTATATAGACTAATTATACATATACTTTTTTATAAGTGGTGGTAGTGGATCCTGAGGGGTGACCTCCCTCGCTCATAGTGGGAATGATGAAAAAGATATCACTAACTTAGATTCTAAATAGATGAGTTTATGGATTATAGAACTACTTTATAATCTTTTGCTAAAATGCAAATCCCCTGAACTTTTCAAATCGTTTTAAAAGATTTTGGTAGGAGCAGACACATACTGACTTTTAAGGTTCTAGTTGTGTTCTTCTACGATTACAGGCTAAAACACTCTAGTCTCCTATTTCACTATAATGCAATTTCTTTTTAACCTCATGAAGAGCAACAAACTTTGATATCTATAATACCTTGGACTATATTCATTTATCACACATATTACTTCCTAAGTATTCATAAAACTACACATTTTCATCCTGTCTTTTCACATTTTTAGAGGATTTTGTCCAGATTGGTACAGTAAAATAGACAGGCTAGGAAAATTCAAGCAATCCTAAGAAATTCATAGTCACTAAATATTCAACTTCGATTAACAATCAATAATTTGGAAAGGTTTAAGTCAAAGGAAGGAATGAGGTACAAAGGGATAAGTTTACCTTTTTAGGTGAAAATGTGATGTTGATGGTTGCTTAAATTCGAGGTCAGAACTTGGAGGTAGGTGCAGATGTGTCTTCGAGCCATCATTTGTGCCAGCAAAAGAGCTTTCACGCACCATAAACTGTTGGGAATAAGCAACGTGAGAAGGTTGGCAGAGGCAAAAATAAAGTCACTCTATGGATGAAAAGCTGACCTCTACAAAGTACAAACATAAGCCATTTCTGATCTATGGATGCTGTTGTCGAACAAACATAAGCCAATCGATATGAGTAATATTTATGTTTCTAGGTGGACCCAATTTTCGTCAAATTGATAACTCAATTTTCGTTGTAAGTTATAACCAAACGAGACATAACTTTTAATCAGGAGATCAGACAGTAACTCAGTGACTTACAGACAGATGTATCTCAGCCTTAAAAAATATTCTATTAAGCTTTTCAGTCTAAACCAATATAATTCCGTACTAACCTCTTGATGAAACAGACTCCATTTAGTGACTTTTACTGGTATCAGATTCTGATTGTGCTTTTGTTAAGGACAGTGACATTTGCGGCTTGTTATCAGAACATGTTCCCTGCCATGGTCGGTCTCTGAAGAATCAAAAGTATCTAATTGCCTGCAGAGAGAAAATAAATACGTTTCATGTTTATTTTCTAGATAGGTCTCTGAATTAATAGCATGAAGAAAGCTGAGATATATAAAGAACACTGAACTACATGACCCGTTCGGTGATGAGAATGGCCTAAGTCTAGGTTTCAAGGCTAACGTTATGTAAAGAGTTTGCACAAAAGCTAAATTAGCAAGACATAGATTCAGTGTGATTGATGTATAGTAATCATAATGATCCATCTGTGTGACTCTATTTATTGTTACTTATTAACGACTGAAAATGTGAACCCATCTCACAGTATGCTAAAAAGAAATAGATTCAGCACTGTTGTATATGTATGAGGCCAAAATAATCATGATTAATAGAATGCTTTCAACCAGAATTGAAAAGATACGGCATTTGGGTAGTCACTATCTCCAATAATAGATGACTGCAGAAACATAAAAAGAAGCATGCGCACAAGATAAGGATCAAACCTTTTGTAGTTGGGTTTACTGTTTCTGGACTTTTAGTGCTCCGTACTAATGCAATTCTCTCTTTTTCGAGTACTGAAATTTGTAAAAGCAAAAACAAATGAGAAGCCTTCACACAGCCAATACAATAAAACTTGTCAAGAAGTCATCATAACACCAAGACCAACTGTATTACCACCAACTCAGTTCAACTGACCTCTAATCATTTTTCTGAGATGGACTGAGACTTTCTGCTGGAAATTTATTCACCAAGTTAAGACTAGAGAGACTCTCTTCTGCTAGAAACAAAATGCAAATGAGAAAATTAGTCATTCCCAATACATTAACATATCTACAGTACACAACTATATATTTCTCGAGGTTCCTTTGAGAAATGAAGTCGGATAACAGTATAGAAAGGTGATGATATTACCGTAATACTAATACCAGCCATTAATCAATTAGATTGTACAGAGAAGAGAAAACTCTTTTTTTTTTTTAAGTCTGTTCACTTTCAGAATCCGTTTCTAGTCCAGAATCCTCCATATCAAAAGCTCAACTTAGATTCAATGCACAAAGTCACTTGAAAACCAATGCGACGACGAGATACATTCACAGATTCAAGCAAAACGAAATCCCAGAACGATCTCTAATTCTACTGAAAGCGTGCCTGGTTTTTCCCGTCATTTAATCGTAACTATCTACACGGAACATTGCTAAATGAATGTGACGACAAGTGGAAGAAGACCTTTCTGCTGGAGATTTGCAACTCCAGAAAACTATCGTCTTAGACCTTTCTCTTCTGCTTCATGTGTCCGCCCATCTCTTCTTCTCCGCCACTTTTTTTGTTTTCAAAATGATTGCTGAAATTTCCAAAATGGGCCGGAAAAACTTGATTGATGATGGCCCAAAGAGGAAGACTGACGGACAAAAAAGAGATGGTTAAGTGTCCGCCTAATCTACTAATCTCCAACTGGTTATTAAAAAACCTTGTTTTGATTGTCGTTATGGAAATACGGATATAAATAATTATATATACTCCAACTGGTTATTAAAAAAAATTTGGTTTATTATAATTATTCAACATAATATTTTTGGTTAGAGCCTTGGACTCTACCACGTTTCGGGTTTGATCCTCCAGCCATGCGAAACTAAATCACATTTGTTTAGGACACCACATGGATATGGTCTTGCTTTAGGGGTCCATTTGAATACCCGAAAAGAGAGTCTATCCATAGGCAATACCTTCCTTTAGAGATTAGTCTGAATCCCTTCATAGGCTCGGGATAACCCAAAGTTAATTAAAAAAAATAATATTATTGCATTTATTCATGTTTATTTTAATGTTTTATAATTGAAATTGATTATTTTTTAACTTGTCTTTTAATGAACCAATTTTAAAAAAAAAAAATATTTATATAATCGAAATAAATTAATCTATTTTCAACTCATCTTAATCTTATAGTAGTTTAAATATTTTGAAAATTTAGTAAAACAACTTGTTAAAAACTATGATCATAGAAACATCAACCGTTATCTAATCTATCATATATTCAAAAAATATAAACATTGAATAATTTTAATATTTTGATTTCTTAACAATATATCAATTAAAATAGGTTAATTTATCTTTTTACCATGTATTCCACTATGCAAAGAATTTGAATTTTTATATAAAAATGGAAACGAATTATTTTATAAAACATAAATTTTAGTTGTTTTATGTATGTACTTGATAAAACTAATGAGTTATAATTTTTATTTTTAAAAGAGATTCCTACAATTTTAAAATTTTATTTTATAATTGATAAATATGATTTATGTATTAATTTCTTTTTAAATATATTTATCATTATAGACTATATATAAACATATCATAGAATTTTGTTTTTATATATCCAAAAAAATAATTTAGAATTACAAAATTTATTAATTATTTAAAAATGAAATTAATTAAAAAGATTTTCTTGGATATTCTATAGTAAAAATAAATAAATATACATTTACATTTAAAACAAAAAAATATATTGAAAGTTATTATGAGTAAATTAGTTAGAAATTAGTTGGACACTATTATTCTTAATAAATTTCTTAAATATTCAAAAAATTTAATAGCAATATATATATAATATACTATATCAAAAAATGTTACTTAATTTTATATTCTAATAGTATAAACGTATATAGAACTGTAAACCATTTCACAACTCAAATATGATAGATATTTTGTAACCTTTCTTAATTTATGTGCAATTGATCTGTTTTGCTACTCAATTGATCTTTTCTTAATTTATGAGCAAGCCCAAAACCTGCAGACTTTACCACCGATTGGAATACATGGAGACACACTCTTCTCATGTTGTGCTAGAACATTTGGGTAAACAGAAACAAAATTGACATTTGAAGGGAGACATCTACCGATAACAGAGGTCTGTACGAAAGCTATGGCCTTGTTCGTTTCGCAGTCGCTAGCGACTAGCGACAGCGGCAGCGACTGCGACAGTTGTTGTGACAGTCGATGTGTTGTTCGTTTCGCAGTTGCTAGCGATTGTCGCTGAATTTTTTTTCAAAATTGCTGTTAAAATCAGCGATCGGATTTTGAATCGCCAGTCGCTGATTTTGAGTCGTTGCGACAGTCGCTGTCGCCAGCGACTGCGAAACGAACACGTTTGGAGTCGCTGTCGCTAGCGACTGCGAAACGAACATGGCCTATCTCTAATGCAAGAGAATGGTCAGGAGCACAAGAAGAAGCCAAAGAAGAAGAGAGAGAGATGCAGATCATGTTTGAGTGGAACAAGTCCACAACAGACATGAGCGACACAAAGCCACAACGGTGGTTCACATAATCACATTGATGCGGCATGGAACAATAACAAAAAATAAGATGGGTTGGGATGGACAATCAAGAAAGACGGATCAGAAGTGTATGAGGAAACTGCAAAGAGGAAATTTATGAGGTTTTCGTTAATGGCAGAGACTTTAGTTTTTTGAAATCTTTAAGACAACTATGGGCTCTTAACAAGAGCAAAATGGCGATGTTTACGGATTCTCTTAACCTAATTCGAGCATTCACCAAGAGAGCCGAATATTATAGGATACTTCATGATATAGAGGCGATCTCGATTGACTACGAATTTTTATGTTTTTCTTTTATTCCTCGCAAAGACAATGTAGTGGCGGCTTTTTTTTGGCAAAGATCACCCTTTTCTCGAACTCTAGAATTCGTAATGACTTAAACCGCAGATTCTGCAGCTGGTCGTAATGGAAATTTTTTTAGGTTAAAAAAAGTTTGTAATAACATTTTTTACATCTTTATGATATAATACATCAGCACTATTTGCATCTTTATGATATCGGAGAGCAGAATATTATTTGACCTAAAATTTTCTTCTCTGTTTTTGTTTAGAATCCGCAAATAGTTTCCTCTACAAGAAACGTTTGCGATTTCATTCTTCTCATATATCTACTACTACAAAACCTTCGTACATGCCACTGTCTTCTTCACCGACATATGCGTTTCTCTTAGTTTTTTCAACATCTAATTAGATCGATAAACTTCAAACGGTCCATATCTTGGTCATTTTCTTCACTTGGCGTGCTTATTGCCCAATACAAGTTGACCCCGTTATCTTGGAAATGTAAGCAACGTTGACATTTGCTGGATTTTATCATTTTTTATCTGTTTTCTTTTGTCAAACTATCATTTTTATGGGGTTAGAGCAGCTCCATCAGGGTATATTAGGGGTGGGTCTCTTAAAAAAAAAATATTAAAATAATGTGGGTCGCACGTGGGACCCACATTTTTTTTAACAAACCGTAGCCACAGTCGCTTGTGTAAGAGACGTTTCTTCCCCTGTCTCGCCACGTGTCGCCGTTCTATTGGTCGATTGTTTTTTTTTTAATTTTTTTTTTCGCCTTTACAAAAAAAAAAAAAAAAAAAAAAAAATTGAGTTAAGAGACTTACCTTGCGTCCCGCCAGTGGAGATGCTCTTACCTTTTCTCCTCATTCTTTCAATAGTTTAATATTTAATATTTGCTAGTTACTCCCTCCGTTTCACAAAGATGCATGTTTTAGAAAAAAAATTTGTTTCACAAAGATATAGCTTTTAGCTTTTCTATGCACACTTTATTAATTAATGATGATATTTTGAAAATTTTAAAAAGATTAATTAAATTTATTAAATTACTATTGGTTTAGAAATATTGGAAACTGTAGAGTAACAAAAATTGATGCATTTATGATTAAATATTAATTGTTTTCTTAATATATGTGAAAACTCTAAAAATTGTATGTTTGTGAAACGGAGGGAGTATTAGTTACAAAAAAAAAATTGCTAGTTATTTTATCATTATATTAATTTCTTTAGTTGCTCATGTTCATTAATTAGCTAGGCAGACGAATTTTTCCAAGTCGCCCCTATTTCTGAATTGTTTGTTATTAACCTAATGGTTCTTTCGGTGTCGATCGCTAGTTTTCTTTGGACATTTTCCACATGAATAATTAATTTCTTACTTAGGGAATGATCTTTTACAACAGGAATCTTATGATCTTTTATTCCATATAAGCACATGAAAGCTTAGTCGTATTATAAGAAAAAGTATTTTAAATGAAAAGATATATATATATATTGCTCTTGACGTCGTCAAAACCACTGAATAAAGTAATTTCAGAGGCGAAAAACAACAAATTATTTCACTCTTTCTTTTGTTATTTTAAATAGCCGACCATCCATAATGATCACTCTTAAAATGTTTAATTCTCATATTTGACATCACTGCTTGTTGTTTTATACGTTTAGTTGGACTACACACAAAAGTCTAGTTGAACTAAAATATATAAAGAATTGAAAACTGTATCAGTTATATAACTAAGGTCATGTCCTTCTGCCATTGGATTTTCGGTTGCTGATTTTTTTCCAGCAGTCGCAGCGATTGATCGCAAAATTATCAAACAAATAATATATGTGATTCCAAATAAATAAAATAATTTTAATTTAATAAAATATTTTAAAAATAAATATTAAGTTAAACTGAAATAAAATGTTTTTATAAAATATTATTTTTTAAAAACAAAAATAAATTAAAACTAAAATTAAAAATGAAAATTAAATAAAACAAAACTAGTAGAAAATAATAAAACTGAAAATAATAAAACTTTGATAAATTCAATTGAACTAGATGAAATTTTAAAATAATTGATACAAAATTATTGAATAAGATAAAATAAACAAATTAAATTAAAAATATAAAATAAAGATTCATCACGCTACTGCAAAATGAACAACTTTGTAATCAGTCGCAACAATTAGTCACACGACTGCAAACAACATTCTGTGATTTAGGAATTGTAATCACATAGATTGTCAAACGAACATGACCTAAGACGACTATAGTTCAACTTTTGCTTAGTAAGACGAAGCTTGAAAATTAATTAATTTGATGTTTGTAAGGTACATAAATAATGGATACAATATAACATATATAAATTAACACATCGGTAAATTAATAAAAAGTTGGTTTATAATTAAATTTTCGATCCAAATAATTTTTGATAAATTAATATCTCATGAAATTAATAAATAGATAATATTAACATTATTAATTTTTAAAAAATTTACCACATTTGATCTAGTTATAGTAAATCGTATTCATTACTTAGGTATGTATGCGGTGTTTTTATTACTCCTGAATTTTCATGAAATATTTTCGTTTGCATGCTTTGCAGTTTAAGCGTAATGGTTGGTTGCAAAACAAATGTGGTACGGAAGAAAAACTCGTAAACAATCACGCAAATACATGTTTTAATCAAAAAATGACAATGGCTTAGAACTTCTCAATATCACGTTAGACCGAAAGTTGCCAAGAAAGATGAGATCACGCAGAACGAAATTGAATACTTCCACATACTTTATCAAAACATTATTGTATATGTTGTACGGAAGGATTAGTAGAGTTGTATATATATATATTTCTATAAGCAGGGATGTCAAAAGGGATCAGGTTTATCTATCTTATTTAACTCATACAATGGACAAAACTTTTTGTTTCAAATTAGTTGGTTAGTCGGCTAACGACCACAATTTAGGTTGGACAGCCAAAATTCACACGTCTTATATAACCATTAATTTTACGAGTTGATCTGAGGGCGTAATGACGTTTTCCTGTTGATGGAATTATTAAACTGGCCAATATTAAACTAAAGAAGTGTGTATTGTTATTACGGAGTCCGGTTAAGTTTAAAGTTTGTTAGTTTGCTTCATGGATTTCTAGTAATATAGTGTTTGTGGACTTGATGTGTTGTCGAAAGTTAATTGATGTGGTGTTGGCATGTTTTTGTCTAAATGTTAAAATACAAACTATTTCCGTTTTACATTGTTGTTACAATCAACTTATACATAGCAAATTAAGTCCACAGCCGAGAGAAGATCTTGAAGACAAAATGCGAGAAGTCTACCGACACACCTTGACCAAATGTCCACAGCAAACAAACATTTGAAGAAAAAATGCATGTGCGATTCCAAACCCGATGAGCAAAGAACATATTGATCGGGGACAACCATTCTACATGATCGAAATCTGCTTGTTGTGGGTAACCTTAATAACATAGCCAATCAAGAAATACAAAATGAGGAATTATAGCTTTGATATGTTTTATGGCCGAACAAATTAGACCAACTCCGCACAAATTTATGACCTTCTTTTAGAAGTTACACATTCAAAGACTGAATATATTTTTAGCAAAAATAAAAAAGACATGATATTTTGAAAGAAATCGAGACAATAATTTCGCAGATTATGCGATAGATCTCATATAACTTCCCGACCACTACTTTGGGACATTCATTTTTGGATAAGGTATAAACGCCAAAGGGAATGCTGAGTGTGACATTATTATTTTAAAACAATTTAATTGAAATTAAAATTTGAAATCGAAATTCAAAATATGACATATTCTTTAACTAAAATTAAAGCAGGTAGTGGGTTTGTCTTTACATTCTTAATCATTTTTATAGTTGAAATAAATGATTTCCATAATCATAGAATACAAACTATCAAAAGTGGAACCCGTATCACGATTTTTACTTTATTTTAGATGATTCGTTCTCTATTAAAATTAAAAGAGGATTAATGATACTATTGCATGTTTTTTTTTTGTGAAACTTACTACTATTGCATGTTCTTTTAGATTTTGGACTTTCCTCTTCCTTTTTATTGGTTTCGTAACTTTCTTTATATTTTTTTCCAATAGACCTTTTTCTATTCCCCTTCTTAGTCTTTTTTTTCACTAAAGAATTTTCATTAAAACAAGATATTACACTTTGATGAAACTAAAGCTAGCGGGATACACAACCCCCAGATACATAAGTTAGCGGATAAAGGTCATCCCCAGAGACAAGAGCCGGCGGATATAAAGAAATCCCCAGAGACAAAGATGAAAATGATTTAAGTACAACCATACAAACATAATAAGGCTAACAAGAACAAACTAACACCAACTAGATTAAAGCCCCCACCCTAGCTAAAAGAAAGCAAACATCGGATCAAAAACTAACAACGAGACACCCTGGACAGAAGAGCCACCACGAACCGAGAGAGAAGATAAGCAGAAGCACCCAAAGCCGAACTTTATTAGGACTAATCCACCAGAACTCACTAGAAGGCTTCACCCCAGAAACCACGTGACAAACCGTATGCAGACAGACCGGAGCGCCGCGGGAAGACAATTTAACCACACGACAGCTGACGACTTGATGCGGAGAGAACCGAAACACCAATTCCAAATGATTGAGGCGGAGATCCGAAACCAAGAAGTGGCAAGAACACCGCGGGACCTATATCGAAGCAAACGAAACACCGGAAAAGCACAATCTCCATTCAAAGCAAATCCAACACCAGAAGCAGAAGAACAGAACCGCACAACCCCACAAGGACCAAATCATGGAAACCAACAGAACCGGCCGAGCCACAGAACTGCTAGATCCAAGACCATCCAAAATGGGGGCTGGAGAACAAGTAAAAGATCCGGAAATAGCCAACCAAAAGCCAGAGCAAGGGCCAACACCAACACAAAACCAAATCTAAACCAGAGATGAACCAACTAGCTACAAGCCCCTAATACTAACCAACCCTAAACCGTCGCCAGAACAACAAAAAACACGAACCACAAGTGAAACCGAGATTAACCTGCCAGAACCATCGGAGGCAGGTAACGTCGACACCACAGGCCCGCACCACTTCAGGGACTGTCTGCGCTATATCTCCTGCAAGGAAGAGGAGCCGCAACAACAGATCTGTAAACAACCGGCGAGAGAAGGATCCCAACACCGATTGACCACAACCACAACACCGATTGACCACAACCACAACACAGAGTCGCCGGCGAGCAGAGCAGAATCCCAGAGAACGAGAGGCGACGGAGGAAAAAGGCAAAGACGTTAGGAACCACAAAATAGGGTCCACCACCGGCGATAACAACCGTAAAGACTACAAAAAGAACCAAGGGCCTCTCCGGCGGCGACAGCGTCGCCATAGTCGGCCGCCGGAGAAGAGACTAGAAGAGAACGCCGCCGACTTCGATACGCGTGCCTGGGAGAGTCTGGATGAAAACAAATATTATATGAGAGTTGATTCCCCTTCTTACTCTTAGTCATATTTAGCTACTATTTAATTCTAGCCTATATCTACTTTCGGGAACATAAGTCAATATATAACAATTTTAAACAAAATATCTGATTATTTGAGAAATTGTACAATGTTTAATTCTGTGAGGCTATTCAAACAAAAGTTATTTTACTAATGAATTTCACATATATAAGAACTTAAAAAAAAAAATTAATCCTTGCCGAAGAATTTTTCTTATCACAATCTCATCATTTGTGACATGATGATATGGTAATACCTTTGTTTTTTTTTTTGTTACAATTCCAAAAAACAAAGACGCTTAAGTGTGGAGAAGAAGGATTAATTCAGAGAACTATCTCCTTGTTAGCATCTTTCTTTTCCGATTGTTATTAGGGCTATGATACCCGTGAGCCAGTCATGCTTCTCTCTTGATTTTTTTCCCACTGAATTTAATCGATTTATCATTAATGAAACAAAGAAAGTACAAAGTTGGAAACTTCAGAGTCGAAACCGGAATATTGGCCATGTATGTTTCATTAACGCAGCTACGAAGATGGTGATCACAAAATATCAAAGAACACATCAGCAACATAATAAAATAAGTCGTCACTCAAATTCATACCCAAAAAGTCTGCTGACAGCAACAATTGTAGGAATTACTGATTTTACAGTGATCGTTAAAATAGGCTGCAACAGTTGGTGCGACAATTACATAGCATTACAATGTTAAGTTTCTCTATGTTTTTATTATTTTTTATCACATTTTTTATCACTGTGTCTAAAAAACGAAGATGGCCAATAATCGGGAAATTAAGGCGGTAAAAAAACATATTCCTTACACATACTAAAATTTCAAAAGAAGAGACAAAGCGATAAACTAATACAATCAAAAATAAAACTAAACAACGGTTAAAATGTTGCATGAGTTTACGACCCTTCCAATCAAGCTGAAACAAAGCTCACAATTTCTCTCTAGTTTCAATTTTAAAATTTTATATATAATTCGGTAAAAGAGTTGATGATTACTTATTAATTTAAAATGTGATATCTACTGCATTATTTTGTTTTTTACTAGACTCAAAGTACGGAACGGATCTGGATCTTACATGGAACCCGTTAGAATATCTGAGATAACATGTGTATTTATATTACGTACTCAATATAATTTGTTAGTAACCAATCTGATAAAATCTGATAGGACTTAATATGGTGTATACGATCTAATAGAACTTGAAAATACATAGTTTTAATGTATTTTTATAGGGTTTCTCGGATATTTTTATAGGTTTCAAGTATTTTACAGGTTTTACAATTATTTTCGAGTAGTTTATATTTGAAAATACTCAAACCAAATGGTACAAATAATTGGATTTTAAAAATATACCACTATTATATATGAACCGACTCAAATCCGAATAAACGCGATCTAAAATAATTGGCTTTAAATAGGTACTTAATTCTTATATTCGTTAGATTTGGTATATATTAAATCCGATCCAAATATCTGAATACCCATAATAGATTCGAAGTCCGGACCCATGCCGGTTTAGCCGACATGTTATCTTCTACGTTTTCTGGTGTCTCTACCTTGTTCTTCGTTTTCTGTTATACCGACTTTGCCATCAAAATTCCTAATTCAAAAGATATTTGTGTGGCAACGAAAGAACGAGAGATGCGACAAATTAATGCAACATGTTCTTGTCGCTCTTTTCCTTTTCAGTGTCCTTATGTTGGTTCATAGTAACCACTATTTCTCTTTTCTTTGGAGCCTCCTTCCAGTGTCTATCTATGTAGTTATGCCGGTGTTATGTTTCGAAAATTGTCTCTCATTTTAGCTGTAACCACAAAATGACGAGAAACGTTTTATCTCATTTTAGCGCTGTTATGAATTTCATATCAACACACCAGTTTCTCTGCTATTTTATTGATTGCATGCGGTCAAATAGATTTTGAACCAACTACACACACTTATATATATATAATGTATTTATTAAATTTGTGGTTGTGGTGGCGTTTGTTTATGTTTTATTTTGTTTGCTATTGTAGTTTTCTTAACTTGTTAGCAAACTGTTGATGTGAAGTGTTAGTTTAGTCAACATATCTTAGCTCTCAACTGGTTTATTATTGATAAAACTGATATTTAAACACATTTATACGTTTTAAAATATTTTATGTTGCCTCAAGACTATATATATAAGCATAATTTAAAAATAATTATTTCGGGACAACATGAACAATCTAGTTACAATATACCATGTACATCCATGAATTTCAAGGTGGGGTTCCTAAAATTTTTTTTTTTTTTTGGAAAGTAAAAAAAAAAATCGAAAAAAGGAACAAATAGAATATCGCCACGTGGCATGTACAGTGCAATGACCGATTATTAGTTAAGGATTTTTGGAGCTTGGGTTCTTAACTATTGTGATGGAGCCCACAATATTTTATAATTTTTTTAAAAAAAAACTCCACCACCTTAAGAATCTTAGAGCATAAACAACTAAGGTTTTAAGGGTGGGGTTCTTAAGAAAAAATTATAAAATATTGTGGGCCCCACCAAATAGTTAAGAACCCGAGTTCCAAAAATCCTTAGCTAAGGATCGGTTCTTGCACTGTTCATGTCACGTGTCATGATTCTATTCGTTCTTTTTTTTTTTTTTTTTTACTTTTAAAAAAAAAATTAAAATAATAATTAATTTTTTTTTTAAGAACCCCAATGAAGGATTCATGGTTGTACATGCTCTAAGATGAGCATGCCTTAGATGGACATGCTCTAAGATGAGCTACAAAAAAGAAGAAGAACAATCTAGTTACAATATTCCATCTAAGATTTCCTATGGGGTACAGAGCACGAACCCGTACAAGAGTCTATATCAATTGATTCAATTTTGTAATTCACCTTGTCACTTTTTTTTGGTCAACCACCTTTGTCATTTATCAAGTTGAACCTTTTCTAATATTTCTTAAAAATAATATTTTTATTCCAACGTCAAAAAGATTCCATAACAGTTCCGTAATCATTTATACTTTAAGATTTTTATCATTTTGTGGTAATTAATTGTTCAAAAACAAAACGTTATGACTCATAAGTGTTTACATACAAGAAAACAAAAACAAAATATTCATATAGTTATCAAGTATGGTACTTGATTCATATGGTCTTTTGACACGTTTTCTAAATAGCCATATGTAAAATTTAGGTTTTGATACAAACAACACGACATCACTAATTAACGCAAGTTGATGGATTTAAACAGGTGAAAGCTATATTCCCCCCTTATTATTAGAACCAATTCCCAAACCCCCCCCCCCCCCCCCCCCCCCCCATATTTCTAACCTCTTCATATATCCCCCAATGTTTCGACCTTCTTCATATTTCCACATGTTTTATGATTTCTTCATGATTCCCCCATATTGAATTTAAAAACACTAATTGCGTTTGAATTATCAAATCAAATTTAATTATTATAATTACGATTATGATTATAAGCTTTTGGCTAAGGGCAAATCGCATTAATAGCACAAAAAACATGACTTGTCAAAAATATAGCACCAAGGAAGAAAAATCATAAAAATAGCACAAAAACATGTTTTGTCACTAAATTAGCACTAACCCTAAATCGTAAATACTAAACCCTAAATCATAAATACTAAACCCTAACCTTGAATAATAAACCCTAAACCCTAAATACTAAACCCTAAACCCTAAATAATAATTAACCCTAAACCCTAAATTATATAATGCTATAAAAGTCTTTGTAATTAAAATAATGCTAAAAATGTGAATTATTTTCTTTGGTGCTATATTTATGATAAGGTATGTTTTTGTGCTATTTTATGACTTTTCTCTTTGGCTAATCCAAATGCGAAATTCACATAAGAATCTTGAATTCAAAAATACATAGATATGACTGGGATGACAATGGTGAAACTGCTTGAATTCTCTGAGCTTGAAACTGTTTCTTGTTTTATGAGCTTTCCACTTCTCTAACTCAGTCCCAATCAAACGACCTTAGTTTCTTTTTCTCAAACTTGAGCTTCGTAGCTCTTTGCGGCTCTTTTTCAATTTTGATGTCGGTTTTTGTTTTTTGCTTTTAGGTTTTCTCTTTTCATTACAAATATGAACTGTGTCGTGGATTTATATGTTAGAATCTCTGTTCTAAAACGCGGCGCCGATGGCCGCTTAATCGCCGGAAAATCGCACAGCGGCCACCGGCCGCCGCGATTTGGACCTATACGGTATAAAACTCGGCCATCCTGAAAAAACTCAGTTTTCGTTTAATTTATCTTTGAAATAGAGCATTTTTAGATAGATTTAATAAGCAGGGCTGTACATATAAAGAAAAACGAAAGAAATAAGGCGAAAAACGGAAAAAAAAATCTTCCAGCCGCCATTGTTAGGGTTATGCTCGTGGACATAATGTTGAAGATGACTGGTGAATGACCGTTTTGTCCTTCGTTAATGATTTTAACTAAAACCATATCAAAATAAACCTGCAGGCTTCGAACCCGCGGCCTGAGAGTGAAGCTACACAAGCGCTAACCACCAAACCAGGAAATCTCTTGTGTCTTCTTCTTAACAATTAAATATAAATACATACGAACGATAAAATATGAGTAAAATTCCGCCCGCGTATATCCCGCTTAATCTCCGATTTTTTGCCAACTCGCTAGGCCCGGGTCAGCCGCACGTACAGCGCCTAGCGAGTTTCCGAACAAGGGTTAGAATTATATACGGGTCAGAGTTATTGGGTAATTGTAATTTATAATCGCAATTACAATAATTAAATGCGATTTGATAATTTAAATGCAATTAGTGTTATAAAATTCGATATGGGGAATCATGAAAAATCAAAGAACATGGGGGGATATAAAGAAAGTCGTAACATTGAAGGGATATATGAAGAGGTTGGAATTTGGAAATTAGAAATTAGAAATATGAGGGTTTGAGAATTGGTTCTAATAGTAAAAAAGGAATATAGCGTCCACCCTAGAAAACAAAACAATTTTTTTTTGTTTGTCACAAAAAATAAAACTTAATTAATGAGAAAAGTCATAAAATAGCACAAAAAACATACTTTATCATAAATATAGCACCAAAGAAAATAATTCATATTTTTAGCATTATTTTAATTACAAAGACTTTTATAGTATTATATAATTTAGGGTTTAAAGTTAATTATTTAGGGTTTAGGGTTTATTATTTAGGGTTTAGTATTTAGGGTTTAGGGTTTATTATTCAAGGTTAGGGTTTAGTATTTAGGGTTTAGGGTTTAGTATTTAAGATTTAGGGTTAGGGCTAATTTAGTGACAAAACATGTTTTGTGCTATTTTTATAATTTTTCTTCCTTGGTACTATATTTTTGACAAGTCATGTTTTTTGTGCTATTAATGCGATTTGCCCTTAATTAATCCATCACATAACTAGTGAACCGCATTAATTTTAAAATAACCAAGTGGGCCTATAATTTGTCTTTTCTCCACTTCTCACTCCCCATTAATAACCGCGAGAAGGCATTACGTAATAATTTTATTTTGCACACTAATTTTTTAGTATTAATACTTCAATAGTAAACCATTCAAAGTTTTACAAATTTTCCAGACGAAATTAATTTTATAATAATTAAGGAATAAAGGAAATATTATTTGATTGGTGCATTTCCACCATGAGTGTGCTGAACGTGTCGTAAAATGCAGCCGTCAGACTTGACAAAGCACAATGCTTACATAAGCTAAATAATAATTGTGGTAATAATATTTTCTAGCGATGAATCATGAATGTTATAAATTTTACTCGTTTAGCTGCGAGCTAAATAATTGTGGTAACTTTATGATGCAGCATCCAATCGATATAGTCTTGCTGATTATTTCCGGTTTTCTTTTCGGTTTACTTATTTCGGTTCTTGTTTTAATATCACGTTTGAGTCAATCTTATAAGATTCTCTTCTAAGATTGCATAGTTATCTTGTTAGTTATTTAAGGGCTAGCTCAGCTTTGTAAAGTCACGTTATCTTTGATTAATAGAATTCTATTCAGTTTTTGTTGAGTTTAAGAGGAGTACTCTTAGAATCCTAGATTTGTCAAGAAGAGAGTATCTTCTCGGCTCGTCTCCATTCGATCAAACCCTAACAGGATTAGATCATTACTTATTCCTCAAGCTTCCGCTTCTCTATCAGTTGGTATCAGACACGGTAAGTTCTGGGAATTCATTTTTCATCAATCATGCCTCCTAAGCCACGCAACAGCTCAAACGCAACACCACTCGATGTGGGAGCGGGAGAATGGGCAGCGATGCGTCAAACATTGATTGATATGAATGAGAATATGCAACAAACGATGCAAGCATCGATTTTGCAACTTGGCGATATGTTGACTCAGAGATTGGCTGGCCGTAATCCTCTCTTTGAGGACCGCGAGTCCGATGTCGACGTCAACCCATTCGCTGATACCGGTGGTGGTCATCCTCATCGTCAACATCCACAGCCGCATGGGCATAGAGATGAACATCGTCGACCACAACAGCATCTCGATCACACGGATATGCGTTTTGAACAGCCACATTGTGATCAATATCAAGGTGATCCCCGACGAGGTGAACAACAAGATGGTGATTTCGGTGATCCTCGTTATCAACAATACTTTCATCACGACAGAGGGAACCGTAACCACAGGTCATGGGAATCAAGTTTTAAGGTGGAAATCCCAGAATTCCATGGTGGAGCTCGGGGAGAAACAGTTCTCGACTGGATGGTTGCTGTGGAAGAAATACTTGCGTTCAAGCGGGTTCCAGAGGATCAATGCGTACCGCTAATCGCAATGAAGTTCCGAGGTCACGCAACATCTTGGTGGAAGCAAACAAAGGTGACTCGTCGCCGCAATAATAAAGCACCAATCTCGACTTGGACCAAGCTGCGTAAGCATCTCAGTGCTACTTTCTTACCACATAACTTTGAGCGTTCGATGTACACAAAGTTACAGAATTTGAGGCAAGGGTCACACACTGTGGATGAATATGCTGAAGAATTTGCCTTGTTGCTTACGCGTTCAGAAGTCCGAGATAATGAAACACAACTTGTTTCACGGTTTATCGGAGGCCTACGTCAGCAATTGCAGACGTCACTGTTGCAATTTGACCCGACAACAATAGCTGAGGCACATCGCCGTGCTTCATCGTTGGAACAACAGAACCGGTCTAGCTCATGGAGTGGACATAATAGCCGCACACGACAGCAGGACCAATCCACAGGTGCGGCGTCTAAGGATGCTCTTCCTGAGCTAAACCAACCGTCTTCCCGAAGCACTGGCCCTAGCGACGAGCAGTCACAACGAAAGCCTTTTCGTCCTGGCTCGCTGAAGTGTTTCGGTTGTGGAGAAGCGGGTCATCGCCAATCCGCTTGTCCCAACGCTTCTCGTCGTGGTTTGTTATTAGATGGGCCGAGTAACGACAATCACTGTGTGTATGATTCCACCGAGGAGGATGGACCGGACGAAGACAATGTGCATCACACTGTCGGTGATAAAGGACATTTACTAGTCGTACGACGGTCGTGTTTAACACCGCGTCGACAAGATGTGCAATGGTTACGTACGAACATTTTCAGGTCCACTTGTACGATCCGGGGTAGAGTGTGCAACTTTGTGATCGACTCCGGGAGTTGCCGGAATGTGATGTCGGAAAACGCAATTGATAAACTAGGCCTGACCCGTGAACCACATCCTGCTCCATACACCTTGGGCTGGCTCACGGAGGATGTTAGTATACGAGTCTCTCAGCGAGTGTTGGTTCCGTTTTCCATTGGTCCATATTACAAGGATCGTACTTACTGCGATATAGCACCTATGGATTTCTGCCACTTGTTGCTTGGAAGACCATGAGAATTTGATAGAAGGATTATGCATGATGGTTTTCTTAACACATATAGTTTCATTTGGGAAACACATAAAATTTTGTTGATACCTTCGCAGGAGGACGCATTGTCAGCCCCTCCTACACCTCCAAACGGTGACATTCCCACTGGTCAACATGTACCTCGGCAACGCAATGCATTGTTATGCTCTTATCCAGAATTTGTCACGGAGTTACGCCAGGAAGGTAGAGCATACGCGATCTTCCCATCAGTTTCGGCGCATGTGTTATCGGCCACCACACCCGAGCCATTGTCGTCCTTACTTCGTGACTTCGGGGATGTTTTTCCCGAGGATTTACCAGAAGGTCTGCCTCCCTTGCGGTAGATACAGCATCAGATTGATTTTGTTCCCGGGGCGTCGCTGCCAAACAGACCTCATTATCGCATGAGTCCTCTCGAACATGAAGAACTGCGTCGCCAAGTTGAGGATTTGTTACGTAAAGGTCATATCCGAGATAGTCTCAGTCCTTGTGCGGTCCCAGCTCTCTTGATCCCTAAGAAAGATGGTTCTTGGCGTATGTGTGTTGACAGCCGTGCCATTAACAAGATCACCGTACGCTACCACTTTCCGATACCGCGTCTTGATGATCTGTTAGATCAGATTGGTTCGGCTACTGTCTTCTCCAAGATCGATCTCAAGTGTGGTTATCATCAAATTCGGATTCGACCAGGCGATGAGTGGAAGACAACTTTTAAAACGCGGGAAGGGTTATTCGAATGGCTGGTCATGCCATTTGGCTTGTCTAATGCTCCTAGTACAATTATGCGGATCATGAATCAGGCTCTCCGTCGTTTCATCGGTCGCTTTGTGGTCGTGTATTTTGACGACATTTTGGTGTTCAGCTCATCCCTCGCTGACCATGTCGATCACCTCCGTCAAGTTCTCCTTGTCTTGCGCGAAGAAAAGTTATATGCAGCACAGCATAAATGCGAGTTTGGCGTGGATGAAGTACTCTTTCTTGGCTATGTGGTTTCTGCTCGTGGCTTAGCAGTGGATCAAACAAAGGTGGAAGCTATACATTCTTGGCCTACACCGACGACAGTGACTGAGGTTCGTAGTTTCCATGGGTTGGCTTCTTTCTACACGAGGTTCGACAATCATTTCAGCTCCATAATGGCACCTATAACAAGTTGTATGCGAGAGGGAAAGTTCGAGTGGTCTTCCGAAGCAGCCACAACTTTCGACTTAATCAAATCCAAGCTCACTTCAGCGCCAATCTTGATCCTCCCAGACTTCAATGAAACGTTTGAATTGCACTGTGACGCATCCAAGCTGGGAATTGGAGCTGTATTGAGTCAACAAGGGTGCCCGGTTGCGTTTTACAGCGAAAAGCTAGCTGGGGCACGGGAGCGTTACAGCACATACGATGTTGAATTTTATGCCGTCGTCCAAGCCATTAAGCACTGGCGCCACTACTTAGTACATCGTGAGTTCGTTTTATTCACATACCATGACGCCTTGCGACATTTAGATAGCCAATCGAAGGTTTCGGCAAGACACGCCGGTTGGATCTCTTATCTCCAACAATTTACTTTTTCGATTAGCCGTTTGGCGGGTAAAACTAATCGAGTAGCTGATGCCCTGAGTCGCCGTCACACTTTGATGAGTACTATGCATACGTCGGTTCAAGGATTTGAGGCATTTGCATATTTATACCCAGACGATCCTTTCTTCGGTCGTATTTTCCAGGATGCTAGGGACAAGCTCACTAGCGACTATACTTTGCTTGATGGGTTCCTCTTCCGTGGTGTTTGTTTATGCGTACCGGAATGTAGCTTACGTTTGCGGATCATCAGTGAGTTACACAACGAAGGACATGTGGGCAGAGATCGCACCATTCAGCTGGTCATGGCGTCGTATTTTTGGCCAGCTATGCGATGAGATATCACACGGTTTGTCAAACGTTGCAGAGTGTGTCAACATGGCAAAGGTAAGGCGACCAACGCGGGTTTATATCTGCCCTTACCTGTCCCAACACAGCCATGGACTGATGTGAGCATGGACTTCGTTTTGGGACTTCCCTGTACGCAGAGAGGGCATGATTCTATCTTCGTCGTTGTTGACAGAATCTCGAAGATGGTTCATTTTATAGCATGTAAGAAGACTACGGATGCGGTGAATGTCGCCATCTTATTCTTTCGTGAAGTATACAGATTACATGGACTGCCATCGTCGATTGTATCTGATCGCGACACTCGTTTCTTGAGTCATTTTTGGCGTTCTCTCTGGAAGTTATTGGGTACGAAATTGGACATGAGTTCGGCATATCATCCCCAGACGGATGGGCAAACGGAAGTTACGAATCGCTCTCTCGGTAATATGTTGCGCTGTCTGGTTGGTGATCATATCAAGTCATGGGACTCTAAGTTGTGTCAGGCAGAGTTTGTTCACAATCATGCACTTAATCAAAGTCTCGGTTACTGTCCGTTCCGTGTGGTATACGGTCTGGTCCCTCGCTGCCCGTTGGACTTGACCTTAGCGCCTGATAGAACACGTCATCATGGCGAAGCTATAAATTTCATTACGGACCTCCGAGACATCCACGTACGAGCTCAGTCCAACCTTGAGCTGTCGGCTGCCAGTTATAAGGCTTCAACGGATCATAAGCGACGCGAGGTGCTCTTTGCACCGGGTGATATGGTGTGGGTATACCTCACTAAAGACAGACTGCCGTTGCGAGAATACAACAAATTAAAGTCTAAGAAGATCGGACCTGTCGAGGTTCTTGAGCGTATCAATCCGAATGCATATCGGGTTCGTCTTCCCGAGCATATCCGCACATCCGACGTCTTTAACGTCAAGCATCTCACACTGTTTCATGGCGATAACGATCCCTCGGATTCGTGGACGAATCCTTCTTCTGCTGGAGGGACCTAATGCAGCATCCGATCGATATAGTCTTGCTGATTATTTCCGGTTTTCTTTTCGGTTTACTTATTTCGGTTCTTGTTTTATAATATCACGTTTGAGTCAATCTTATAAGATTCTCTTCTAAGATTGCATAGTTATCTTGTTAGTTATTTAAGGGCTAGCTCAGCTTTGTAAAGTCACGTTATCTTTGATTAATAAAATTCTATTCAGCGCTTTTGTTGAGTTTAAGAGGAGTACTCTTAGAACTCTAGATTTGTCAAGAAGAGAGTATCTTCTCGGCTCGTCTCCATTCGATCAAACCCTAACAGGATTAGATCATTACTTCTTCCTCAAGCTTCCGCTTCTCTATCACTTTATGCTTAATCATCGAAGTAAAAAAAAAAATTGTCCCTTCGGAATATCCCATAAAATTGGAATGATTCAAAGAAGATTAGAGAAAATAAATTTAACAGAATTTATTTTTAACAGAATTCCAAGAATAATGATCCGATTTCTTTTGGTTACAATGTTATTATTTTTTTCCATCTGATCCAAATCCAAATTATGATAAACATAGAGAAAATAAATTTAAGTGAATAAAATCTCGAGGAATATTAAAAAATCTAGAGGAATAATAATATTTTTAATGTCGAGGGTACAGTTGTATTGTGAAGCAGAGAATCGGTTTCAATATATTATCCGAAATTGTTTTTAATTTTAATTTCTTTTGTTTGATTCTGCGATATTATGGAATCAATCACACACTGACAATTTGACCTTTCTCGTCCTTCTCTTTCTCTATCCAACCGCAACGAAGAGAACTTGCAGACGAAAACTTTCCCGGGAAAATTCCAGAAAGTTGTTCTAGAAAATGTGCGACCCCGATGATAATACCGCCAGAAACGGCGTCACACCTCCACCTTCAAGGTCAAGGGAGATTTTGATGGATGTGGATGACTTGGATCTCGACGGTTCATGGCCTCTGGATCAAATCCCTTACTTATCCTCAGCAAATCTCATGATATCTCCGATTTTTGTCTCGTCTACCTCCGAGCAGCCTTGCTCGCCTCTGTGGGCTTTCTCAGACGGGGGTGGAACCGCCGGTGCCGACGATGAGAAGATCAGCTCCGCCTCCGGTGTTCCTTCTTTCCGTCTCGCCGATTATCCTCTCTTTCTACCTTGTTAGTAGTCTCGCCGAACTTTAACCTTTTTTTCTTTCTTCGTTTTCTGATGTCGAATTTATCATTTCCCTCTTTGAGTTCATAGGATTTCGATACATCTTTGATCGTAGCTCGATTTTTGAATTATTTTATACATATGGAGTGATTTATAAACTTGAATTTAAGTTCTTGCTTACGGATTGAACAGAGATTCTGGTTGATTGATTGATTGATTGATTTCGCGTTTGACTTTATTTGCCTCTGTTTAGAGTGTTTGAAGAGGTTCCTATTTTTGGTAAAACGATATTGCCAAAAATAGATGACTTCTACAAAATTAGTAGGCAAGAGTTTCTACATGTCAAGTTTTTTTTGCGTGGTACTTCAGTATCTGAAGGTGTTAAATCTCTGAAAATTGCAGACGCTTCTCCATCAGTGGCTGAAAACACAACAGAGAAACATAACAGTTTCCAGTTACCTTCTCCGTTGATGAGCCTAGTCCCGCCAGAGAACACAGACAACTACTGTGTGATCAAAGAGAGGATGACTCAGGCGCTTCGATACTTCAAAGAATCAACCGAACAAAACGTTTTGGCTCAGGTCTGGGCTCCTGTGAGAAAGAATGGTCGTGATTTGTTGACGACTTTGGGTCAACCTTTTGTTCTTAATCCTAACGGTAACGGGCTTAATCAATACAGGATGATCTCTCTCACATATATGTTTTCTGTGGATAGTGAAAGTGACATTGAGCTCGGGCTCCCGGGTCGAGTTTTCCGTCAGAAGTTGCCTGAGTGGACACCAAATGTCCAGTACTATTCCAGCAAAGAATTCTCGCGGCTTGACCACGCCTTGCACTATAACGTGCGTGGTACACTGGCCTTGCCTGTCTTTAATCCCTCTGGTGAGTCCTGCATAGGTGTTGTGGAACTTATCATGACCTCAGAGAAGATTCACTATGCACCCGAAGTGGACAGAGTTTGCAAAGCCCTTGAGGTTTGGTTCTCTTTCCTCACTTCTGCACATAACTGAGCCTTGCTCTGTTTATTCTCTGTCTGAACTCTGAATTGATTCAGAGAACTTTGTGTGTTTAAGTTGCAGTTCTTGCCTTGCTAGTTATATCAAGAAATAAAATAACTGTTGATAAAACGTTTCTGGACGTCCTCTGGCATGTCATTTTGATGATCATTCTCTCCAATGCACAGTTTATTAGTTCTAGCTTTTTCAATATCTGTCATTATGTTGTATCCAGATAGTTATCTGTTTTTGTGGCTTCCTGCAGCTTTGAATGTGTTTCGTACAGAGCGCTTTTAGTCCTAATTCCTCATTTCTAATAACAGTGATTTGATCATTTTGTCAGGCGGTAAATCTGAAAAGCTCGGAAATACTTGACCACCAAACAACTCAGGTTAGCAACAAGTATCATTTGTGATTTGATGGGTACCATGTAAGCACTGCGGTCTCACTGTTTTCAGTTAACTTGGTACTCGCAGATATGCAACGAGAGCCGCCAAAATGCGCTTGCTGAGATTCTAGAAGTGCTGACAGTTGTATGCGAGACCCATAACTTGCCTCTGGCTCAGACTTGGGTTCCATGCCAGCACGGGAGCGTTCTTGCCAATGGTGGTGGTCTAAAGAAAAACTGCACCAGTTTTGACGGTAGCTGCATGGGCCAGGTCTGCATGTCCACAACCGACATGGCCTGCTATGTTGTGGATGCTCATGTCTGGGGCTTTAGAGATGCCTGCCTTGAACACCATCTCCAGAAAGGACAGGGAGTCGCTGGACGAGCTTTTCTCAACGGTGGCTCGTGTTTCTGCAGAGACATCACCAAGTTCTGCAAAACGCAGTACCCGCTGGTCCATTACGCGCTCATGTTCAAGTTAACCACTTGTTTTGCAATCTCTCTCCAGAGCTCTTACACAGGCGACGACAGTTACATACTTGAATTCTTTCTTCCCTCAAGTATAACAGACGACCAAGAGCAAGATTCGCTGCTGGGTTCTCTTTTGGTAACAATGAAAGAACATTTTCAGAGTCTGAGGGTTGCATCTGGGGTTGACTTTGGTGAAGATGACGACAAATTGTCCTTCGAGATCATCCAAGCATTACCCGACAAGAAGATTCATTCAGAAATAGAATCCATTCGAGTTCCATTTTCTGGCTTCAAGTCAAACGCGACAGAGACACTGTTGGTTCCTCAGCCTGCGGTTCAGTCGTCCTATCCAGTGAACGGCAAAACCAACGTGGCCACTGTTAATGGTGTGGTCAAGGAGAAAAAGAAAACAGAGAAAAAACGTGGGAAGACTGAGAAAACTATCAGTCTGGATGTACTTCAGCAGTATTTCACCGGAAGTCTCAAAGACGCTGCAAAGAGCCTAGGAGGTAGCCATATCAATATACCTTGATTACTTTCTGTTTGTAGATATATAAACTAAACTCTTATGTTTTTATTGTCTCAGTTTGCCCGACGACAATGAAGCGAATTTGCAGACAACACGGAATCTCACGGTGGCCATCGAGAAAGATCAAGAAAGTGAATCGCTCAATCACAAAACTAAAACGCGTCATTGAATCTGTTCAATGTACTGATGGAGGCCTCGACCTGACTTCCATGGCCGTTAGTTCCATCCCTTGGACACACGGTCAAACAGCAGCACAGCCACTAAACTCTCCCAGCGGTTCCAAACCGCCTGAGCTACCAAACACCAACAATTCACCTAACCACTGGTCAGAAGGTCACAGTCCTCACGAGCCAAACGGTTCCCATGAGTTACCAAGTAATGGTCATAAGCGGTCACGGACGGCAGATGAGAGCGCTGGGACTCCAACCTCTGACGGCTCATGTGACGGTAACCAATTAGATGAAGCAAAAGTCCCGAATCAAGATCCGCTATTCACGATCGGTGGATCACCGGGGCTATTTTTTCCACCTTATTCTAGAGATCATGATGTATCCGCTGCATCATTTTCAATGCAGAATAGACTTCTTGGTACTATAGATCATTTCCGAGGAATGCCCGAAGACGCTGGAAGTTCGAAAGATCTGAGAAATCTATGCTCCACTTCACTATTCGACGATAAGTTTCCGGACTCAAACTGGATGAACAATGACAATAACAGCAACAACACCAACATGTACGCTCCTCCAAAAGAAGAGGCCGCTGCAAATATTACGCCCGTACCACCAGGCTCAGAAATGAGAACGGTAACCATCAAAGCAAGTTATAAAGAAGACATAATACGGTTCAGGATATCCTCTAGTTCGGGTATAATGGAATTGAAGGATGAAGTGGCCAAGAGGCTAAAACTTGACGCAGGTACGTTCGATATCAAGTATCTGGACGATGATAGCGAGTGGGTTCTGATAGCTTGTGATACTGATCTTCAAGAATGTCTGGAGATCCCTAGATCCTCCCGTACTAATACAGTACGGCTCCTGGTCCATGATGTAACATCGAACCTCGGGAGCTCCTGCGAGAGCACCGGAGAATTGTGACCCGACTTAAAGGTAATTCATTCCGACTCTTTTGTAAATTTAATTTTTTTGAAATCTTTTACTGTTTAGAGGTTGTTTGAGGAACAAGCAAGAATGTGTATGGGGGACAAAGGTGTAAGAAAAAAAACATTTGTTTGTAACTGTAAGTGTAAGTGGGAGAGTGAGGTTAGAAGTAAATTGTAGTTGGAAACTAACTCCAAACATGCTTTTGTGTTTTAATTTTGAAACTGAAAACAAGAATCACAGAAAAAGCCTAGAAATGAAGAAATAAAATTAAACTGAATTTTTGCATGTGTTGAAGGTTTCTGCTTTCTAATTTCTAAGATGCAAAATCGAGTTAGTTAAAACACTCTTTAGGGGTAAACAGTAAAAAAATCAATAATTTTTACTGTTTAGGGGTTGTTTTCTATTCTTCTTGGGTTTCTTGTTGAGGAAGTGCATGGGGAACACGTGTGTAAGAAAAAAACATTTGTTTGTAACTGTGAATGGGAGAGTGAGGTTAGAAGTAAATTGTAGTTGAAAACTAACGCTAAGCATGTTTTATGTTTTCTGTATTTTAGTTTTAAATTATTAACAAGAATCACAGTAAAGCCTAAAAATGAAGAAGAAGAAGAAAAAACCGAATTTTTGCATGTGTTATAAGGTTTCTAATGTGATCAACTATATATTGAAAGCAGAAACAAAACTTTAAAGATAAGATTTAGAGAAGATGAAGATGAAATGAAATTTCTGCATTTTCATTTATAAAATCATTTTTTTACAATATATGCATTTTATTTTATACTTAAATTCAGAGAATTCCAAAGACTTAATTACAATTGATTAGGATGTGTCCAAGAGCGCAAAACAATTGTCCTATTGTGTTGAATTGCCTAAACTATTTTCTCTAGCATGACCATTTTCCTCGGGACCACTTTTTCTTTAGAACTCTGGAGTTAGCCGTTGCTATTATTTTCTGAGTTGGGCTGCTCTTCATTCACAAAGCCCACACTCTTTATACTCTTTCCTTTAAATTCAAAGTCCAATTTGTTATCTTCACTTGATTTTGGTTTCCAAATCTTTTTTTTGCTAACATGCCCCCTCAAACTTTGTGTGGGTAAATGAGCCACACCAAGTTTAAAACTGATTTCAGTGAAGTTTCAGAATGATAAAAAAACTTGATGAAAATGTCAGCTAATTGATAAGCTAAGGAGATATGATGCATAACAAGAGTTCCCAATACCACCTTTCTCTTACATAGTAATCCACTTCAAAGTGCTTTAGATAGTGTTCTATACTCAGCTTCACTGTAGGCTGTAGGCTCGAAGAGTGCTGTTAGTATCAGAGTGAAACCTGATGCCAAAGTTTGTTGTTCCTCTTAGATACCTTAAGACCCTCCTCAAGAAATTGAAGGCTAAAACAGTTGGAGTATGTATCTTTTGACATCTGTAATTCATAAAGAATTGAATGTCTGGCCTGGTGAGAGTTAAGTACTGCAATTTTCATGCTAAACTTCGAAATAGGTTGGCTCAGAAAACAACTCAGTCTGTTTCGCAACAGAAGAAACAAAAATAGAAGAGATTCGATGTCAAAGAGAACTCAGGTGAACTTCAACGGCTTTGATTTCGAATCAATGGCTCTCGCGAGCTCTTAACAGTCTGTGTTAGTCCAAAATTTGGAGATAGAAAAATGCACTGCGTAATTTAAAGCTGCTCTATTGGAAAGGGCTTCTGCCATGAGTGGAGAGGAGACAGACATATCTAACTGAGATCACTTGTGAGGAAATTGAGGTCGAATCTGAAAGCTTTATCCTAAACTAGCTTTCTCGATTCTTTTTTTGTGCCGTCAGTGTTACAAATAATTGTTCCTTCCAAAATTATAGATAAGGGAGATCAGCCTGCATATTGTGGAAGAGTAGCAATTTTGGGATCGATGTATGTGCGGTAAGCCATTCCCGGGCTCTTATTAATGCTCTTAGAGCATCTCCAACCTCGCGCTATTTTCACACTAAACGCTATTTTAGAGTAAATTCTTCTCCAACCCTACACTATATCCCACACTAAAATAGTGTAAACCTATTTCTTACACTATTTTTAGCGTAAACCTATTTCTTACTCTATTTTAGTGTTAAACTTTTTTATTTATAAAATGGTCCTTTAACTTTTAAATCTTTTATTTATATCTAAAATAAATAATAAGTTTAATAATTATTGATTATAAAATCATTATTCAATTATTAAAAATACTGAAATACAAAAATACCAACTTAAAATAAACAACATGAAAAATATTCAAATTTAAGATAAACAACATAAATAAATATAACACACGAAATTATAATTTAATAATCCGGTAAGTCGTTTCCGGTGCCTCCAAGATCGCTAAAGTATTGTCCGAACGAAGTAGATGAAGGATCTCCATGTTGATTTCGTCCTTGATCACTCCGCTTTTGTAAAATCCGTGTTTGCTCGGATTGAATATGTGCACGGATATTTGGATCTTGTATGAAATTCAAGTCACAAAATAAAATTTTGTTTTCCTCTTTGAACTCTTTCAAAACATAATTCTTATTTTGAATATCCAAATATAGTAATGGTGATATTTAAACTAAAATCTATTATGTTTTATTATTTTATATTATATAATGTTGTTTTTTATTTAATAGATGTTTAATTTAAATAATTTTATAATGTATAAGTTATAATATTATAATTCTAGAAAATTTTGCAAAAAAAAAATAAGTGGGGTTGAATTGTAAACTTTATAAATAAAAAAATATTAATAGTAAATAAAAAATAGAATATATTTAGAATATTCCATTTTTAGTGTGGAAAATAGAGTTGTACATTGGAGAGAAATTCAATCCTATTTTAGTGTCACACTATTTTAGTGTGAAATATAGTGTTTTACATTAGAGATGGTCTTACAAGTGAATTATTTATACTTTCTAAGATGCAAAATTGAGCCAATTGGTTAAAACACTCTTAACCTTATTTAGGGACATCTTATTGAGGGACATCTTCAGTAGAACATTATTTTGAGGAAAACATACACAAATAAATAAGAGAAATATTTCTACAATGGTATATCATTTTGAGAGAAAAATGAGATTTATAAATAGTATTTCATCATATTTGAATAAAATACTATTCACAAACTTATTCTGGTGTTCAATTTTTTTATTTACAAAATGATTTCTAAATTTTTGACATGGATTTATTTTATACCTAACCAAAATTAAACTTTTTATTTATTTTCAAACAAAAGATTATTTTCTAAAACAATCATAAAAATTGTTAAAATATTTAAAATGCAATATATATCTATTAATAATAACAACATAAAAATATCAATGACTGGCCGTTTCATTTATTTATTTTTCCGTAACTTATCGTATATAACCTCTGTTTTGTCGAAAAATTTGCATATCATTCTATGGCCGCGTCTTCTAGTTGTGTCTTTTACGAGCAACATTTCCAATCTTTTATATAGCTGCAATCATCGTTCATTTTTTTTGTAACACAAAATTTTATGTTTTCCATTTTCATTTATTCCTCTTTTGAAATCATCTTTGTAGACAAAATCTTTAAGTTCTATTATATTCATCTAACCACATCATTTTTCTTCTTCTTTTTCTTTACACATTTTATTTTTTCGTTTTTCTATTAAGTATATCCTAACTTAAAACTAGATTTTATACCCACAAAAAAGAAAGAACTTAACTACAATAGTAATCTACACAGTTTCAGAGTCTTTACGAATTAATCTCTTGAAATTTTTGCATATAAATTTTACTTTTGTTAAAATGTACGTATTTTATTATACGGTCACATCTTTTATTCATGTTCTTTAGTAATAACCTTTAAAATAATATTTGTTTCTAAATTATCATTTCTACTTTTTAGATTTTAAGTTTTCATTTTATTCATCTAACATGTGTTTACTTATTTTCCTCTTTTCATTCACTCTTTTGTTTTTTTTTATGAAAATCATATTCTAACTTAATATCATATATTACACTCATATAGACACAAAAACTTAATCATAAATAACAGTCTAAAATACCAAATAATGGCCTTATCTTTTTGGATTAATTTCTTCGTACATTTTCGTATATAACTTCTATTCTCGTCAAAATGTATGTCTTTTCATTCTACGTTCACCTTTTTCATTTGTGTCTTTTACTCACAACCTTTCAAATCATAAATATTGTTTTTAACATCTTTCATCTATTTTTTTAACAGAAGTCTTTAGTTTTTAATTTGTTTCTCTTTTGAAATCTCAGTTATTGTTTAAGATATCAATCATCTATTTTCTGAGACACAAGTCTTTAGGTTTTCTATACATTTATCTAACCACATCACTTTTTTGTTTACACATTGTATTCTTTTGTTATTTCTAATAAGTATGTCTTAACTTTAAACCAGATTTAAATATTTAACACCTAAAAACACAAAGAACTTAAACACAACATTAGTCACAAGTACATAGTTTCAAATTTTTTATGGATTAATCTCTTGATACTTTTCGCATATAGCTTATAACTTCGTCTTAAGGTGTGTGTTTTTATTATTAATAATAACGATCTAAAAAACACCAATGAACGGTCGTGTCTTTTCAGATTTTTTTTTTTCGTACCTTTTCGTATATAAATTATGTTTAGTCAAAAAAATTTCTTATCATTATACAGTCGCATCTTTTAAATGTGTCTTTTTATCACAACTTTTCAAATCCTATATATTGTTGCTATCATCTTTCATTTTCTTGTAACATAAAATTTTATGTCTTCCATTTTAATTTGTTCCTCTTTTGAAATCATTTCTTAAAACAAATAGCTTTAAGTTCTATTATATTCATCTAACCACATCATTTTATGCATCTTTTCTCTTTATATTTTACTCTTTCATTCTTTCGATCAAGTATATCCTAAATTAAAACCATATTTTATACCCACCAAAACATAAATAATTTAACCACAACATTAATCCTACATACATAATTTCAGAGTCTTTACGAATTAATATCTTGATACTTTTGCGTATAACTTTTATTTTCGTCAAAAGGTATGTATTTTATTATATGGTCACTTCTTTCAATTATGTTCTTTATTCAAAACTTTGAAATAATTTTTTGTTTTGAAATGATCATTTCTATTTTTTTAGTTTTTAAGTTTTCATTTTATTCTTCCAATATGTTTTTTCTTCTTTTCCTCTTTTCATTCACTCTTTTGTTATTTTTCTGACAATCATATTCTAACTTAAAATCATACATCGCACCCACATAGACACAAAAATACGTAATCACAAATATCAGTCTAAAATACCAAATAATGGTCTTGTCTTTTTGGATTATATTTTTGGTATATTTTCGTATATAAGTTATATTTTCATCAAAAATGCATATTTTCATTCTACGGTCTTTCAGTTGTGTCTTTTATTCACAACCTTTCAAATCCTATATATTGTTTTTAACATCCTTCATCTATATTTTAACACAAGTCTTCTAGTTTTTCATTTGTTACTCTTTTGAAATCTCAATTATTGTTTAAGATATCAATCTTCTATTTTTTGTGACACAAGTCTTTAGGTTTTCTATTATATATATATATATATATATCTAACCACATCATTTTTTTTTTGTTTACACATCTTATTATTTTGTTCTTTCTAGCAAGCATGTCTCAACATTGAACCATATTTAACATCTATAAAAACAAAAAGAACTTAACCACAACATTAGTCTCAAATATATAGTTTCAAAATATTAACGAATTAATCTGTTGATTCTTTTCGCATATAACTTTTAATTTTTTCATAAGGTATGTGTTTTATTATACGATCATGTCTTTAGTTATGTCCTTTAATCGAAACATTTGAAATAATGTGTACCGTTTCAGACATCATTTTTTACCTTTTTGACACAATTATTTAAGTTTTTAGTTTGTTCATTTAACCAGTTTTCCTCTATTAATTTCAGTTTTTGTTCGTTTCTGACAATCTTATCCTAATTAAAACCATATATCACACTCATATATACACAAAGAACTTAATCACAACAAGTATCCAAAGTACATTGTTTCAAAGTATATTAAAATATGAATAAATATTCTATTTATCAAGCGTACAATTCATCTGTAATGTCTCGAAGTAGAATTAGTTTCTTCATGAACCAATTTGCCAACAATTACCAACGAAAGTTGGCTCGGTAAAGGTCAGCTATTAGCTTTCCGCCAACATGAGTTTGATTATCGTTGGAATGGTTCTCCTCTCTAATGGATAGAGACTTTAACATGGTTTGGGCCCCGCCCTGGGGAGCCGTACATGCATATGGGCTCCGAACCTCGTAGCCTTTAAAAAAAGATTGCCAACAATTAATGTTACAAGAAAAACTGCTTCGGTTTTGGTAAATGATGAAGATAGTTTTCATTAATGAGTCTTTGTTACCAAATTCAATTATCAAATTATACAAATTTTATCTATATAGCAGTTCATTTCAAATGAAAACATGGAAATAATTTGAATTTAAAAAGGGTTATAAGTTATAACCATCAATATTAGACAACAATTTCCCACTCGTATTTGTTTATTAATAGTTTAAATTTTAGTTCAATATTTATTTAATTATCCATTTGATTTTATGTGTAAAATATCAACAAATAACATGTGATAAAATTACCACAAAATAAAATGATGAAGGTATTTTTCAATATATATTTTTATTTTTAAATTCATTTTTGAATATTCAATAAATTGTATACATATTTATTAGTTCATTTCATATGTAAACATGGAAATCGTTAGAATTAGGAAGTAGTTGCAAATATCTTTCACAAATGAATAATTTTGATCATATTATTTATATATTTTTGTTAATAGTGTAAATCTTATTTCGATATATTAATTAATTATGAGTTTGAATTTATGTGTATAATATCACCAAATAACAGAGGATAACATTACCCACACAAAAAAGTTGTTCAAATTTTTTATTTCAAAACAACATAAATACAATAAATCATTTAAAAGAAAATAACTCTTTTTTATTTATTAATTATATCCATAAATACGACATAATATTTATATTGTGTTAGAACAATACCAGAAATATTAGGCAAAATAAAAGGGAGTAAATGTAGTGAAATAATAAATCAACAATAATTTACTACAATATATAAACTCCTTGTTATTGTCTCAGAAGAAACTAATGAGGTAAATAATTTTAATATTTTAAATTTAAAATTAGGGTTTTAATAAAAAAAAAAAAAAAATATATATATATATATATATATATATATATATTTATTTATAGGGAAAAGTATTTAGATTTCAAAGAAACATAGTGGAAGAGTATTGTAGAAATGACTCAATTTACATACCATGCAATATATGCTTTAAAAAAGAGAGGGAGATATACTTGTTTACAATATTTGTTGTGATGAAAACATAACATGCATATCAAGGTAGATTATATATATATATATATATATATATAATTTATTTAAATTTATACCTATTTACATATTCACATTATAATACTATAATTTAAATATTTTAAATAATTTTATTTGTTTGATTTTTTCTAAGATAGCTAGTAGAAGTAATTGTTGATGATTGAACTGAAACATCGTTCTTAATAATTTTCAAAAAGATGTCACACAATTTGTAAATATGTTTGTAATCAATTTAGTTCATTAGATTGTATGTTTTCTTTACTTGGGTTATTTATTTACGAAACTATAAAAACTATTAAAAATTCTAATTTTCATAAACATAGGATAACAACAATCAAGGCGCATATGTTGATATAATACTTTCAGTGTTGAGTAAAAATCTTGTTGGTACAAAAATTAGTTTTAATTTAAGAGTAAATTCGTTTTACTATAAATCCACTTATGCCGGAATTACAGTCGTTGAAATATTGAAAAATAATATTGTTACTAATGAGGTAACTTTTAATACCAATATATAATTTTAAATATTACTATAAATTTTTGTAATAAGTTTTAAAATAATGTTATAAATTTTAAATTATCTTTAGGTTAATGATAACAAGAAAAAAACCTAGAATACCTATAACAAATGATTCATGCTGAAGAGGTTGTAAGAAATAAATCTTGAAAATTAGAAAAAGAGATGGAGTTTAAATCTTATGAAAATATTTTTTTGAAATCTCTAAAAAAATATATCATTTAAACGATCAACAAGAAACATAGAAATTAATAGATGATTCTTATTCTTCGATGCAATCTTATTATATAAATATGATTATTGTATTGTATAATTATTATATTCTATGTTCATTTATTATATAATTTGTGCACCAAAGTACATTTTAATTTTATTTCATTTGTGTATTAATGACTAATCTCATTATATACTTTAGAATAATATAAAAACTTACCAAATAATTTAATACCAAACAACTAAGGATATACGCTATTTTTCTACAGCTCGTATATGTGTAGTGTGTTTTTAATTACTGAATTATAATCAAATAATAAAATAAATGAATTTTAAAAATAATAATATTGACAAAAAGTATAAACTATGTATTTGTTAAATAATGAATAACTAAATACTCAATTTTATTATGTAAGATGTGGTTGAATTTTTATTTGGTTCATTTTTAAATGTTTTGAAAGTTCTTAAGCAAATTTTTTATGAGTTTAATATTTTGTGATTTTTAATATTATTTAATATTTTATGATTGGTTCAGTTTTTTAATCAAAATATTAAAATTGTTTTTATATAGATAAATAAATTTTACGGAAACAATCAAATCTTGATCGAATATAAACTTATATTAAAATTAACTGAAAGATTATGAATGTTGAGCATATAGGTTTGATAAATTATGTTCTTAGTTCAATAAAATTCACCAAGATTTGGTAACCTCATATCAATTTGTAAATATTACCAATTAGAGATGATTTATATAAAAAAAAATTGTATTCTTAAGTGATGAATTTAAACATAATAACAAGTTTTTACTATATTTTGTATGTATTTTTGTTTCGTATACCAAGATATTAATAATTCTATTTTTAACTTCTGTTGTTAAATTACAATATAAAATAATAAAACTTATGCCTAATTAATTTAGTTATACATTTTTCTAAAATATCAATTTAGTTATATAATAAACAAAATACTTAAAACCAATAGAATGTTAATTTTATGTGAAAAGTTGCACCACTTCAATTGAATATGTGCAATCATTCATATTAAACATTGCAACTGTTGAACTAATTGTTTACTTGATCATATATTACAATTTTGGCATGTTTATATAAATTTGTGTTAATAACTAATATAATTTCATCATTAATAATAATATAATAATTTACCAAATATTTTAATACCAAACAACTACGGATTTATGTTATTTTTCCATGGCTCATACATATGTAGTGCTTTTTAATTGTTGTAGTATAATCAAACAATAAAATTAAATGAACTTTAACAGTAATAATATTGATAAAAATATAAGTTTGGTATTTTTTTAAATAATGAATAACTAGATACTCAATCTTATCGTATGAGATGTAGTTGAATTTAAAGTTTTTTAAATTTTTGGATGTTTTGCAAGTTGTTGAACAAATTTTTCATGAGACTGATATTTTGTAATTTTTAATATTAATTCATGTTTTTATGATTGATTCGGTTTTAACATTAAAATATAATAATTTTGATACGGATAAATAAACTTGAAGAAAATAACCAAATCTTGTTCGAATATAAAATTATGTTAAAAAATAAACCTGAAGAATTATAAATGTTGAGCATATACATTTAATATAATTATGTTTTTAGTTCAATAGTCTACCATGCTTTGGTTGTCTATAGTTATTTGTAAGTATTACAAAATTGTAAAAATATAATGATAATTTATAACACAATTTATATTCTTAAATGATGTATCAAAATATAATAACAAGTTTTTACTATCTTTCGTACATACATTCTACTATATTTTATTATTTTATACCAAAACATTAATAATTCTATTTTGTTATCATACTTTTGACATTACTATTTTTATTTCTAGTTTTATTATTTTTTATCTTCCACATTGATTATTTTTTTATATAATCTAAAATTTCATATCATTGCATAAATTTATAATTTTTATAATAAGGTTTTGGATATCTATTGAATAATTACCCATATTTAACATCTTTATCTCCAAACCATGATCTTCATCCCACTGTTGTCAAACTGTGTTTATAGAAAGAAATAAAAACTCAAAACATTTAAAGTTTTATTTAGTTATTAAGTATGAAGAAATAAAAAATAGGCAAACATGTTAATTAAAAACTTGTGTAGTTGAGAAGACTATCGTCACGATGTGCATAACAACAATCTAAATTTCTGATTCCAGTAATAAGCTGAAGACATCAGATTTTCCGACATTATATGATGTCGTGCACACTCTTTAGACATGTAGCCTCTGCACATTGAAAAACAAAATAAGATTAGTTAATTAAGATTGAAATTGTGATAGTGTTTTACGATCTTTTTATAATTTTATAATGCTTTGTAATTTGCTTACTGAGTTTTGACGGACATTTCCGTCTAAGCTTCTGTCGTATCAGTTTCCAACATCTGAGTCAGCCCGAAGTCTTTGCCAAGAAGCACATAAGCTTCAAATCTCGGTAAATATTTTTACTAAAAATATCTCGGTGAAAGATCTGTGGGGTTCTGAAATTACTCAATTTTATTCTATAAGATGTGGTTGAACTTTTATTTTGGTTCATTTTTAGATGTTTTGAAAGTTCGTAAGCATTTTTACGAGTTTAATATTTTATGATTTTAAATATTATTTAATATTTTATGATTGATTTAGTTTTTAAAAAATTAAAAAATTAAAGTTATTTTTATGTAGATAAATAAATTTTACAGAAACAATCAAATTTTGCTCGAATATAAACTTATGTTAAAAAATAAAACTGAAAGAGTATGTATGTTAAATATATACATTTGATATAATTATGTTGTTATTTCAATAAAATGGACCAGACTTTGGTAACTTCAAAGCAATTTGTAAGTATTATAAATTGGAGAAATATCATGATAATTTATAATAAAAATTATATTTTTAAGTAATGTATCAAAATATAATTATATTTTTTTACTGTTTTTTTATATACACTCTACACTCTATATTTTATTTTTGTATCGTATACCAAATATTAATAATTCCACTTTTCAATTCTGACGTTAAATTGTAATGTACAATAATAAAAACTGGCATAGTTAATTTAGTTATACATTTTCCTAAAATATCAATTTATTTATATAATAAAGATATATTTAATACCAATAAAATATTAAGTTTTATGTGAAAATTGCAAAAACTCAATTGAATAGGTGTCACCATTCATGTTAAACATTGCAATTGTTGAATTAATTGTTTATTTGATTATATATTACAACCTTTAGCATATTTATATAAATTTGTGTTACTAAATAATCTAATTAAATCTTTTATAATAATATAATAACATACCAAATATTTTAGTACTGAACAACTACTGATTTACGTTATTTTCTATGGCTTATATATGTATAGTATGTTTTTAATTGTTGTAATAGTTAAATAATAAGATAAATAATTTTTAACAGTAATAATGTCAACAAAAACTATAAGCTTTGTTTTTAAAAAATAATGAACAACTAAATATTCAATCTCATTTTATAAGATGTCGTTTAAGTTTTATTTTGGTTCATTCTCTAGATGTTGAGCAAGTTGTTAAGCCAAAAAACTTATAATTTGATATTTTGTGATTATTAATATTATATAATATTTTGTGATTGTTTCTTTTTAAAAAATTAAAAACTTTTAATTGATGTATCAATAAACAAGTTTTTTTGTCTTTTTGTACATACACTATACTGTATTTTAATATCATGTACCAACATATTAATAATTATATTTTCACTTTTATTAGTAAATTATAATATAAAATAATAAAAATTGAACTTCATTAATAAATTTTCATAAAGTATCAATTTATTTATATAACTGTAAATCTTCAAAACCAAAAAGTGTTAGGTTTACGTGAAAAGTTACACCACTTCAGTTGAATAAGTGCAATCATTCATGTTAAATATTGCAACTATTGGATTAAGTGTTTATTTGATCATATATTACAACATTTGACATGAATATATAAGTTTGTAAAAACAAACAAACTAATGTAAAAGAGAAAATAATAACAATTAAAAAAAACTATATTTGTTATTATCGTAACATATTGTACAATAAGTGAAACATTTTTGTTGTATCATAAGACATTTCATATAATTCAAAATTTTAGGTTGGTAAATACTTGTTAAAATGTAATTTTCACATGGAAATAATTTTATAATTTCATCGTGAACATCTTGCAATTTCAAATATAGTTTATTTAGTAGGTTAGCGCACTTAGCACACTATAGTTTAGAGAATGTTGATCTCTTGTATGTTGGTAAAAGTTTAAAATCCAATCTCCATATGAGCATAACATCATTATGTGTTTAATAAGTTATTATGGTCAATAAAATTACTTTTTCATATAATATAAGCTTTAATGATCCTTTTGATAATCAATGTGGCTGTATGATTATCATATTTGCCAAATTCTACCACATATTAGCAATTATACCAGCATTAGAATTGTTTATTTTAATGGTGCTAATTTTATCTCAGAAGAAAAGTCCATCGATAAACAAGAGTTGTATCATTCTATAGTGGATGATGAGATTGAAGTTGGAGAGGCAAACATAATTTTCATGAATATTATGTTTATTGCATATGATGTTATGACAAACTTATAAAATCATGAGAGTATTAATAACCTTACATCTTTGTCATAATGTCAATAGAAAGATATGTTGGAACAACAAGCAATTCAATATTTTCTTCACTCATTAAATGTCATACTGAAACTTCTTATTTAACATGCAACTAATTCTTTAAAGAGAGAAAAAATATATAGATGATAAAAACAATAAAGAATATAAGATATGTGTGATTTGTCGAATTTCTTTTTATTTCACAACTCTTTTGAAGATACTTTGCAGTCATATATTTCATATTAAATATCTTTTCATATAGTTTGAAATAAATCACAAGCGTCGATATTGTCGTTTTAAATTATCTTTTTAGTTAACATTTATATTTAGTTACAATAATACTTGGATATATTTTTTTGTTACTTTAATTTTTAACAAATCAATATATTGATATTATAAAAAGTTTACAAGATACATAATCAATTTAGTTACAACCGTTGAAACAAATAAGGGAAATTGAAAACAATTTCGATGAAAAAGTAGAGAGTCACCATGATTTCTTATCGAAAGTCTTACATGCTAACAGATAAAATATGTCAAGATAAGAGTGGTAAAATTCCAAGGATTGACGTACTTTGTTCGTACGCATATGGCAATTCTGTTGGTATGTGGAACCACTTTAGTATTTTCCTTAGTGACGGTTCGTTGGAAACTTGTTGTCTCTTAGTTTGGTGATTGTTTCCGGTGAAATATATTTTTACCGGCAAAAATTCTGGTTATCAACTGGAAATTGTCCTCTTACCATTTGGTATGAAGGTTTCATTTTTGATCCTGGAATCACTGGAAAATTCATCTTACAAAACCAGTGGAATCTATTTTTTGGGTCAATAAGACGATGTTGGAATATCAAATGGAAAAAACAGCTATGGAATCAACACATTAAAGATTATTGGGAGTCTAGTATAGTAAGAAACAAAAGATGGATGTTGATTTTAACAAGGAAACAAGTATTAAAGACAAAATTTCTTATAAAAATTTTGGTACGAAATTGTTGGTATGAATGTGTCTATTATCCAGAGTTACATTTCGACACATCAGGTTTCAAGATGCGTTTTGTAAAAAGAAAGTTCAGCCAAAGATGTTGCATACAAATCACATCAGAGATAAATCAAATATGAAGATGGACAATAACTGATATTATGATTGGTTAGCGAGTAAGACTACTCTTCAGAAAGCATCATCAAACTCTCTTCTGCTTTATTTTTTCAGTATTTGGCACATACATATTTGTATGTAATAATTATGTTGTTGTAATTCTATATAATGTCTTTAACTTTGTAACCAAACTATGTATCATCTGTTGATTAATAAAGTTCGGGGAAAAAATTAATATTTCTATTTAATAATTAAAATTTATTTCTAAATATATAATTTTGAAATTTAATACCTTATATTTTAAAATTATTTTTATTAAAATAAATTCTTGCGCCGTTTTGTGCAGGTTCTAATCCTAGTATATATATAATAGAAATTTTAAGTCTGAAAGCTGGAATAGCTATTATTCTCATAAATTCTTTAAAAAAAAATTATGAATCAATATAGACAAGTCAAGGATAAAAGACATATTTCTGTCTTTCAAATGCGTTAACTGAAAAAAAAAAATTAATAATAAAGTTAAACAAAATTGATCGAACTCTACTCGTATTATTGTAGATGTAAGATTGAATCCGTTTTGGAAAAAAACTGCGCATCCAGGGAATCGAACCCTGGTCAGTACCGTGGGAGGGTACTATGATACCACTACACCAGATGCGCTTTGTTATTTACGTGTACCGTATTATATTTATAATATTGTACGATTAATTCTCTTACCCGTCAAACGCCTCTGGCCTTTCATATCGTCAAAATCAAACGGACAACCCCAAATCTCTTTTGTCTCCTCTAATAATCGGATTCCCCCAACACCGATCTTCTTCGTCTTCTGGAGGCCATGGACAAAAGCATCAGCATAGGTCCCAACGATTCTATCACCTCCAACGTTAGCACGACGACTTCCATGGAGAAGATCGATCAGGCGACGAGCTGGGTCAGCGCTACCGTCATCTCCGCTTTCTTCGCCTCCCTCGAGCGTTGCGCCTGCGTCAATCTCTCCACCTCCCATGACGACGAAGACGAAGACGGCGAGGAATCCTACCACCGCCCCCTCGCTCTCTCCGCCGCTCCTCATCCAAACGACATCGTTTAGCTCCGTTTTGACCTCTGGTAATTAAAAATCCAGTGTTTTCTTTCCTTCCTATGCTAATCTGTCTTTGTTTTGTTTTGATTCTCAAATGCTTTATCTATTTGTGTGTACCTGATCCTACTTGGGTTTGAATGAATACATCATATGTTTGATGTTTTGAATTTAACAAATGCAGTGAAAATCATTCGTTTGAAGTTTCTTTTGTGATCAATTTCTGGATTTGCTTTTCATTTTCGATCTTGCTGTAACTCTGTTGCACGTTCCATTGACCATTTGTTTAATGCAATTGATAATCAGAGATCTGTCACTTATATTAAGTGTTTTCAAATCAACGAAATGTGTTGTTGTTGATAATGCCTATGGTTAGCACTAGTGTGTCATTTTGGTGTGGAATGAAGGCATCAGTGTAAATGTGTCGTGTTTAATTTGAATTACTAAATTTGTTTGCTTAGATCGATTCCAGGGATTCTTGCATATAGAGACAACATTGTTTTTTTTTTTGTCAGCTAGAGACAATATTGTTTAAACGTCTTTGTCTTGTAAAAAAAAAGGTATTGTAGGACCATCCAGATGTGTCACTCTCAAACCTTGGTTCCTTGAATCTCACCTAGGATCCAGAACAAAGATATGGACGGATATATTGTTTTGTTCTTTGTGTTTCTTGAATATAGATTCTTGAAATGGATCTCTGTTGGTTTACAGTGTCGTCCAATTGTTTTTGTTTGTTTGTTAATAATCGGAGGTATTTAGGCCGAAGTCCAACTAATCCCCTCAGGGATATTACCGATGAATAGTGTGGTTCCGAGTTTTTTAATGAGACCTAAAACACAGCTTCATATTCGTCTGGCCAAATAGTAATAACTTTAGTTTCCGGCGCGAATCGAACCATGGGTTACGCTTTCCTCGAAACCAATTTCTATCAGCAGACTACCACTGCTTGGTTAAGTCATTCCAATTGTTGAATAAGTAATATGTTGAATCAAACAATGATTCACATTATGGAAACAATCGTGGCTTAATGATCAAACTAGATTTTGATCCGCGTTTTCTGAACGCGGGTATATTTTTCTTTACAATTTTAAAATTTTAGCTATTTTATTGTTAGTAATTTTTTATTTATTTATGTAATATAATTTTATTTATAATTGTATAATCCATAATATAAAACGTGAGTTAATAATTTAGGTTTAAAAATGAATTTTGTATTATTTGGGAGGAAATATCGTAAAGATAAAGAGATTAAAATAATGATTCACATTATAAGTTCTAATATGAGTTGTATCATATAAAATAATATATATATATATATTATATATATATATTCATATTTAGGTTTAATTTTTTTATTTTATAGATTAAAGTTTAATTAATAATAAGTTGTATATTTTTATAGTATTCAAATTATAAAAGTATAAAACAACCCGCTAAAAATTGTTTTAGTATAATCATTAATCAACCCGACAATTATATATTTGAATAATATAAATATTTACTTATTGTTGATATTTTACGTTTTATCAAATTTAAATATATATCTATTTTTAATATTTTAGCTTAATTTTTAATATAAATTATTGTTTAGGTAATAGTAATTTGAATATTTTTACAGAATTCACTTTTTGAAAATAAAGTATATTACATATTTTTATTATTATTTTATTTATATATTTGAAAAAGTAGTGGGTTATATATTCTTTTTTTTTATTTTTAAAAAGATTTCTATAATTTTTATATTTATTTTATAATTTATAAACATAAATTTGTATTAATTCATCTAATTATACTTATAATTATTTATTAAATATAAATATATAATATAATTACAAAATTAATTAGTTAATTAAAAATAAAATGGATTAAAAAGATTTTTTTGTTAGATTTTGTATAATAAAAAGGAAATATATATTTATATTTAAAGTAATGAAAGATATTGCAAGATATTATGATTAATTAATTATAATTTAGTTTTACATTAATGATTCGTAATATGTATTTGAGAATGACATATTTACCCTTAATGAAGGTTACAAATCCTAATAATATCAAGGGTAAATTCCGGGAACAACATTTATGTACCATGACAAACCTTCCTGTTTTAATAGTATTAACTAGATTTTGACCCGCGCTAAAGAAGCGCGGGTTTATGTTTTCATTCTTAGAATATATACTTTTATCTTATATTTATATTTTTATAAATTAATTTCGTTACCTATTTCGTCTAATCTATAACAAATGAAAATAAGATGATATAGTGCTAAATGTGAGAAGAAATTTAATAAATTTTGTTTTTGTTTTGATATTATTAACTTGTATATTATATATTAGTAGTTGTATTTTATTGTTATTTTTAGTATATGATTAGTCATGCTTGAACTTGGTTAATCTATTTTTCAACACGTGTTGTAATGATATATAATTTGAAAATTTGATGGAACAACCCGTTAAAAATTGCATTCAAACATGAACTATAATTTGACGCATCATATATTTGAATAATATAAATATTAAATAATTTAAATATTTATATTAAATTTAAAATATATCAATTGGAATTAGTTACTCGTGCAAATTTTATTTTTGGAAATCGAAATTGGTTAATTTATTTTTAGCCCATTTTATTATAATTTAAATATTTTAAAATTTGATGAAACAACCCGTTAAGAAGTACAATCGTAAAAAACGTTTCTTACAAAATAAATAATTTATATCCGCACGCTAGTACAATATTATATACTACTTTCTTATTTTAATAATAATTTATTAATTTTAATGATTATATAATTTATAAAATAATTATGTATTAAATTATATAATTATATGTACCAATTGATTTAGTAACTTAATTATGCTTGATTTTATTTCTTTAAGTTAAATTTTAGTTAAGAATAATTTATAATATTTATTTTAATATTAATTTCGAAATTAATTATTATTTTTATTTAATTTTTGAAAAAGATTTTCGTTAGATTTGATTATGATAGAAAAAAGAAAACAAAAGATATTATAAGATATTATGAATAAATCAAATATAAATTGTTTTACAGTTTTACCCTTAATGAATGTTACAAATCCTAATAATATCAAGGGTAAATTCCGGAAACAACATTTATGTACCATGACAAACCTTCCTGTTTTAATAGATCAGATGGCTGGGTTCGAATCTCCAAATTCACAAATTTTACAAAATTAACAAGACAATCTTATAAATAAATTAATATTATTTGTATAATTGTTTTTGTAATAATTTTCATAATTGGTATCAATTTAGAAAAGAAAACAATGACAACTCACAATATATCGCATCTTGCACGGATGCTTTGGGTGCGTATAATTGCGTTTTAGGGAATAAAAGATAACATAATCAACTCACAATAATATTGTTCCAATAATTAACTTCATTTTATAAATCAGGAAAAACGTTAAAATTGTGGACAGTTTGGCATGCTTCCTCTAATTAAGAAAAAAAAATCTCTTATGATGTGAATGCTTTAACTATAAGCAAAATCTTTAATAATTAATGCCACCAACAACTTTAAGACGCGTCACTTTCCCACCCCGTGATTATTTCATAAAAAAGCGGGTTTAGTTTTATTTGTTATTTTCTTGAGTATATTTGATCTATTTATTAGAAAGATCCCAAATCCACACAAGCTTATCAAAAATATTCTAATCGTTATCATCTTATCACAACCAATAAGAATGATCCATCTGAGTCAGCCAGAGGTATATATTTCCAAATCAAACTCCTCTTTCCTTTTTCGTATGCGTTGTTCTGAACAGCCCTAGACAAAATTCATACATTTGGCAATGAATTCACACAAACGTAGCAGCTGTAAGACAACTACGTCACTCTTCTTATCCTTCTCATCTCCTTATAAATTCTTCCTCTCTTTTCCTCTCTTTGCTTCCTACCTTAAACGACAACGTTTAACTCCTCTGCTCTTCTTCCTCCTCTGTTCGTCTTCTGCAACTTCCATGGCAGTCTCCAACTCCGACTCCGTCTCAGGTCCCGTGGTACGGACGACCCCTCTTGTCACTTTCCTCCAACGCGTTCAGCTCACGGCACTCCGATCCTACCCGAAAAAACGAACCCCTGACCCAAAATTCTACATTGACCTATCTCTCAAGCTCGCTCACGATCTCTCCTCCGTCGAAACCGCTTTCGAAGATCTCACGAGCGGGTCACGTGACCTTTCAGTGCCAGTTGAGAAGCTTGAAAAGTTCGTGGACGAGTACTTCGACGAAGCAGGGAAGGATCTGGTGCACCACGAACCAGAAGATTTCGTCTCAGATCCTTCCGAGTTCCTCCTCAACGTGGAGAACGATCAAGTCAGAGAATGGGCGCGTGAGGTACACGGCCTGTGGAGAACCCTGAGCTGCAGAGTATCTGACTCCGTGAGAGAGTTTCCTGACCGGCACACGCTTCTCCCGTTGCCGGAACCGGTTATCATTCCCGGTTCAAGATTCAGAGAGGTCTATTACTGGGATTCTTACTGGGTTATCAAGTCAGTGGTCACCAACCTTTTCAAATCATAAATTAAATTATTGCCTTTTTCATTGATTATTCAACTCCTTTTTAATATTCCGTGTTGACTACGCAACACTGAGTTCACGTGTCAATGTCATGTTATGTGTGCTTCTACACGTGCAGAGGACTCATGACAAGTAAAATGTTGACTACGGCCAAAGGTTTAGTGACGAATCTGATGTCACTTGTGGAGACTTACGGTTACGCCTTGAACGGCGCTAGAGCTTATTACACTAACCGAAGGTAACCAAATTGTATAATTTTCGTAAAATGTTATCTAACAGAAAGTAAAATGTTAATTAAAATGTTGACAAAAAAAAATGTTATTTAAATATTTCTACTGGTTACAAGCCAACCGCCTCTGTTGAGCTCAATGGTGTATGAGATTTATAATGTAACGAAAGATGAAGAACTTGTGAGAAAATCTATCCCTGTGCTTCTCAAAGAGTACGAGTTCTGGAACTCAGGTTAGTATTTTAGTTAAATTATGTAATGATTTGATATATTCTTAGATTTTAATGTTGGTTATGTTTTATTTTTTTTTTGTAGGAAAACATGAGGTGGTTATTCGAGACGCTAGTGGTAATGATCACATTTTAAGCCGCTATTACGCCATGTGGAACATGCCTAGACCTGAATCCTCTGTTTTCGTATGTTCTTGTCTCATTGCAGCAAGTCAACTGTTATTTTTACTGGGAAAAATATATGCTGAGTCTCTCTCTCAATGTGTGTACCACAGGATCAAGAATCAGCTTCAGGGTTTTCGAGTACGGTAGAGAAACAACGGTTCCATCGAGAGATAGCCACGGCTGCTGAAACAGGATGCGATTTTAGCACCCGTTGGATGAGGTTATATTAACTATCAAAACTGCGACTATATTCGTTTATATTGCTGTCACTCTTTATCTCAAGAATAATTTGTGCAGACATCCTCCTAACTTCACAACGATGGCTACAACATCAGTTGTTCCTGTTGATCTTAATGTCTTCCTTCTCAAGGTTTGTTCACTTTCTTGAATTAATCATGGGGCAAGATTGTACACGAATATGCTTGAGTCTTGAAATGATTATCTGTTTTTATCGTAGATGGAACTTGATATAGCGTTCATGATGGAGATTTCTGGGGATAAAAACGGTTCGGAACGTTTTGTGAAAGCGTCACAAGCGAGAGAGACAGCGTTTGCGACCGTGTTTTGGAACGAAAAAGCAGGGCAATGGTTAGATTACTGGCTTTCCTCCAGTGATGATGTAAGTTATAGAATCTTTAATTAGTTACATTGTCGGATTTCTGATGGTACTCAAACATTGCGAGCTCGCTTGTGTCTTCAGGAGCCTGAGACATGGAAATCTAAGAACCAGAACAACAATGTTTTTGCATCTAACTTTGCTCCAATCTGGATTAGTTCCTTCCATTCAGGTAAACCTATGCCTACCTCTTTATATATGCACACATGTACATATGTTTGTATTATGAACGTTTTATCTTGTAACATGTAGATGAAAATCTTGTCAAGAAAGTTGTGAAAGCACTCGAAAACTCAGGGCTTATTGCTCCCGCTGGAATCCTAACCTCTTTGACAAACTCAGGAGAACAATGGTAAATGAAACTTGTGGTTCAAGTTTCACTTTGAGTCTTAAATTACTTGATGAAGAAGCATCTTGAATGTTGAGATTTAATTGCAATGTCTAACAGGGACTCTCCAAATGGATGGGCACCGCAACAAGAGATGATTGTTACAGGGCTCGCCCAGTCGGGTCTAAAGGAAGCTAAAGAGATGGCAGAGGAGATTGCAAGGAGATGGATCAGAAGCAGCTTTCGGGTTTACAAGACAAGTGGGACTATTCATGAGAAGCTCAAGGTTTCAGAGTTTGGTGAATATGGTGGCGGAGGAGAATATAAGCCACAGGTAAAAACATTTTTTTTTGAGCTCTCTTCTTTAACTTCTAATTAGTGAGCTAGTATTAGGGGTCTAAGAAGCACAAATAGATATATGAGGGCTGAATTGAATTGTGGGTGATGTTTGAGGGCAGGATTGTTTCAACTATGTTGACTTTTATCTTTGTTGGAAAAATTTGCAGACGGGATTTGGATGGTCAAACGGAGTTATATTAACATTCTTGGAGGAATTTGGATGGCCCTCTGACCTGAGCATTGAACCGTAGATTCTCTGTTAATATACTACTTCTGTATTAAACATTAAATAAATGTATTACTTCATGATTTTTAATTTTATCAAAACTTAATGATAGTGGTAAATTTAATCCTTTTATTTTGAATGGTTGCACCCCCTGTTCGAAACGGCGGCCAACTCGGCGGATTAACCGGCGGATAGTCGCTCGACGGTGGCTGGCCGCCCCGATTTGGCTCTAATCGGGCAAGAAATCGGATTTTTTTTTAAAAGTCATTTTTTGTTGTTTTAACTCAAAAAATCAATCATTTCTTGAGAAATCCATCGATTTAAGCTATAAATACGTACAAATATGAAAGAAAAACGGTAGAAAACGATGGAAAAGTTGGGGGGAAAAATGTCTCCGGCGGCTATTAGGGTTGCAGAGAAACAGATAGGAGGAAGATGACTCTACAAATACTATTTTGCCCTTCATTAATGGAAATATCGAAAACGAGCGCAAAATCACAGGCAGGGGACTCGAACCCGCGACCCAATAATTTCAAGGAGCGCACCAACCACTATACTATGACGCTTTTTTGTAATAATTCTTAAGGTATTTAATATATTTATATCAAAATCTATATAAACATTCTAAAATTCCGCCCGCGTAATTTCCGACTAATCCCCGATTTTCTCGTTAGGCGCTAGGCCCAACCCAATCGCCCGACTAACGCCTAGCGCATATTCGAACATTGGTTGCACCCGGTGATGTAGACTAAACCGATTTATTTGGAGTAAGCAACAACTACAAATTAAAGAAACCAAGTTTGCATGCGGTTTAGTTTGTTCAAACTATTACAACCACTCGTAAATCATATTATACAGAATAGATATATGGTATTAATTTCAGTGGCTTGGGATGAAGTATTGAAGCTGCTTACTGATGATACATTGGATAAGAGGGCTCGGTTCCTAACCCGGTACTCCTTCCAAATGGTGATTCATGCTACATGGATGGAATGGAATGGGCGGAAGCACGGAGAGGTTCCTACTCCATCACTTCAATTGGCAAAAACTCTTGAGAAGAATGTGAGAAATCGTCTATCTTCAATACGATTGATGGGCGATAGAAGATATGATGATTACATGTCTTCCTGGCTAAGCTCTCGATAGTGCCTTTCTAAACTCATTCTTCTGGTTCTTTCAATAATCACTTTCTGAAAAAGTTCAAAAACTTATGATGTAAAAAGTTTTTTTTGTTTTCAATATAATTTTACATTGATACAAAAAAAAGATATATGGTATTAATTAACCAAAATTTATGTATAATAAGCATCTTCTAATGGTGTAAGGAAAAACTGGTGGCTTCAGTTAGCTAACACGTGGGAATAAGATGACAAAATGATTTATTTTTGATTGGTCATTATCAAAAATTAGATTTAACCATTTCGTAATCTCTTCTCTGCTTAAACCACTTGACAGATTCTTTGAATGATGGACAAACTAGATTCTCTTTTGGTTTCCTTGAAAAGCAAATATATCATATACTTTATTTTCTCCAATGTCACAATTTGATAGTCAAAATAAAAGCATGTTGACAAATCAAAACAAAAAAAAGGTGTAGAGTTTCCTATTTGCAAACTCGAATGAGCGGGCCAAGCAAAAGAGCGGGCCGAGCAAATGAGTGCTAATCATTGAAGAAGTTGTCCACTTCTTTTATTTTAAGTTCCTTTTTTTTGTCCGCAAACTCTTTATATTAAAAAACCTAACAGGCCCATTAAATATTACAGTAGAGAATTGAAAAATCTAAAAGAGCAAGGTCCAACACGGCATGAGTTTCATACAATGAAGAGATAAACATAAAATACACGTGTCACACATGCGATTCATCTCGTCAACCGATTGCCACGCGCCAAGACCTGGTGAAATCATACATGCACCTGCCGGAAAACGCTGCCGAGGATCACAGTTCCGATCGGTGAATGCTCGCCTCTCCGGTATTCTCCAATATTCTGCTGCCGATCTCGAATCCGCCCAAGGAAATCAGAGAAGAGCTGTCAAAAACCTAAATCCACCGAGAAAAAATGTCGTTAACTGCACTTTCGGGATACTCCGCTGCCGTCTGGTCTCCTTCAATTAGGCCAGACTTTGCCCATCTCAAGCTCGTCCTCCTCAAGCGATGGAAGCCACGAAGGTTTAACTCCCGCCCAAGATACAGCCTTCGAACAGATCAACCATGAATCGTCAGATTCTCCAACTAGACATAACCACACGGAAGAGATCGGAGATCCATCTATGCAGATTCCGAAAATCAACACCGGCCAGTCTATAAACAACTCGTAAACGGGGGCGCGAACATCAATAGAGAGGGGCTCCGGCAACTCGTCGGGATTATCAACCGACAAAAACGCCGATAAACTAAACGGTTCATACAGAACCGAGATTTATTAGACAAACAAAAAACAAAAAGATCGATGAGCCCATAAGAGAGAGACACAAAGGGACATCGATAAAAGGAACAAAAGTAACTGTTCCGCCGGTCACAGACTAGCCGTGCCGGCTGCCGAAACGGAAATTTTTGATCGGAAGTTGTCGTGAAAAAGGAGAGAAAAAAGGAAGAGACCAAAAGTCGGGCTTGTGTTAGTGTAAGTTCCTTTTTAAATTTATATCAGATTTTGATCCACATTTTCGAAATACAGATATATTTTTCTCTACAAAAACTAAAATATTTGTTACTTCTTTTAATAATTTAAATTTTATAATTATACAAATTAATTTTGTTATAATTATTTAACACGTGTTATAAAATATAAAAGTAATTTAGATTTTACATAAATGAATTATATATTATTTGGAATGAGCAATATCGCAAGGATAAAAATTTTAAAAGCATGATTTTACATTATAAACTCTAACTCGAGTTCTAAAGATAATAGTTTTAGAAATAATTTTATAATAATTTTTAAAAAATCAATCATTGCAGCTGAAGCTCCTGATCTTTTCGGTGCAGTGTTAAGGCCTAAGGCATGGCCGAATTTTGGTTTCCAAGCAGCATAAATTTCCCTTTCATTATCACATATGGAAAATTGGAGGATAGAGCTTGAAACAAGACACTCAAATAAAAGTGCTTTTCTCATTGCTCAAAGTGTCATAAGAGAGGTTAGCTTTCAATCCTCTTATGTATCTCGTGGTCAACCATCCTGGTTGTCAGCTATCTTTGAGTCTGAGAATTGACTTGCTTCTGTTGATGAGTAATTTTTGTTGTATTCTGCTTTTGGCTCTCTGCTTTTGGATCACATCAGATATAGGAGTGTTTTTTTCTCTTCTTTACGTTTCTTCTAGCCTGGTCTCTGGCCATAGTTTCACCATTTTGAGGTGGTATATCGAGGCTGTAATTCTTTTGTTAATGCCTCTGTGGTTCTTTTATTGGATGAGGAAGGTGAAGCTCTGTTCTTCTTCCTCTTGAAAATGTCAAGGTCATTGTAATTACAGGTGAAATGTATATGAATCAGATCAGTTGAAAAAAAAAATATATAAATGAATAGTTTTTTTTGATAATTCAGGGAGGGTATATAGTTGAGACGTATCAATATTATAAACCGACTCGCGGACCACGATTACAATATTTTAAACCGACTCGCGGACCGATTACAATACTATTAGAGCATCCACATTGGTGTTACCCAATGTGGGTTTCTTACCAATACTTTATTAATTTTTTGGTAGGTTAGGAATAGTTAAGAGTCTTTCTTTGTTTAACACCTCCATTGGTGTTATCCAATTTGAGGTTCTAAAAATTAAAAAAATATTTTATCATAAAGTTTTATTTGAATTCAAGAATCCAAGCTGGTTGGAATCAATTCTATGTTTTCAATCTTCTTCAAGATTGATAGAATCCTTGAACTTAGCATACAAATACCTTCTTAAGCTCTGCCATTTGTGAGACAAGCGATTCCTTCTCTTGCTCGAGTATTTCAAGGCTTTTGCAGGTCGCTTCTTTCATATTTTCTATCCTTGTTTCCACCTCTTCTCCGGTACATGAGCAAACAATTTGAAATCGTATCATGTCCTCATCAGCAAGGATCAACTCGTTCCCTGCATCCTCTAGATTATCACACTTTTTCTGCGTAATCAAACACATTGGATCAAGAAGCTAGATGCAGCAAAACAAAACTGTTTAGTTCATCTAATAACTAGGAAAGAACATAATAACAAGTGATACAAAGGTATCGCAAAATCCCACATCTCTTTTGATGCCATGGCAAGCAAAGATGTGACACAACTTCTAGACAAGGAGGAAATCGTGAGCCCCAAAGACAGGGCCAAAGTAATTTCAGACACAGAATCTAACTACAAGAGTTCCATGAAAAGACATCACTGAGTATTATCATAAGTACCGTCATACAATTAAACAAAACCTTCTCGTTCATGGTGACTGACCTGTGATATAAGCAAGAACGGGTACATATCAGAGAACATCGCAAAGTGACCTGGCGCATAATTTGGATCCACAAGTCTAGTCACAGAGGTTGTAGAGGTATAAATAGCAAACACGTGAGCTCTTCAGTAAACACTGCACTGCACTGTAACACACCCCAAAAATATGAGCAAAAAGGCTATCTTTCATAAATGAAAAAGAAGAAGACATGAAAACAATCTTACCCATGTTAGAGGTCTTCTCTGGCTCCCAGCCCTCTGCAAACGCAAGTTTAGGCATTTCTACTTCAATCAAGGAAAGCTTTGGTTCCACTCATTGAGTCAATCCTCTTCCTTTAGAGTTCACAATCAACCAGTTCCGATCCCATCGAAACCCTAACCAACCACACCCCAAAAGTCACTTACCTTTTCTACTCTCCCCCAACAAATCACAGAAAAATCAAAATTTTCCAATTAATAACTTACAGAGTATCACTCAAGAATACTTAGAACACCCAAAATTTCATTTGAATCAATAAATCACTAAAAACGCATCAACAAGAGCACACATCATCAAGAACCCATTAACAGAAGCAAACAAGGATTAGTGTTTGATTAAATACCTGTGGGAGTGAGAGAAGCCTGAGACAAAGAAACTCCTCTACAAGATTTGATCGGGTAAACGAAAAGAGATGATACTCTTCCGGAGATTTCACCTACCGGCAACGGCCATGGAGACGAAGCTTTCTCCAATCGGATGACGTCACTTAAGATACCGTCTCTTAAGTTCCTAAAATAAGGAACGATCCTTAACTATATTACCCATTTACAATTATTTTAAATCCAAAAGCCCTATGATACTGAGCCCAAATGTCCTAAGAGACTGTCAATGGACTTGGTCTTAGTATATATTCATTTCAACGATTTCTAAGGAGACATAATGCTATTCAATTTTAGTTTTTAAAACACTTTGAAAGTCGGTGAATAAATTAAAAGAATAATCTTTTTCCTATAGCAAATAACAGCCTATTTAATCATTATTTATCGATGCTATACGCCTTATGCACCAACCACGAGGATTTAAAAAGAGAAAGGATAAGATGGGAGGATTTAAAATAAGAATGGATAAGATGCGTTATAAACTAGAATATTTAAGATGCATTATTAACTGCCTCGCGGACCACGAGTGACATAATATAATGTGGTAAATCTGTGTATAAATAGGAGCTTTATCTCCATCTCAGAGATCACCAAAACTCACGGGTTTGATCAGCTATATCTCTCTTAGCCAGCTTCACTGGTGAGCAAACTGATCATCCAACTCTGTCAGACCATTTGTTTTATTTTCGCCAATTAATGTTTCGGCATTGTAATTTTATCTGTCTTTTTTTTTTTTTTTCTTCTGAGCATGAGACATGTTTAACACTATCTAAAATCTTGATCTATGCATGGAGATTAAAATTGGTTTGTGATGGCCCAAAAGTTAGAAGCAAGAGGAGGGAAGGGAGGCAATGTGTGGGATGATGGAGCCGACCACGATGATATAGCAAAGATTTATGTTCGAGGTGGTGCTGAAGGCATACAATTCATCAGGGTCGACTATGTCAAGAACGGACAACTGAAAAATGGATCAATCCATGGTCTCTCTGGAAAAGGGTTTACACAGCCGGTATGTATGTATGCCCTTGACACCCCTTTTATTAATGTATGGACTCTCTGGTTAAGATTCATTTTTTATTACTTGACTTAAATATGAAAATAAAAATAATTTTGGATAGCGCAAAAGAATAAGATGTGGTTACAAACTTTGAATAATCAAATTCACTATTCTAGATGCAAATACAAATTAATCAGAAGAGAAGAATGTTAGTAAAAACAAATTATGGGAAACTTGTTTTGATATTGACATTGACATTGTATTCCTCTATTTTTACCATTTTCTTTTGCAGTTTGAGATTAACTATCTCGCCAATGAATATCTGGAAGTTGTTGAGGGTTACTACGATGAATCAACCGGTGTGGTTCAAGGACTTCAATTCAAAACTAACCATAAAACTTCTGACCTTATGGGGGACGACACTGGCACTAAGTTTTCACTTGGAGTCCCACAAAAAAAGATAATTGGGTTTCATGGGTTTGCTGAGACAAACCTCAACTCTCTTGGAGTATACCTTACAAAGATTCCTCCTATTAAGCTGCCACACCAAGGTGCCCCTGGAGGTACCTATTGGGATGATGGTGGTAACTATGATGGCGTGAAAAAAATATATGTTTCATATACCACGGGTTGTATAAGGCATGTGAAGTTCGACTACGACAAAGGAGGCAAAGTGGAAACGCGAGAGCATGGGAGAAGGGCTGGAGAGGAAAAACAGGTCACAATTCCTTAATTATATACTACACATCTCCTGAATAGTTTGCTTATAAGAATGTTTTTTTTTTCTTTGCAGTTTGTTGTAAATTATCCTAATGAGTATATCACATCTGTGGAGGGGACCTTTGGAAGAGTTGCTAATGGTTTTGATAGGATCCTCGTCACGTCGTTGACTTTCAAAACATCCAAAGGGAATATCTCTCCAACCTATGGATACAATACTGGACAAAATTTTGTGCTGGAAAGCCAAGGCCGTGCCATAACTGGTTTTCATGGATGGATTGGTGGTGCTCTTGATGCTATTGGAGCATACTGTGGTTCCCCTCCACCTCGTCCTCCTCCTCCTGCTGAGAAACTACAAGCTAAAGGTGGTGAAGGAGGAGCTCCATGGGATGATGGTGTTTTTGATGGTGTGAGGAAGATTTATATCGGACAAGGTGAAAACGGTATCGCAGCCGTGAAGTTTGCGTACGACAAGGACTCTCACGTGGTTGAAGGGGGTGATCATGGGCAGCCAACACTTCTGAACTACGAGGAGGTAACTAGTCTTATATAAATTCACTTTTTTTTTTTAATTAGTTATCATATTATCGACGACTAGTTTTAGACCTAGATAAATTGCTAGAATTTATTATTTAGAAGAAAAATTTATGTATTAGTTATCTTTTTTAGGGTTTTTTTTTTATCAACTTTTCTGATGATTCTCAGTTGCATTGTTTTGCAGTTCGAGCTAGATTATCCAAATGAATATATCACACAAGTGGAGGGTTGTTTCGACAAAATATTTGGAAGTACAGGAGAAGTTATAACCATGCTTAAGTTCAAGACCAACAAAAAAACCTCTCGACCCTATGGACTCGAATCTACATCAAGCTTCGTCATCGGGAAAGAAGGTTACAAGATCATAGGTTTCCATGGAAGCTCTAGTCATGAACTTCACCAGATTGGGGTCCATATCGTGCCCATCTCCTAGTGGTCGTTTTTCGATCTTTTATGAGTTAGATTGAACAATCTTCTCAGACCCATGTCGTTGCTTAGTACTTTTGTTGTCTGCAAGGTTTGATCTTATAAGTATTGTTTCATATATTGTTTGGCATGTCGTTCTGTTCTCCAATATCATGTAATAAGGAAAGGACTTTCCAGTCCCATTTCAACTTTTCGTGAAATAAACGATCAGTTTGTGTTTGTTGCATAGTCTGTTTTTATCATGAAAGCTTTGCCAAAGAGAAATTTTATTTTGGCTACATCGTCAAACTTTTCAATTTTAATAGAGGATAATTGTTTAAGTCGTTACATCCCAAACTCGATCTGCTGTGGTAATGTCCACGACATAATTATTTGGTGGTGCTAGAATTCACCTCGGATTCAGTCCAACGAAATCCATCAAATTATTAGCAAAATTAAAGTCTACTTCTCTTGCCGCACACCTCAATCTCAACTACTTGGATATAGGATATAGAGCTTGGCGCAAGACTACAAAAACTGATCAGCATGTATTTAGAAGAAAAATTTATGTATTGTCAACGTGGAGATTGGCAGACGAGTTGACATAATCAAAACTGATCAGCTTAAAGTCAGTTCAACAACCCGACGATCACAGAGATCATTTGAACACATGCAATTCAAGATATATTGGATATAGAGCTTGGCGCAAGACTACAAAAATAGAACAAACGCTTTAGTTTAAGAGATTTTTTAAAAACACTTCATTCGAGATATCTTTGTAAACACCTCTATATTCAATACAATAGAATCACGAAAATCAGTTCGTTTAGATAACTCTTTAAACAAACAGAATCCATGAAATCTGGCTTGAAACAACCAATCTCAAGACAACCCAAGCAGCTGACCTCAGGGGCGGACGGAGAGAGAACGGTACGGGGTTACGTGCCCCCTACTATTTTATTATTTTCTTGAGTAATTTAGGCTAATTTGATTAATTTTTAGTAGTTTTAGTGAACACAAAAAAAAGTGCCCCAACCCAATGTGAATTTTGGTTACTTTTGATATTGTGCCCCCAACTAAAAAGGTTTCTAGATCCGCCACTGGCTGACCCCACGAGCCACTACTCCCATGGAAACGGATTCAGAGTCCAAAACTACAGTCTAGTCCCCAAATGCTAAATTAGATCTGAACCGTCCACGATCTAACACCGCAACAGGCGTGAGTTTAACAATCGCAAATCCTCCAGTTTTGGATCACACAACCTCTCGAGCCTGAACAAGAACAGAAGAAAACCCGACCGGTTTCAGGACCCATAAAAGGACCGTTTAGCCTCAAGTTATCAGGTCAACAAGACACAATCCTAACAATCTGGCCGAGATCTGCAGGATAATCGCTTCTTTATTTGACAAAGCAAAAAGCCACAAATTGTCAACTTGAGATCTTGCAGCTCGACTAGATCGACAAGAATGAGAGCTCAGATGCCAAAATATCTTAGTATAACATTTCAAGCAGTTCACAACTTCTCCCCAACAGAGGAAGCCCGCCCCCTTGAACCTGCTTGAACTCTCAAAGGTATGTAAATCATAATACCTCGAGACAGTTCAAGACACAAGCATGAGCTACATGACTGCAAATCATCCCACTATATGATTTCCTTCTCCACCAGTAATGACTCCAGGATGTGAACCACCTAGATCCTAATCGCCCATGCTATCTGATTTTGCCTCCACTTTGAGTCAAGCTCATGAGCTCCCTACTAGGATGAGCTCGGAAACACATTTCGATTTTGGACTCCAACAACCGGATAACAACCAGATTAATGGGAAATTCGTCACCATGTGAACCAGCAAAGCTGTCTCCAACAACTGGATAATTATTGACATCAAATCTTTCCACAAATACGTTGATCACACTAATGCCAAACTTCATAAAATGAGATCTCGAGTAATCAAGGAAATTTAACAAACTCCTTTCACATACAAGATCACTAACAGACACACTCTATATAGCTAATAATTTTTTTTTTTTTTGCATAGTCTGTTTTTATTAAGAAAGCTTTGTGAAAGAGAAATTTTATTTTGGCTACATAGTCACTTTTAATAGAGGATGATTTTTTAAATCGTAACATCCCAAACCCGATATGTTGTGGTAATGTCCACGACACAATATTTGTTGGTGCTACCACGACACAATTATTTGTTGGTGTTAGAATTCACCTCGGATTCAGTCCAACGAAATCCATCAAAATTATTACCAAAGTTAAAGTCTACATCTCTCAGTGCACATTAAACCCTATCACACCTCAATCTCAACTACGATAAAATGTTCTAGGGAGAAGATTGTCAAAATGGAGATCGGCGGACCAGTTGCCATAGTCAAAACTGACCAGCTTAAAGTCAGCTCAACAACCCGACGACATAGAGATCGTTTGAACATGTGCAATTCGAGATATGTTGGATATAGAACTCCACGCAAGACTATAAAAATAGTTCGAAGGCTTTAGTTTAAGGGATTCTTTTAAAAACGCTTCATTCGAGGTATCTTTGTAAACACTTCCATATTCATTACAATATAATCACAAACTCAGTTTATTTAGATAACATTTTAAAACATCATGTTATTTCTGAGGTGCGAGCCCAATATTCTTTCCTTAATCACTTTACAAATTCTTAGTGTGGATTTCCTATCCATATTTTGGGGGCATCTGTGAGGAGAGATCATATTTTCCTCTTACAAAGAAGTTCGATAAAAGATCTCTTAAAATAAAATGGGACCTAAACAAACAGAATCCTCGAGATCCTGCTTGAAACAACCAATCTCAATACAACCTTAGCAGCTGACCCCACAAGTCACTGCTCCCATTGAAACTGATTCAGAAGGTTCCAAGAATACAGTCTAGTCCCCAAATGCTACATTAGATCTGAGCCGTCCACAATCTAACACCATAACAGACATGAGTTTACCAATTGCAAATCCTCCAGTTGTGGATCGCACAACCTCTCAAGCCTGGACAATAACCGAAGAAAACATGACCGGTCTGAGACAAACCCAAACAAGGACCGAGAAAATGCCCATTTAGCCTCGAGTTATCGGGTCAACAAGACAAAATCCTAACGATCTGGCCGACATCTACGGGATGCTCGCTTCTTTATTTGACAAAGTAAAAAGCCACAAATTGTAAACTTGAGCTCTTGCATCTCGACTAGATCGACAAGAACGAGATCTCTCATGCCAAAATCTCTTAGTATAACATTCCAAGCAGTTCATGACTTCTCCCCAACAGAGGAAGCCCGCCCCCTCAAACTTGCTTGAACATCTCCAAGTTATATGTAAATCATGAGACTTCAAGACAGTTCACGACACCAGCATGAGCTAGATGACTGCAAATCATCCCACCATATGATTTCATTCTCCACCATTATGACTCCATGATGTGAACCACCTTGGATGAGCTCGTAAACACATTTTGATTTTGGACTCCAACAACTGGATAACAACCAGATCAATGGGAAAATTCGTCAACCCGTGAACTGATATATCATGGTTTTTCTAGGTTTTCAACTATGAGATAGTTGTATATTGAGTCTTTAACCTGATTTCTCGAGCCTATTGAGTCTTCTACAAGTAGGCTTGCGTTTGGAGCAAAGAGTGGGATTATAGGATGTTTCTAGTGATTGGTGCAACGAGCTGAAATTGGTGTCTCAACCATGACTGGATGTCGACCGACACTGACCTTGGTGTCTGTCGACACTGAGCGCGACAGAGTCTTATACGCGAGTTGAAGACAAGTTTTGAAGAATTGCAAAACCAGAAGTTTTCCCTAATTCTAATCTAGCTCCGAAACATGTTTAGCAGTTTTAATTAGGTTTCCAGACTCATTATCATTTTATCTTCTTCTTACTTTGTTCTTGCTTGGAGATTGAGATATTTTTGCCAAGGGGCTGTTCTTGCTACTTGTAACCTTTGAGAGAAGGATATCGAATCCCTTTACTTATCTATTCAATCTTTTGGTTTTCTATTCAATGATATGTTGTTATTCTGATAATATGTCTGAGTAGTAACCTAGTTAGATTTAGGAATTCTCATAAGGTTTTATACATGTTTAGACAACTGATTGATTAAGATTCTAAATCTATTCGTTCATCGCCTAAGTTGTACTTAATACTTAATTCTGGACTGATCACCTAGGATTTAGATCTGAGATAATTAACTTAGCACGAGAGTGTAAGTTATAATCTGAATAAACTTAGTGTGAGCAATTTGACTAGATACAAAGAGATTTAATTTAGGAGAATTGTGAACCGAAGAACATGTTCTTAATGCTTGTTTAGAACTCTAGGATCACAAAGAAATTTGTTTAACGCCTTGAACTTGCGCTTAATCTGAATCCGGTTAGTTAAGTGTCTAGCACTGTGTAATTCCTGAGAACTTTCTAAGTCTAACGCCTTTTTCCTATTGAAAACACACCTCTGTTTACTTGCTTTCGTTTATTGCTTTCTTCTGATTGATTTAGCTTAACTTGAGAACATATAGTCTATCGTGTGAAACGTGAGTCCTTCTGGATACTATACCCATGAATACTACAATAGCATAACTGTGCACATGCAGTAGAATAGGGGTATAATTTGAACTTTATCAAGTATTTGGCGCCGTTGCCGGGGACTCAACTGAGTTCGCCGATAGATTTTGTTTTAAAGTTTAGTCTAAGTTGTTTTTATTTCTTTCGTTACTGAATTTTCTCGGTTTGGCTTGTTTTATTGCTGCAGGAATCGATATCAGCATTCATTGTCGGCCGACACCTCTCTAGTGTCTCCCGACATCGAGCTCGAGACCAGTGTTTTAAGTTCAGTGTATGCCTAATCGACACACCCGAAGCAATCAGAGCGAAGAACTTTTGAACCTCAGGCTTGAGGAGCTTGCTAAACTTGAGAGAACGAACAAAAAGGGTCAGAGAATTTCAAGGATGATGAACAATCGTTTGATTTTGAAACCAAATGCTGAGGGATCTTTGAGAGACCAACAGAACAACCCATACAATGATCAGGGGCAAAGGATTGATGCTCAAGACATGTGATCCTTGAACCTGAACAGCCTCAAGGTGAGAGGCAGGTGATCAATCCCGGAGGTAATGGACAGCCACCTAATCCTCCTGCTTCTGAGAGGACTCTTGCTGATTACAACCGACCAGATGAGTTTTATGCTAACCAGTCAGCAACTGTACCTCCTCCTTTTGAAAGGAATGATTTTGAGCTCAAGACTTTCTACTATACGCTTCTGAGGCAGCATCCTTTCCATGGTCTTCCACATGAACAACCCATGGATCACATTGAGGATTTTGAAGCCTTCGTCACTGGGATGAAGCACAATGGAGTGGGTTATGACTTCCTTTTCCTCAAGCTTTTTCCATATTCTCTTGCCGGAGAAGCTGCAGCTTGGCTTAAGCAACTTCCACCTGGGAAGTTAACTACTTGGGATGCAGTGAAGAGAGAGTTCATGCGACATTTCTATGACGATGCTCACTCCGATCAGCTCAGACATGATCTTCTGACATTCACTCAGAGACCTACAGAGCCACTTAAGTCTGCTTGGGTGAGGTTTAAGATGTACCAACGAGACTGTCCCCATCATGGATTCTCTGAAGTTCAGCTGCTGGGCTTTTTCTTCAGAGGTGTGGATCTTTGGTACCAGTCTGCGTTAGATGCTGCCAGCAATGGCAACTTCAACACAAAGACTCCTGAACAAGCTAGAGTGTTGATTGAGAATTTGGTGAGCAGCAACAGTAACAAGACTGCAGATCAGAGAAGGAAAGAGTCTGGTGGAAAAGTTGACCATCTGCAGATATATGAGATGAAGAACAAGTTGGATATTGTTCACAGCTTGTTGACTAGCAAGAAGCATGTCCACTTTCTCAAGATGTTGAAGAGTCTGGACCTGAAGAAGGCTGTACAGAAGAAGATGTGAACTACATTAATGGTTCTGGATTTCAAGGAAACAAATTTGTAAATCAGCAAGGCAACAAATTCTTCAATGGTGGACAGAAGAGTGCTTTCACAAGCAATCAAAACTCTTCTGGATATGGCCAGAGTGTTGGTTACCTGAAACCCTTTCAGCAGAACAACTCTTATCAGAGGACCTATGGATCATCTTCATATCAGACACCTCCTGCTACTAATGCTCATGAGAGTAAGTTGGAAGCTATGATGGAGCAATTGCTGGAAGGTCAGACAAAGACTGTTGTGAATTTCAACAAGAAGTTAGATGTTGTCTACACTGAGATGCCTGTTGGACGTGGCCGTGGCCATGGACGTGGTCGTGGGCGTGGTGGTGGTCGTGGCAGAGGTCGTTAAATGCAGCACTGCACTGGAAAAAGTTAAAGGTGAGTGAGTTGAATTTGTAGGAAGAGGAACCCTTTGGTGTCTCAGTTATGTACTTAGCAACTCTTGCAAAGGATACATTCTGATGATGAAATGGTATGATTGGTTCTCGTAAGGAAGTTACTATGTAATGCGACTCCATTGATAAAAATATTTAGCTTTTCATGTCATAGGAGCATGAGCATATACAAGTATAGAATGGAGAACCCTTAGTATGAACGTGTTGAAACACTTAGTATAGAAAAAAATGTGATCTCTTTCGGTTAGTCATCTCACAAGATCATGCAACCGGGTTCGTGGTTGTAGACGGGTTCCCCAGTATAATCTCTAGCATTATAACCATAAGGATCGCACGGGTGGGGGTAGGCAGATGGTACACTATATCCATAAGGCCATGGTGGATGACATGGCTCTGGCTTTTTCTCCCTAGCTTTTTTCTCATCTGATTTTTTCTCGTCGGCTTTCTTCTCATCAGGTTTCTTGTCATCAAGTTTCTTCTCATCAGGTTTCTTGTCATCCTTCTTTTTGTCATCATCTGGTTTCTTGGGTGGTTCAACTTTGTTTACGCTTACAAGCTCGGCAAAGGCTACCTTCTTTGCCAAAGACAAATGTTTATCTCTTTAATGTTTCAGAATCTTTGATGAATTTGGTGCTGTTCGTTTGTCCATTCAGATGATCCATCTGGATGGAGATGAAAATTGATGTTTGTTTAGTAACAAAAACGACATTCATCCAGATGAATCTCATCTCCATCCAGATGAATCTCATCTCCATCCAGATGGATCATCTGAATGAGTTTTAAAAATTTAGGCAAATTTTTTTAACTCATTTAGATGAACCAAATTGGATCATTTGGATGGAGATGATTCATCCAAAATAACAAATTACTAATATACCCTAATTATTTAAATGGATCATTTGAATGCAAATTCTAAATGAGTAAATGAACATAAACTAAATAAAATCGTATTTTTCCGTCAAAACCGTAAAATCGTTTTTCCCGCCAAAACCGTAAAATCGTTTTCCCCGCCAAAACCGTAAAATCGCATTTTCCCGCCAAAAACCTGAAATCGTGTTTTCCTGCCAAAATCGCAAATCGCGTTTTTCCGCTAAAACCGCAAAATCGTGTTTTCCCGCCAAAAACGCAAAATAGCGTTTTCTCTCCAAAACCGCAAAATCGTGTTTTTCTCTCCAAAACCGCAAAATCACGTTTTCCGGCCAAAAACCTGAAATCGTGTTTTCCCGCCAAAACATCTCGTTTTTCCAGCCAAAACCGCAAAATCGCTTTTTCTCACCAAAACCGCAAAATCGCATTTCCTCTCCAAAACCGTAAAATCGCGTTGTCCCGCCAAAAACCTGAAATCGTGTTTTCCCTCCAAAACCGCGTTTTCCCGCTCAAACCGCAAAATCGCGTTTTCCCGCCAAAACCGCAAAATCGCTTTTTCTCTCCAAAACCGCAAAATCACGTTTTCTCTCCAAACCGCAAAATCGCGTTTTTTCGTCAAAACCGCAAAATCGTTTTTCTCGCCAAAACTGCAAAATCACGTTTTTCCGCCAAAACCGCAAAATCGCTTTTCCCGCCAAAACCGCAAAATCGCTTTTTCCCGCCAAAACCGCAAAATCGCTTTTTCCCGCCAAAACCGCAAAAATCGCTTTTTCCGCCAAAACCGCAAAATCGCGTTTTCATGCCAAAACCGTAAAATCGCATTTTTCCGCCAAAACCGTAAAATTGTGTTTTCCCGCCAAAACCGAAAATTGTGTTTTCCCGCCAAAACCGAAAATCGTGTTTTTCGTCACAACAAAAAAAATCGTGTTTTCTCGCCAAAATCGTAAAATCGCGTTTTTCCGCCAAAATCATAAAATAGTGTTTTCCTGCTAAAACCGTAAAAATCATATTTTTCCTTAAAACCGCAGAATCATATTTTCCCGCCAAATCTATAATATTGTGTTTTCATGTCAATATAATAATATTTTAAAAATTAATTAGTTGTAAATATATTTTAGATTAGTATGTAAAATAATATAGTAAAGATTAAAACTAAAAATATAATTAGTTTAAAGTAGAGTAGTTTAGTCATTTTCTTATTAAACTCATCTAGATGAAATTGAATATTACAAAAAAATAAGCAAACAAACACATGTTCATCTAAATGATCCATTCAAATTAACATCGAAAAAAATAACAAACAACATTCAGATAGATCATTTGGATGGATCATTTAAATGAACCATCTGGATGGATATGTCAAATGATCCAACGAATAGCCCCTTTATCTTTTGTTAACTGATGTATGTGTGTGTGTGTTTTGCAGGATAATGTGTTTGTTAATGTTGTTGCATCGATTCAATACTGTGCCTTAGTTGTTAAAGCCAATGATGCTTACTACAAACTTAGTAACACAAGGAGCCAAATCCAAGCTTACGTGTTTGATGTTTAGTGTCATTGTAAAAGACATGAGAATGAGTTATTGAAACTGATCATTCTGAGTTTTTTTCTTTTTGTTTCCAGTCATCACAGCAAGTGTCCCCAAGCTCCTTCTTGATGATGTATTTGAGCAGAAGAATGAATTTGCCAAAGCTGTTGAAAAGGAGCTCAAGAAGGTATATTAAATCATCCTTGTATCTTGCTTCATTTTGGCTGCTTATGGATGGATGGATGTTCACTTTGTATCTCTGTTACTTGTAGTTGTAGGCAATGTCTGCTTACGGTTTTGATATTGTTCAAACTCTCATTGTTGATATTGAGCCTGACGAACATGTCAAATGGGCCATGAACGAAATCAACGCTCGTAACAAAACTTCCCCATCATCATTTCTTAACTTATTCCTCTTTCTTGTAAATCCTTGAGTCTGGTTCTTGTTTATAGCTGCAAGGATGAGATTGGCTGCAAACGAAAAGTCCATATGGGAGATGCAGGAGAAGCCCAGAGGATCCATGAGTTTCTTTAAAAAGTTTAAAGACTAAGTTTATTTTTTTTATTTAACATGTCTTATGTGAATTTTAATTTTATTTCGATAAAAATTGTAATACTTTATAGGTTTGTTTTACCATATCAGTAAATATAATATCAAATTTCATTTTTTTGTAGAAAGCAAAATTCTAATTTTATTAACCAAATTCTGATTTTATTAACCAAATTCAAATGCTATGAAAACAAATAAAATTGAAATGAACAACAAAACATAACAAAAATAGAAATGTTATAGTAAAACAAATAATAAAAATTAAAAATTTAACAATGATATTATATAGTATTTAATTGCATAAATATAAGCGCTATAGTATATAAAAATATGATAGCAACACAAAAAAACCACTATTTAAAATGCTTGATCTATTATGACGTGCAATGATATAACGCTTGTTAAAACGCTATGGTATCGTTAGATAATGTTATTCAGCCGCTAAGAAAACCTTTTTTCTTGTAGTGGCTTATTATTTTAGTTTACAAATCAAATTAAGAAAACAAATATATAAACAATCCCGCGGCGTAGCGCGGATAATTTGCTAGTTTGTTATAAAAATAGCAAAATTAAAGTCTACATTTTTTGGTGCACGCCAAAGCCCATCACACCTCAATATCAACTACGATAAAACGTTCTAGGGATAATATTGTCAACGTGTAGATCAGCAGACGAGTTGACATAGTCAAAACTGATCAGCTTAAAGTCAGCTCAACAACCGCCGACGATCACAGAGATCGTTTGAACACATGCAAGTCGAGATATGTTGGATATAGAGTTCGGCGCAAGACTATAAAAATAGAACGAAGGCTTTAGTTTAAGGGATTCTTTAAAAACACATCATTCGAGATATCTTTGTAAACACTTTTTATTTAATACAACACTAGGTGATCGACCCCGCATGCAAGTTCGGACATTATTCTGTTGTGAACAAATTAAGGTGTATTTTTTGATTAGTGTCAAGATAAAACATTATATATGTCTTTCTCTATATCGAGATGGTATAAAATATAATTCATAGTTTTATATGCATATCCGAATTATTACATTCGGATGCATAAACTAATAAGTACTCATAGGGCTTATTATTTGGAGAAGTGTTTAGCTTAATTTATTTAGTAGAAACACATGTATTTGAGTATTTGAATCTATATAAATTGTAGATGAAGTGCGATTTTAAAAAAAGAGAAACTTAGAATAAAAATGAAAATGTAGAAACTATGTAGGAATTTTAGATGATTAAGATAATGGAACATAAATTATGGACTTTCAATTTTTTGAAGGGCAAACCATGCAGCTCAGAATGTGTCATAATCAATATTATTAATAGTCCTTAGATCCAAATAGTCACATGGTCCTCTTATTACATCCAATAGACGACGTAAATAATATAGTTCTCCAATTTGTTTTGCAAATATTGGTAAAACACATAAACCCGGTTTACCTTGTTTGCGGGATTTACACTGAAGGTTTTTTTTATCCTAAACAAGTTTAGTTGTTATTTGTGAATATAGAAGACGTCTTGCTTGAAGATGAACTTGATTGCATTTCATCAATGCCCGAAATTTATCTTCTTTTTTCTTGATATGCAAAACCTGCATCTTGGTCGAAAATAATTTATGGAGAAGGAAAAACAATTGGTAAAATTTCCATAGAATCAATATAATGTCCGGAAGAAGCTGAAAAAAATTTAGATTGGTTAATGATATTAGTAAAACTTGTTAAACATAAATCAATATGTATGGAATGAAAAAAAAAAAAAAAGATGCTAGGGATTTCTCAAATTTACCTATAGCTTCTATTCGCAACCCGAGATAGAAATGATACTAATGAGAAGAAGATATCAAATATATAGTATTATGATATTAGGGTTTCTTAGAGATAATTTTTTTTTTTGGATTTTGTTTACTTACCTCCAAAACGGTTTTTCCAGAATCTCAAAACACAAATAACATCTTCACGTTTAGAAGCATCTAATCTCTTTGTGAAATCATAGGCGTTAGTACCTAAAACTATATATCTTAACCGGTTACCCCTACAAAAGGTAAGCAAAAATAAATTACAAATATTATTTGCATATTATACAAAGAACAACTACTCTATAACCCAATAATTGATATTACCGTGAGTCTTTGATATGAAATATTTTTTTGATGCAGCAGCGTTATCAACGTCTACAATCATGGGTCCTGAACTGAACAGGAGACCCATTACATCTGCAAAATACATAGAATATGTTACAACAATAATAATAAAATCACAAAAATATATAAACAAAAATCAGAAATCCATACTAACAGCAACATTAGTAGGAGTTGAGTAATCTTGGACTTCTTTGATAGTTAAGAAATCAAAGAAATGTTTATCATTAATGGAAACTTTTACTTCGGATGCTAGTTCTAGTACTTGTACAGAGAATATATTCAGACGTCATTGTCTGAAATCTGGAAGAATCATAGGCAATCTTGACACATCGTATGTCAATCCACTTCCCTTCTTCTCTCCGTAACCCTTTATAGTCATCATAATACTATGGAGTAAGAACCAATTCCATCTTTGTACCCTACATCAGCAATGATTGAAATTAGTTTATATATATATATATATATATAAGAAGTTAAAATCCACAACTTATAATTTTTAGAAAACAAATCTTCTGTTTCCACTTACCATTTCATCAGCGATAACAAAATTCCGGTATAGTCCTTGCCCATGAACGTGATACCCATATGCCCTTAGCATTTTAACATTAAAATGTCAATCTTCTGTTGATCGGTTAACCTCTGAAAGGATATTTTATCCCTCCATAGATTGTTTTTGTTAAATTCGAAAATTTGAAAAACGGTTTTGGATCATTAGGAGAATAGAAATAAGTTTTTTCAATAAATATAGGAAATTCAAGAGACTATCTAAACTTAAAATACACTTTTGTAAAACAAACCATCTAGAAAAAACCGTCTTCAATATACTTAGTTTAACGTTATATGCATTGAATAAATGAGTTTATCTGTAAAGCGTTTCGGTCATTGTTATTTTTTCCTGAATGATGATAAGAAAGTGATCATATAAACTAAAGGATCATTTATTCCTATTAATTTGTACATACCAAAAAACATGCAAATAATAAAGGAGTAGATATATCGATAACCGTAAACGTCTATCCTAAATAAAAATCAAAACACAATAATATATGAGCTTCATATCTTGGTCTACCCGTTGTATTCAGAGTAACAATGCCAGACACAAAGAATTATTAAAAAAAAAAATACAGAATGCAATGGGAGTACTGATAAAGATAAAATAATATAAAATCAAATTTATTTATGTTTATGCTTCTCGTTTGCGCTTGCGTTCATTTTCTTCTTTATTTTTCATCTTCCATTCAATCGTATCTCTCATAGGATATGGAATATTATATGAACGAAAGCAATACAATCCATGCGATGACTTCGTCTTCGGTGACTACAGTTTTAATAAAATATAAACATAAGCAAGTAATGTTAGACTTATTTTGAAAAAATCATTAATTTGTTAAGTAATAAATATTCTTAATACTTACATTAAGGATTTTCCACTCTCGAATATCTCTCTTCCATACAAACTTTTTTCCTAAACGATTAATGAGATTGTTTGACCAAGAGGAATATTCTCCATCACTTGACTTCGAATTTGGAGTCTACAATTTTAATAAAATATGCACATATTAACCTGATGTTAGAATTAACATGGAATCTCAATCTCTTTTCAAAATACTAAGTATAAATACTTACAGTAAGTGTCATCTTGTCTAGTACGTGTTGGTAGTTTCGAGATTCTACCTGTTAAGCAGAATTTACATGTATATTATTTAACCATGTTAGTAATAAGAAATCATTACCTTATTGTAATGTTTTGTATCAAACAATTCTGCAAATTCACACATCCCACAATATAAAGTCATCACCATGTTATTTTCCATAGAATATGCTGAATATTTAAATTATGTGTGTTTTGGAACGTGGTACATGCCCAATTTATAAGGATCTTTCGTGTTAGGGCATTAGTTATTTGGCCGGTATCTTCTGCTGGAACATTGGTATAAGCCAATTGTTTTATTATAGTTTAAAAGATCACTATATTTCGGAAAATTTGAAAAATCAAACTATAAAGATTTTCAATAAGAGATTGTGATATGTTTGGGGAAACTTGCAATAATCTTAACAATTTTTAAATAATCAAACTTAATATATTCTTCCAGATTTATATTGTCAAGATATTGACTTGATTTAAGCAAAAATAATAAATAAAAATTTGCGTTTGTTAAGATTTAGTTGAAATATTTATGATTCACTAAACCATTTTATTATTATAGAAATCCGTCTTTAAGCAAATGTAAAATGTCTATTTAGGTTTACTAATTATACATTAATGTCTCGCATATTCTCATACCGATATTCTCATGACACATATTTTTAAAAATATATGTTGACCTTTGCTAAATTGGTTTGTCCAAAAGGCTATATGATATCTAAATATACTAATCTATTTAATTGATTGTTAGACTGATAAAGAAAGTCATACACATTACTGATATATAATCCCGTATAACTGCTACAAATAAGAAAACATTATTTCAGTATCTTTCATGCCTTCCAAAAACTACTTAAACGGATATTCGGTAAACTCGCACTATGCGTGTAAAAATTAATGCTAAAAATTAACAATAATCGTTTGATTATTGATATCTCTCTAGTAACAGATAAGGAAGCAAAATTATTTTACTTAATATGCACGTCTGATCGATCGATATATTCAAATAGATTGTAAAGTGAATATACTGCTTCAACATTAAAAAGATATTGTACTTTCGCAATTCAAAATTGTTTCCAATAACAAATTCCATTCGAATATTCGCATTAATGATCTTATAATGTTTAACTTTGAAAATAATCTGATATGTTATTCAAATATCATACAATTTCGAAATGAATATATTAATAACACTAACAATCTGAGAATATTAGAATGGAAGTTGTTAAATATACCAAAAAATATTTAAAACAATGTAATCTTCGTTAATAAGATGTTTTATATAAAGTTTAACATCGACATCTTACAATTACAAAAAAACATCCAAGACTTAAGTTTTTAAAACAAACATATAGAGGATCATGATCATCCTCTAAGCAAAAAAAAAACAAAAGTTTTTAGAACCGAGATACATCACTTAAAATATAAAATGTGAGAGGTCGATTACTTCAGGATATTGAGCAGGCACTGGATTTGAAAAGCTACACAATCAAGAAAAATGAATAAAATATATGAACACAACTTGTTGAGGAGTCCAACGAAGTCTGAATTCTCAGTTTGATCGTACATAATTGCTGAAATAGGCTCCTATTCTCTTAGCCAGGTTACATCTATATTATAAAACAAAGAAATATCACGTTTAAATCAATCATAAACCACAATATGTAATAAACATATGATTACCCTAATCATAAAAACATTTCATATCTAATCTTATTGGATTCGTGCTTTATGTAGAAGCACCGGAGAATCACAAAGAGATGCCTATCGGCATCCTTCCAAAACTTTCTTTTGAGTTCGTAGGCAGCTTTTCCGATTAATAAACACTGAAGACTCCGGAGGCTATTAGACAAAGTATTTTCAAGTTTAAGTATTCCATACATAAAATTTATTTACCACATATATTCAACAAATTTGAAAATAATTATGAGACTTTCATATTAACTAACTTTGTGTCGCAAATTGTAAAATGCAACTTTGGTCCTGCCCAAAAAGGTTGAACGTTTCCAACGTACGTAACAACACCAAGAACATCTAGACAAAATAATAAAGTAATTTAGACAATTATATCTTAATACACACTATAAAAATTCAAATGATTTATTCAATTCTGTCTATTGTAACCACAAGGATTATTATGATCAGAAAAAATATACTAAATCTACATAGGATATTCATCAGCAACTCTCTCATCCAATATATTCGAAATTGATGGAAATTACATAAAATGACCATCAGGAATATTATCGTAAGCCAGACAGAAAATTGTGTTTTCACCAAAGATGAGCTTGAAGTCATGAGGAGTCAACGAACCATATTCTGGTGCTTGTACAACCAGAGCATTCACAATCTTAAACCAGCGACCCTCACACCATGTTGCGAAACGGAATTTTGGCACATAAGAAACATGAACAGTAGCCTCTATTTTCATACCCTAAATAGATACCCAAAAATTTGTTAGCTAAAACATACAATAATCTTATATAGAACAAATGAAAGAGTAAAAAATAAATTACTTCCTCATCGACCAAGAGCATTTAGATTTTTGGATCTTCTAACTCGTGAGTTGAACACATCCAAACTCGCAAAAGCAAAAAAGTTTAGTTCCCAGATGCAATTGACAAAGTTGTTGATTAGGGAGATTGTTTGAAAAATCTGTGGAGCCATGTCTAGAAGCGTTGAAGTTTGGTAGAAATTACTGAGAAAGTAAGTTATTGTTTGGTTAAGCAGTAAGAAACTGAAGCGTCTAGGGTTGAAAATCTTAAATAGTTTCCAAAAGTGGTGAGTAAAAGGTGTATTTCACTTAATGAAAACACTTGGTCGGTAATCACGTTTGGGCCATAACCGCTTATATTTATCATATTCAACTGTATTAGCACAAATCGTTTGAATGCTACCTTTAATACAAAACCATAAAAATACAAAACCATGAAAATACACTTCATATCAATACAAAACCATGATTCCAAACATTTCGGCATTTACCGATTTAATTTTTTTAACTGCTTATAGTCCAACCCTTAATGTTTTGTAATATACATTAAGGATTGACAATTGCAGTATTGTAAATCTCTATTGTTTTGTTAATTTGGCGGCTACCTATTATCGGCTTCAGATTGCATCTCTTAAATCCCCAACATTAATATAGTACAAAAAACCATAAAAAATAGACATCATATAAAACAAAAACCAAAACTAAAGAATTTATATTTACTTGGAAGCTAGTTATGATCGGACTAATGTTTTGCATCTCGAAAACAAAACATTAGTATAATACCAAAAGTCTAAAAACGTCTACGAAACAGCCAACAATCGAACTTTTAGATCTTAACTAAAAATTCAAACTCATTTCTATGGAAATTCTAAGACGTTTTTAGTTCATCTCACATCCTTAAACCGTGAAAGAAAATTATTCTGACTATAGGCTCATTGGGACAAACGGTTCATGTGATGTGAACTAACAATGTCTTGCCAACAACGTTCAATCGGACATTTAGATCTCACACTCCTTTTTATATAAAATCTCAAAAGTTTGTTAGTTCACATCCTTAAACTTTAGCCTTTTCTTTCATGCGAAAGAAACAATTATTCGGACTATATGCTCATTGGGACAAACGGGGACATGTGATGTGAACTAAGAACGTCTTGCCAACAACAGTCAATCGGACTTTTAGATCTCACACTCCTTTTTATATAAAATCTCAAACATCTGTTAGTTCACATCACATCATTAGATCTTAGCTTTGTGATAACCGAACTTCTTCTTTCATGGGACCAAACGAACAAAACATAATTTAAAACCAAAAACATATAAATCCTTTCAAAACCGAGAAGAAGAAGAAAGCAATAGAAATGACAACGGATTATTTGACCAAACTTTTAATGATCCGGAAGAAAATTCCATGGCCAATGAGAAAAAGAAAAAAGAAAAAAAAAGAGAAAGCTTCTTGAAAATTTGGAAGATGCAGACGATTGTGTTTCTAAGCCACCCCAAGCACACCTTATATACGATTTCACAAACTTCTCTAGAAAGCTAGGTATATGTTCAAACTCGAACTAATAAGATACTCAGGAAGATATTATGATTTTTTAAGGAAATGAATTAATTATCTATCTTTAAATCGCGCTGATGACATTCCTGTAAATAAAATCGAACTTGGGATCCTTTTAATTATTTTGAGCCTTGCCACGTCACATTTACACGTCATCATTATCCTCCTCTAGAGCTCCCTCGTGACGACACGTCAGTAATCGCCCATAATTACTTCTCATTTAAAGGTATAGATAGTCACGAAACTCAGTTTGTTTAGATAACTCTTTAAAACATTGTGTTATTTCTGAGGTAAGAGCCCAAAATTATTTCCTTAATCTCTTTACAAAATCTTAGTGTAAATTATTGAATCTATATTTTGGCTCTATATGTGAGGAGAGATCATATTGTCCTATTACAAAGAAGTTCGATAAAAGATCTGTCAAAACAAAATGTAACCTAAACAAACAGAATCCACGAATCCCGCTTGAAACAACCAATCTCAACACAACCCGAGAAGCTGACCCCACGAGTCACTGCTCCCGTTGAAACGGATTCAGCAGGTTCCAAGAATACAATCCAGTCCCCAAATGCTACATTAGATCTGAACCGTCCACGATCTAACACTGCAACAAGCGTGAGTTTACCTATCGCAAATCCTCCATTTGTGGATCGCAGAACCTCTTGGGCCTTGACACGACCCGAAGAAAACCCGACCGGTCTGGGGCAAACCCAAACCAGGACCGATGAAAGGCCCATCTAGCCTCGAGTTATCAGGTCAATAAGACGCAGTCCAACGATCTGGCTGAGATCTGCGGGATGCTCACTTCTTTATTTGAAAAATCACAAAGCCACAAATTGTCAACTTGAGCTCTTGCAATTGGACTAGATGAACAAGAAAGAGATCTCACATGCCCAAAATCTCTTAGTATAACATTCCAAGCTGTTCAAGACTTCTCCCCAGGAGAGGAATCTCGCCCCTTCGAACTTGCTTGAACTTCTCAAAGGTATATATAAATTATGAGACCTCGAGACAGTTCACGACACCATCACAAACTGGATTACTGCAAATCATCCCATCATACGATTTCCTTCTCCACCATTAATGACTCCTCAATATGAACCACCTAGATCATAGTGGCCAAGGCTATCTGATTTTGCCACAATTTCGTGGCAAGATCATGAGCTCCCCCCTAGGATGAGCTTGGAAACACATTTTGATTTTGGACTCCAACAACCAAATAACAACCACATGAATGGGAAAATTCGTCACCCCGTGAACCAGCAAAGCTGCTCCAACAACTGGATAATTATCGACATAAAATCTTTCCAAAGATATGTCGATCACACTAGTGCTAAAATCCATAAAATGAGACAAGATGTTTTCGTTTTCTAGCTCAATTCCTTTATCCTATCATTCATTTTCATCATAGAATAAGAGGTTCAATCCTTATGGGTTAAGATTTAACACTAAGATTGAACAACACTTCTTAATCCAAAAAATTCAATTAAGATAATAGTTAATCAACAATCATAATTAAAATGCAAGGAATAAAGTAAGCTAGCAAGATAAAGCAATAAGCAATAAGAGAGTAAGCTATAAACTAAACACAAGACTAATCAAATTCAGAAAATAAGGTCAATGGCTTTAGATGATTATAAAGTTAATCAAAGATATTAATATTGATAGAGAAATTTTTAATCCCTATTTTCTACTGCAAGTGCAGAGATGCGATTGTAGTATTAAAGGGTATCGAATCCACAGAGACTCAAGTTTCACGCAATAGATTATATGTTTTCGAAAATAGCTAATTCAATCAGATGAAAAGCAGTAAATAGCAAGTAATTAAAAGAGTGTTTTCGATGGGAGAAAAGCGCTAGACTTAGGATGTTCTCAGGTAATCATGCTGAAGAAACTTGGGCCAATTCTAACAGTTTCAGAATTCCAAAAGTTCTAAGCCTAGGATCTAGGGTTTAGTTAATTGAATCATTAGGATGGATCTCGTGTTTACCGGGAGATTTGCAGCGGAATGATGAACAGGTAATTGAGATCTCCAGCGCCTCAGATGCTGCGCCTCTACTGCAGTCCACACGCACACAAGCTGGAATCCGCCGGGATGCTAGTGCCGGGAATCGGATCTCCTGGGAAACTGTGTGTGTTTAGAGAGGTGGCTGCTCAATTCCACGATTAGGGTTCCAGGTCGTTCATATAAACCTATATATAGACCTGGAATAACCAAAACCGATCATTGGAATAAAACCCAAAACGTTTAAGTCATAAACCGAAACATCAGTTTCGGGACCAGCCTTGTGTCGATCGACACACCCAATGGTGTCGATCGACACACCTCTTAAAACTCGATTTAAATGTGTATCCAATACACATTGACCAGACCATATGCCAATGATCAATCCCATACAAAGTGTATCCAGCTTGCTTAGGTGTGTGATCCTGTAGGTTCACATAATACTAGCAATGAGTTACAACTCATTTGTCATAAGCGGCTTCTAGAAAAACATTATGACCACCTAGTATCACATGAATTGTCCGATCTCGACAATACAACTATCATGCAGAGTAAGTACAATATGATTTCAGGACATAATCCCAACAATCTCCCACTTGTACTGGAATCATCTATTCCCATAATCCCTTTATCGCTATATCTCGATATGGCATAAGGCAAGAAACTGTGTCATCCTTATTATAGCCAACATCATGTTCATCGAACTCCTGATCTATACTGATAAAACAAACGACTGACAATCACCTCGTTTGAGCACGGCCATGCATTTTTCTCAGTATCAAATCTTCGATGGGCCCTGAGATATTTATCTCCTGTTATATAGGAGGGACAAATCCCTTCTTGTTCCATCCCTGTTTCTACACACACTTCATGATATGCCTAAGCAATGCCGTTATAGCCGCCAATTACGGAACGACATTTGACAAGGTCAAAGCGCACCAATTCACATGCTAGAAAGCATGATGAACTCAGGTCTAAGGACTATACTCTATAGTCGTAATGAGAACCTCTTATGACACTGATATAACTATCCTTTAGAGTTCTCATTAGCGGGTCATATCCGATCATATGTTCACCAACATATATCTATGTGATTGACGTTGATACTCATACCAATGACTCCATGAAACTTAGTCATACGTCACCTCACATTCTAGTCTTAACGGTTGTTAGTGTCCCACTTTAACAACCTATGACAAGGGACAAACATAATTTTTATGTCGTCTTTCACTTATAGGGTTTCATGATCAAATACTCAACTTGATGACCTATAAAATGAACATAAATACTTTGGGACCATTATTTAATTATCCAATAATCAAATAATGCTGATGTCAGTATTTCATAAACATGACCATAGTATGTCTATGTGAACATCATAACTAACATAACTCCCACTAGAATCAAGACCACGTCTTCAGATATCTAATACCTACAGCAACAGTTTAAATCTCGTGCTTAGGTTGTGAGAGAGGCTGCAGTGTTCTTGCTTGGAACCATTCCAAGAAACCACACCGCCATTCATTAATAAGCACTATTCCACGGTCCCCTGCGTGGAGCCCTTCCAACAGATAGCACCGCTACACAGACAAAGAGACATAACCAGGTGGGAACCGGGAATCATCTTTGTCCGTCTAACTACTCATAACAGATTCGTCACTTTCTCAGTTGAACAAGAACCTATCCTTAGTGTTTCTCAAACACTTGGGGATATTCCTTACAACTGTCCAGTGACTTTTATCGGAACGTATTGGTATCTTCTCGTTATGCTTTATGCGTAAGCTGCATCTAGACGAGCGCAAAATATGGCATTCATGATGGATTCTATTGCAGAAGCATAAGGAATCACACTCATAGATACTAGCTCAGCCAGTGTCCAAGACACTTCTTCTTGCTAAGATTATTGCCACAGGACCTTTGGTATGAAGCCATTTTTGGAATCATGCATATTGGAACTGTCCAATACCTTATCAACATAAGGATTTTGACACGATCCAATTAGCCTACCCCAATCTATTTCAATAGATCCTTATTCCAAGAACTCACGAGGCTTCTCCCATGTCTTTCGTTAAAATGACTTCCGACCCAAGTCCTGATAAGACTTAAGCGACGGAACGTCGTTTATGAGATTAAGTATGTTATATACATACAGTGTGAGAAATGCAACTACGCTCCCACTAGTCTACTTGTAAACGCACGGTTCCTATTCGTTCCTGATCAAGTCAAAACTTTTGACCGTTTTAACAGAACGTAGATTCCAACTCCAAGATGTTTGCTTCAATCCATAAATGGATCGGTGAAGCTAACATGCATACCTAGCAAATTTTCGGAGTTGGGGCTCACTATCGCTCCTTGAATTTCGCAAGCTCGTCACTTTTCAATGATCAACAGATCACGGCAATTGGTTATGAGAAATCACTCTCGGGTTAGTGACGGATCCATTCGGATCTGCGAACTTCAGGCTCCACAGGTGTAGGTCCTACATCACTTTGTAGATCCAACCGCTGCTCTCCCATAACAGATAGAGCAGCCACCTGTGTTTCTCGAATTTCTTCGAGCTGTACTTCTACTCCCACTGTTTTTCTTGGAAAGAAACTTTCTATCTAGAAAAACAGAGTTCTGAACAACAAAACTTTGTTTTCAGATTGGTTGTAAAAGTAATAAGCCTCGGTTTCCTTAGGACAACCAACGAAGTAGCACTTATCAGATTTGGGTTCAAGGTTGTCTGTTGTCAACTGCTTTGCATAAACCTTGCAATCCCAATTAATCAGGAAAACATACTTAGAAAACTTCCAGTCCACATCCAATGTGGTGTCTTTCAACTGATTCTGATAGAAACCTATTTGGCGTAAATACATACATTTCTAGAGCGTATTTCTAAAAGGATAATGGAATATTCGTGTGACTCATCATTAATCGGAGCATATCCAATAAGGTCCGATTCCTTCTCTCAGAAACACCATTCAGGTCTTCCATGAGAAATGAGGTGTGAAACGACTTCACATTCACTTAGATGATCACTCAATTCTTGACTCAAGTATTCTCCTCCGCGATCTAATCGAGGATCTTAATACTTCTGTCATATCGGTTCTATACTTCATTCTGGAACTCCTTTGACCATTTCAAAAGATTCCTACTCGTGTCTCATCAAATGAACACAGCCATACTTACTGAAGTCATCAATAAAGGTAATGAAGTACTGAAGATTTCCTCTGGCACTAATGCTCATCGGGCCACATACATCAGTATGAGCAAGGCCCAATAAACCTCTGGCCCTTTTCTTTAGATCTGCTAAAAGGCCTTAGTCATTTGGCCCCAGTAAGCAGAATTCATATCTCATATGATTTATAGTCAAATGAGCCCAAAAGCCCATATCTATGGAACTTCTGAATTCGCTTCACTCTATGTGGTTGAAAAGACTGTGCTAAGGAAAAATCGAGTTCGAGTCATCAGACGTAAACTTGTCTTTTATCAAAATGAAAAACATCCAAATTCTTATAAGAAAATGAAAGACATCTCTGCTTAAAGCAGGTACATAGCAGCAATTACTTATCTCAAAAACCAAGCTTGAAAGGCTCCTACAAGTGGAGGATCTCTACGGCTAATGCAGCAACCATTGCTCCATTCCAGACGCGCAGTTCCACTTGTCCTTTCTTCAACGTTCTACTGTTGTTTAGCCCCTGCATATTTCAAAAATATCAGTACCACAACCAGTATCCAATACCTACGTAGAACTTGAAGTAATAACACAATACCTGAAGAAGAAGTTCCGTACATCTCCTTCATCTTTTTTGAATCTTCCAAGAATTTAATGCAATTTCTCTTCCAGTGCCCAAACTCTTCACAATAGCAGCACTTATCAACATCAGATGGGCCAGACTTGGGCTTATAAGATGACACATGCTTATCCTGATTCCAAATCCTGACGGCCTTGCCTCCACCCATGTCTATACAAGATTTCTCAAACCTTGTACCCTTTATGATGTTTTGCTCAGCTGTCTTGAGCATGCCATGCAGCTCAGTCAACGTCTTCGTCAAGCCATTCTTGATGTAGCTCTTGATAAACTTATCATAACTTGACGGCAGTGACTGCAGAATGATCTCAGTAGCCAACTCTAGGCTAACAGGACAATCCAGTTTCCCCAGGTTATCAATGTAACCCATCATTTTAATGACATGAGGACTCACAAGAGCATCCTTTGGTAGCTTGCACCCAATGAGAGACTTAACCATCTGGTATCTCTCAACTCGTGCCTGATCCTGAAACATCAGTTTCAGGCTGGTGATCATCTCGATTGGCGACTCCATGTTCTCGTGTTGACTCTTTAAGTCCGAGTTCATGGTAGCCAACATCAGACCACACACATCTACCACATCAATATAATGCTTATTCCAAGCATCATATACTGAATGCGAGGCATTGGTCCCAAGCCTCTCGGTGAGAGCTTTCTCAAGGACATAGTCCTTATTCTCTTTCTTGAGAATAAATCTCAAGTTCCGATACCAATCCAGGAAATTTGATCCATTTAACTTGTCATTCTCAAGGACGGATCGCAACGAGAAAGTAGTTTTAGACATAGGCTGAAAACTAAGAAAAGAAAAGTTTTAGTTATGAAGTTCAGAAAATGAGAAATCTTATCTAATAAGAAAACTCGCATTATATTCAAACTATGTTTCCTCTATGAATATAATGATACAAGACCCATACTTCACCAAAATCTGAGTGGACGACTCGCCATCACCCAAACTTCAGTTATCTAGGTAAGCAATGTTGGGAATGTCCTGAAATCTACTGTACTATCTCTAGAAAGTATGATAAGTGTCGAGATCAGACATAAGTCATAAATACTGGGTGATCATAATGACTTGCTAGAGCCCGCTCTTGATCTATAAGTTTAGGACTTATTACCAGTATTGTATGATCCCAAAGGGTCACACACCATAGCTAACGGGAAAGTTAAATGGAATTAATACGGTAAGATGCACGGCATTTACTGTATTTGTACAGAGAATTGGGCCAGACAAAATACAGTCTTTTGTCTTATTTGGGTCTTGGGCCCAAAAGCCTAATAGGCCATTAGTTTAATCACTTGGGCCCATATAAGGAAGAGGATAGGCGCCAGTAAGACCAGTCTTCTGCGATTTTTCTAGGGCTGGCCGTCCTCTCTTTCTCTGTTGTTCCAGCTTGGTCTAGCAGCCTGATCCAGTAGCTTGTAAGAGTGTGGATACCTAGGAGGAGCCGGTTATCATCAGCTCTTACAGATCTCGATATTCCTTTGATCAATTCGCTGTAATCACAAGGTAATGATTCTGATCTGTTTATGATTCAACTGCAAATCACCTAGATCCTAGTTGATTATGTTAGGTTGTAATCTGATAATTACACCAATGAACACACATAATCCTACAGTGGTATCAGAGCCTAGGTCGTTAGGTTTTTGCTGTTTGTATCATATTTAGGTTGTTTTAATGTTTAGAATCGAATTTGGCTTAAGAAATTTGATTAGAAAACTTAAAAACCTAAATATATGAATCGCATAATCCGATTGAAACCCATCGGTATGCGATGTGATCGCCCGTGTCGATCGACGAGGGAGCGAGATATCGATCGATATGAATCGGATCGATTGCTTCTCGCTGTCCCGATGACCCGATCGCAACGAGCTGATGCACGCCGGTATCGATCGACGCAGGAGCGTGATATCGATCGATACACTGGCGAGAGATACGGTCCGCGAGTAGCCAATCGGTTCAACCGAGCTTCGCGGTTCGTTCTTCCCAAACCCGCGACAATGAACCGATCAATCCGATTGTGGTTCATTGTCAGCTTTAGCTTAAACCGCAGGTTAGGTCAAAATTGGCTAAAACACAAGGTGTTTCTTCCTGATTTTGGACTTAACCGAACCGATCCAATTTAATTGGTGGTTCAAGCGGTTAACCCAAATCGCGGTTTGCTGGAAATTATTTAATACAATTGGTATTATTTAATTTCTGGTTAAATCCGATTGAAATTCAAAATTGAATTTTAACCTAAACCGAAGGCTGGTCTAAGTTTGATTTGGTTGGACCAAATAATTTAGAGCTGGTCTGGTTTAGTAAATAACCAGTTGGATTTAGTAGTTAATTTGGTCTTGGACCAGAATTAATGAACCGACTCGGTTATGTCAAATTATTGGGCCAATTGGAATTCTGTGGTCTTGGGCCAAGAATTGGGCCTATAATTTGTGACCCAACCGAAAACTTTAATAAAACATTAAATTAGAAAGTTTCTTTGATTAGAATTTTCTAATTTTGGCATGTTAAGAAATTTCTAAATATAGTAGGTTTCCTAAAATAGAAAGTTTCCATATTTAGTAAGTTACCTGAATTGGAAAGTTTACCAAAATAGTAATCTTCTATTTTTGGAAAGAAAACCTAAAATCCTCAAAACCAATATCAAGCTTGGATGTCTTGCCCAATCTTGTCAGCTACTTAACGCTTATTCAATTACATAATTTCAGCTATGTCAAGCACAACAACTCAAAACACTTTCTCGATCCGGTCTGCCCTTGAGAAGGACAAACTGAACGGATCAAACTTCCTGAACTGGTCCAGGAACCTGAGACTTGTGCTCAGGCAGGAGAAGAAGGCTTATGTCCTTGAAAGAGTTCTCCCCCTTAGACCTGCGAATAATGCCACACAAGCTGTGAAGAATGCTTGGGATACGCATTCTTCAGATGCTAATGACGTGGTTTGCCTAATGTTGGCGACAATGGCTCCCGATCTGCAGATTCAGTGGGAAGGCCTGACTTGTCCCATGGAACTGATGGCAAACCTGAAAGCGTTGTTTCAGGAGCAGGCTCGTACAGAGAGATTCCAAACTGTTAAGAATCTCTTGGACTGTAAAATGGCTAAGGATGCAGCAGTGAGTCCACATGTTCTGAAAATGATGGGTTATCTCGATCATTTGACTAGACTCGACTGTCCTATAAGCCAAGAGCTTGCTTGTGATATCGTTCTGCAGTCTCTTACTCCTGCATATGACCAGTTCACCTTGAACTATAATATGCATGGGTTGACAAAGACTTTGCCTGAGCTACATGGTATGCTCAAGACTGCAGAACCTAATCTGAAGAAGGCCAAGGACCCGTCTGTACTCATGGTGCAGAAGGGCAAGGGTTTTAAGAAATCTGCTGCAGACAAGGGAAAGGGCAAGGCTGTCCACAACGAAAAGGCCAAACCCAAGCCCGTGTCTAAAGCTGGGCCTTCTGATATCTGCCACTTTTGCAAAGAGGCAGGGCATTATCGCAGGGACTGTAAGAAATACCAGGAAAGTCTGAAGGAGAAGAAGAAGTCCTTCGCGACTACATCTTCAGGTATTTTTGTTATTGAAGTAAATACTACTACTTCTGATAATACCACTTGGGTATTAGATACTGGATGTGGGGCTCATATTTGTACTAATATGCAGGCGCTCAGCAACAGTAGAAGGTTGAAGCAAGGGCAAGTAGAGTTGCGGGTTGGCAATGGAGCGAAGGTTCCAGCACTGGCCGTTGGCACTTACTTGTTGTCTTTACCTTCTGGATTGATTTTAGAACTTGAGAATTGTTATTTTGTATCTGCTATAAGCAGAAATATCATTTCAGTTTCATTATTGGATTTACAAGGATTTGATTTTTCTATTAAGAATAAATTGTGTTCCTTTAATCTCAATGATATGTTCTATGGCTGTGCCCCTCTTGTTAATGGGCTGTACATGCTGGATCAATCTACTCCAGTATATAACATTAATACAAAACGGTTCAAATCTAACGAAGAAAATGAAACGTTTCTCTGGCATTGTCGTTTAGGGCACATTAGTGAGAAACGCGTCAAGAGGCTCCATTCAAATGGACTCTTGGGCTCATTTGACTTTGAGTCTTGTGAGCAATGCGAATCTTGCCTAATGGGCAAAATGACACGGGCCCCTTTTAATAAACCCACAGAAAGGGCCAGTGAACTATTGGGCCTGATACATACTGACGTGTGTGGCCCAATGTCCACAAATGCTAGAGGAAACTATCAGTACTTCATTACATTCACTGATGATTTCAGTAGATATGGATATGTCTACTTGATGAAACATAAGTCGGAAACCTTTGAGAAGTTCAAAGAATTCCAGAATGAAGTACAGAACCAGCTTGGTAAAAGTATTAAGGCTCTTCGGTCGGACCGAGGAGGAGAATACTTGAGCCAGGAGTTCCGTGATCATCTGAGTGAGTGTGGGATCATCTCCCAACTCACACCTCCTGGAACACCTCAGTGGAATGGTGTGTCTGAGAGAAGGAATCGGACATTGTTAGATATGGTCTGATCCATGATGAGTCACACAGACCTTCCTATATCCCTTTGGGGATATGCTTTGCTGACCGCAACGTTCACACTGAACAGGGTGCCATCAAAATCAGTAGCAAAGACACCATATGAGTTATGGACTGGAAAAGCTCCAGCAATGTCTTTTCTCAGAATTTGGGGTTGTGAAGCCTATGTCAAAAGATTAATCTCAGACAAGCTTACACCAAAATCTGACAAATGCTACTTCATTGGTTATCCTAGGGATACCAAGGCTTATTACTTCTATCTGCGATCCGAGAACAAGATCTTTGTTGCTCGGGATTGTACTTTTCTTGAGAGGGAATTTCTCTCTAAGAAAGATAGTGGGAGTAAGGTACAACTTGATGAAATTCAAGAAGGACAGGAACCTGTTCAACCTAATGAGGAAGAACAGCAGGATGAATTACATGAAGTTGTAATAGAACCTGAACCTGAAGTACCTGAAGTTCGAAGATCCGGAAGGATCCGTCACGAACCCGATAGATATCAGGGATTCCTCGTGACTAATTGCCATGATCTTTTGATCATTGACGGTGATGAACCCTCGAACTTTGCAGAAGCCATGATAGGCCCTGACTCCTAAAAGTGGCGTGAAGCCACTGAATCTGAGATGGACTCCATGTCTGTCAACCGAGTGTTTTCACTGGTTGACTTACCCGCTGGTGCGAAAGCCATCGAGTGTAAATGGATCTTCAAGAAGAAGATTGACATGGATGGAAATGTCCAGATTTACAAGGCCAGGTTGGTGGCAAAAGGTTTCAAGCAAATTCATGGTATAGACTATGATGAAACCTATTCACCAGTGGCCATGATGAAATCAATTTGGATTCTCCTAGCAACTGCCGCTTATTATGATTATGAGATTTGGCAGATGGATGTGAAAACCGCCTTCCTGAATGGAATCTTGGAGGAGGATGTGTATATGACACAGCCTGGCGGTTACATTGATCTTAAGAATGCTGGGAAAGTATGCAAACTTCATAAATCCATTTATGGATTGAAGCAAGCATCCAGGAGTTGGAATCTTCGTTTTGATGAGGCAATAAAGAATTTTGACTTCATCAGAAACAAAGAGGAACAATGTGTGTATAAGAAAACTAGTGGGAGCAAAGTGGCGTTTCTTATCCTATATGTCGATGACATATTGCTTCTTGGAAATGATATTCTAATGCTGAAGTCTGTTAAAGACTGGCTGGGAAGTTGTTTTTCCATGAAGGACATGGGTGAAGCCGCGTATGTTCTTGGAATTCGAATCTTTAGAGACAGATCTAAAAGGCTGGTTGGACTTTGTCAAGATTCTTATATAGACAAAGTCCTGCATCGATTCGGAATGGATAAATCCAAGAAAGGATTCACGCCAATGATACATGGTGCTACACTAAGCAAGGATCAGTGTCCTAAAACACCTGATGAGCTTAAGCGCATGAGTAGGATTCCTTATGCTTCGGCTATAGGATCTATCATGTATGCCATGATCTGTACTCGTCCTGATGTTGCTTATGCACTAAGCATGACGAGTAGGTACCAGTCTAATCCAGGTGAGAGTCACTGGATTGCCGTAAAAAATATCCTGAAGTATTTGAGGAATACTAAGGATAAGTTCTTGGTTTACGGAGGAAGTGAAGTGCTTGAAATGAGTGGATTCACGGATGCAAGTTTTCAGACAGATAAAGATGATTTCCGGTCACAGTCTGGTTACATCTTCTGTCTGAATGGCGGTGCAGTAAGTTGGAAGAGCTCCAAGCAGAGCACCGTGGCAGATTCCACAACTGAAGCTGAATACATCGCTGCTTCAGAAGCTGCGAAGGAAGGAGTTTGGATAAGGAACTTCATGATTGAACTCGGTGTATTCCCAAATGCCACTGAGCCTTTGACACTGTATTGTGACAACAATGGTGCAATTGCTCAAGCCAAGGAACCGAGACATCATCAGAAATCCAAACATATTATGAGAAGGTATCACCTGATTCGTGATATAGTGAATAGAGGTGAAGTGATGGTCAGCAGAGTTCCCACTGATGAGAACGTGGCTGACCCATTGACAAAGCCACTCCCGAGACCTAAGCACGAGTTGCATACTGCTGCTGTAGGAATTAGAGATATTCAAATGTAATCTCTTTTTGAGTGGGAGCTGTGAGGGATTTATTTTAGTTATTTTGATTGGTTCATGTAAACATTTTTTAAATGTTAATGAAATTTTATTTCTGGATTATTTTTTAACTGTGATATAAAATAATCGTTCCAAAATGATTCATGTCATTATATATGGGCCATCGAAGTACATGAGTAGACTTGATCCTGAAACCCCATGTTTAACGAAATGACATAAATCATAGTGTCCATAGTCGAAGGTTGTTGAAATTGGAACACCAACAACCACTTGAGACTAGAGTTTGTTGAGACTTATGACCAAGTTTCGAGGGGTCATAGATGCGCGGCATCAAAGTCGACACATAGGTATATGCAGGGGAGCATATGACCGGACATGGCCCGCTGATGAGAACTCTACAAGATATTAATATATGTGTCATGAGAGGTTCTCATTTACGACTATAGAGTATAGTCCTTAGACCTGAGTTCGCATGCATGTGGCTGCACATGGATTGATGCGCTTTGATCATTGTCTAACGATGTTTCGTAACTGGGAGCTATAAGGACCTTGGTTGGGTGTATTATGAAGTATGTAGTTTATAGTGATGGAACAAGATGGGATTTGTCCCTGCCGTTTAACGGAGGTAATATCTCTAGGCCAATCGGAGACTTGATAGCTGGTAAGAGAGTGGCCACTCCCAAACGGACTTGCCCAAGTCGTTTGAATTGTCAGTATCAAATCTGGTCCGATGAACATGGTCTGGCTATATAAGGATGACACGCATCTTGCCTTATGCCAGATCGAGATATTGAGACAAAAGGATTAGGGAATGTAGAATTCCAGTACAAGTGGGAGATTGTTGGGAATGTCCTGAAATCTACTGTACTATCTCTAGAAAGTATGATAAGTGTCGAGATCAGACATAAGTCATAAATACTGGGTGATCATGATGACTTGCTAGAGCCCGCTCTTGATCTATAAGTTTAGGACTTATTACCAGTATTGTATGATCCCAAAGGGTCACACACCATAGCTAACGGGAAAGTTAAATGGAATTAATACGGTAAGATGCACGGCATTTACTGTATTTGTACAGAGAATTGGGCCAGACAAAATACAGTCTTTTGTCTTATTTGGGTCTTGGGCCCAAAAGCCTAATAGGCCATTAGTTTAATCACTTGGGCCCATATAAGGAAGAGGATATGCGCCAGTAAGACCAGTCTTCTGCGATTTTTCTAGGGCTGGCCGTCCTCTCTTTCTCTGTTGTTCCAGCTTGGTCTAGCAGCCTGATCCAGTAGCTTGTAAGAGTGTGGATACCTAGGAGGAGCCGGTTATCATCAGCTCTTACAGATCTCTATATTCCTTTGATCAATCCGCTGCAATCACAAGGTAATGATTCTGATCTGTTTATGATTCAACTGCAAATCACCTAGATCCTAGTTGATTATGTTAGGTTGTAATCTGATAATTACACCAATGAACACACATAATCCTACAAGCAAATCATTGCTAATTATACCCAGTACAACTCTTGGTCGCAGATAAGACAATCCATGTCTCATCCACTCTGATGTCTCTGGGCCCAGAACTTCTGATAGCCCAGTCAATTAAACCAATCTCTTCAGTCTTGTGATCATTGACAGTCGCACTGCAAGTCTATCAATGATCACCTGCCTTACTCATGTAATTGTAGATACCAAGGACTCCAAGACTATCCAACAACGAAATGAGTCTTGACAGTAGACAAGATTGGGCAAGACATCAAGGTCACTTGATATTTAGTTGAGGAAACGGAACTTTAAAAGGTTAGTAAATCAATCTCTTAGGTCATGTAATTGTTTATGTCAAGCACTGCAAGACCATCAACACAACTACATGCCTTACTCATGTAATTGTGGACACCAAGCTCTTGGAAAGACTATCACAACAACGAAATGAGTCTTGACAGTTGACCATATTGAAAACTAAGCTTTGATCTAATACACATCCAATGTGTATTCAATGGGTTTAGAACATGTTTAACTTTTAATTTTAATTGAGTTTTAATTGTTCTAACAAAAGTGGGTTAGGTCATTTGGTTCGGTTTCTCAATCATTTGGTTCAATAACCAAACGATTACGGTTCACATCCAACCTTAACAAAACCCGATAACCGGTCAATCCAATTGAACCGATTCAATCAGTTTTAACTAATCGCGATAACCGGTCCAATCCAATTGAACCGACTTATCCAATCAAACTGATCTTATCCAATCAAATCGGTTTATACTAATTGAGATAACCAGTCCAATCCAATTGAACCAATTCATCCAATTTAAACCGATCTGATCTACCTTAACCAAGCATGATAACCAGTTCAATCCAATTGAACCGATCAACCAATCGCAAGGCCTGTGTTGACCGACACTTATCTTGTGTCGATCGACACAGTAGGGTATCAGGAAATTTAACCATGCGAGATAACCGTTTCAATCCAATTGAACCGATATATCCTTTCGAACAGCCTGTGTCGATCGATGCACCCAGTGTGTCGATCGACACAGTGCGATCTCTAAGATCGATACCCAAATTTTAATAAGCGTATTCGCGGTGCATCGACCGACACAAACTTAGTGTCGATCGACACTGTGCGAAAAACCTTAAAGTTTTATGATCGTTTTCGCGGTGTGTCGACCGACACAAACTTGTGTCGATCGACACTGTGCGAAAACACAGGTTCTTCGTTTTCGATAAGAAACAAAATCCGAGATTATTTTCATCAAAACGAAAACTAGCAAGCATTAACCTCTTCAAATAAATCATTATTCGAATTACATGCTTCAGATTCAATGATTAAAACCCTAAGGCTCTGATACCACTAAAGGAACTTGGGCCAATTCTAACAGTTTCAGAATTCCACAAGTTCTAAGCCTAGGATCTAGGGTTTAGTTAATTGAATCATTAGGATGGATCTCGTGTTTACCTGGAGATTTGCAGCGGAATGATGAACAGGTAATTGAGATCTCCATCGCCTCAGATGCTGCGCCTCTACTGCAGTCCACACGCACACAAGCTGGAATCCACCGGGATGTTAGTGTCGGGAATCGGATCTCCTGGGAAACTGTGTGTGTTTAGAGAGGTGGCTGCTCAATTCCACGATTAGGGTTCCAGGTCGTTCATATAAACCTATATATAGACCTGGAATGACTAAAACCGATCATTGTACTAAAACCCAAAACGTTTAAGTCATAAACCGAAACATCAGTTTCGGGACCAGCCTTGTGTCGATCGACACATCCAATGGTGTCGATCGACACACCTCTTAAAACTCGATTTCAATGTGTATCCAATACACATTGACCAGACCATATGCCAATGATCAATCCCATACAAAGTGTATCCAGCTTGCTTAGGTGTGTGACCCTGTAGGTTCACATAATACTAGCAATGAGTTACAACTCATTTATCATAAGCGGCTTCTAGCAAAACATTATGACCACCTAGTATCACATGAATTGTCTGATCTCGACAATACAACTATCATGCAGAGTAAGTACAATATGATTTCAGTACATAATCCCAACACATGCAATGTCAGACACTTAACTAATCAGGATTCAGATTAAGCTTATTTTCAAGAACTAGAAACACAAATGTCAAAATTCAACTCTCGCTGCAATTATTCTCAATGTCTAACAACCTAAAGATTTAAATCTCTTTGTAGTGTAGTGTAGGAAGTCATAGTTCACTCCGTTGCTTTATCCCAGTGACTAAGGACTCAAAATACTCTATGTGATCCATAGGCTGCTCATGTGGGTATCCATGGAAAGGGTGCTGCCTTACAAGCATGTAGTACGAAGTTTTCAGCTCAAAGTCATTACGCTCAAAGGGAGGTGGTACAATCGCAGATCTGTTAGCGTAGAACTCGTCAGGTCTGTTGTAGTCAGTAAGAGTCCTCCCAGCTAGAGGATTAGGTGGCGGATAGGCTGGTGATTGGGCTGTTGATTAGCTCCAGGATTAGCGATATGTCACACTCTAGGCTGCTCAATTACATTCCCATCAGCATCAATCATGTGTCCTTGATCATTATACAGATTGTTTTACAGATCTCTCAGAACACCTTCTGCATCTCGAATCAACACAACAACATTTGGATTCATCATTCTCACAGATTTCTGCGCCTTTCTGTTTGTTATCTCAAGTCTAGTAAGCTCATGATTCTCAAGATTCAAAAGTTTCTCGTCCGGGTTGCTTCGGGTGTTATCTCAACTAGTCATATTTGTACTAAGAATCAGATTGTGGACATCTTGACGAAAAAGCTTGGTCAACCACAACTTTGAAGTTTTACTATCCAAGTTGGGAGTTCGTAATCTCTACTACTCAGCTTGAAAGGGAATATTACGGATATACCATATCTTACTGTCTTTAGGAGTTATATATTTAGATATAGGTTACATATGATTTGAATATTGTCAAATTTTGTATAAATATTGATAAATTTATACGAGATATTCCTTATTCCTATTGTGTTTAAGTCTTGCTATGTTGTATATATAGCTTATTCACGTTAAGGTTAATGATAACAAAGTCTTCACCAAAATCTCTCTTCTTAGTTTACATCTATCAAATACTAGGTGTGGTGTCCGCACCCTGTGCGGACATAGAATTTTTTGGTTAGTAAAATTAAATTCATAAACTTATTTTTCGATTTTTTATTGAATATTTGTGTTTTAAAACACAGTAATTTCATTAGAGTAACAATATTAAAAACTAATTTTATCATGGACCATATTTTCTTAATATTTTGTTAGCGATTGGAATACTGGTTTATATTTGTTTTTGTTTTTGGTTTTTGCGCAGGACATGGATAAGCCATCGGAGATCTCTGCAGAGATGCTAACATAGGTTTTTGTTTCTAGTAAGACCGGTCCACTTAGTATTTTTGCTTGATGCATTGAAGAAGCTGTTAAATGTTTTAATGTTATATCGATATTTTGTTAAACAGAACTAAATGGCTTAAGCAATTTTTGAAATTTTTGAAATGCGAGAAATGAAGTATATAGTATCTCAATTTTTGTTGCATTGGTTTCCTTTTCTATTTCCCATTGGGTCAGTCATCCACCTTCAGACTTTCTCGATAATCAAGTCATAGGTTTGAATTGCTTCTCCTCTAACCCTAAACGACAACCAATTCCATTGGCCCATTCATTCACCTTTACATGCACCCAATAATCAAGTGATAGGCCTGTATTGCTTCTCCTCCATCCATTTTCCCACTACCATGCATCTTTCTTATGACCAATCAACCAACTTCATCATCTTCAACAAACTACTCACATGATTGATCTCCACTAAATCAAAACGCCTATAAATACAAACCATGTAAACATATCTCTTCATCACTATAAAGTTCCATATCTTTCTCTACCTTGTGTTTATATCACTCGATTTTCTTGTACACAGTTTTTTTTCCTTTCGGTCAATCTCTTTAAATCTTCCATCTTCTCAAAATCCGTCTTGCAGTTTCGAATTTCTGCGGATTACCAGGCGTGAATGTTGGGAAACCCGTGGTTACAAAGATACATACCAAATGAGGTTTGCCCTTAACATTCACGCACGGTAACTCCGCAGAATGGTGCCTGCTATATTGACCTTTACAACGTGCATAATATTGATGATTCATGCTTCATAAGTTGATGCCAAACAATATTAAGAAAGTTGTAATTCTTATGGAAATTTGGGTTCTAACAATATATTTCTTTTATAATTTTATATGTTGTATATACAATAAGAAAGTTCTAAGAAAGTTTTCTTCCATATAAGAACAATATGAGGGTTATCACTCAATTTTACTTTTCTGGTGAAATATAAGTTAGATAAATCCTAATTTTTATATATAGAATATTATATTATTGATTGAATTTGTTATCCTACCGATTTAAGTGTAGTGTTTATCATCATTCGGAGATGACACAATAAGCGGTGTAATAATTGAAGTGTTGTGTTTATCATCATTCGATCTTTTATCATTGAATGAATTTGTGTGTTTTAAAACGCAAATATTTCATGAGAACAACGAAACAGGGGAGATATACTAATGAGAGCGAGAACACATGTGCCTCCTTGTACTTGATCAACTCTCGTTCTTAGTCGCTGTGAAACCGCTGGAGAATGAGATCCTTGGCTCTGCATATGCACCGTACTGATGATGTTGATTCATGTTTGAACACTCCATTTTTTTATCTTCTCTCTCTCGACTGTTTATTTTGTATTCTAGTGTATTTGTTGTAGTCTCAAGAATATTTTCTTATTGTTCTTATTGTTTAGTTAGCGAGTTGAATATTGATCTCGGGTATTTTGTACATGATCTCTGGTATTTTCTTATTTGTACATTGCGAATATATGGTCCACTTAGCATCTTCGTTTTAAGTATTGAAGAAACAACTACATGTTTTGATCCTACTTTGATATTTGTCTATTAATCTATGTTATCCGTTTGCGCTTGCTAGGCATTTGAGGTCAACCATTGCTATGACATGCTTTCGTTTTGTTTAAGCGTAGATTGTAAAGAAGTTAAAACCAATTATAGTGATTTATATGGTATGGACTGTACTACTAAGACTCGTCCACTTAGTATCCTAGTTTTATCACTTATTTTGATCTATGTTCACAAACCTATGTTAGCTTTGTGCATTTACTCTGCATTTGACGTCGTCCTCTGTCTTGACTTGTTTTCGTTATGTATAAATCTATATGGTAAAAGAGAGAGAAACTAATTATTCAAAACAAATAAATAGATCATAAGAAACTATAAATGCCCATGATATTAAAATAAAACTATTTATGTTAGATAATATGAATCATATAATTAATTTTTATTTAGGTAATAGATAGTTTTTTTAAAAAACCAATGATGTTAAAACTAATTCAATGAGCCTAAATAAATTAAAATAAGGAAATTGTAGCCAATTCTAGAATTCCATAGCTACTTATTTTTTTTTGGTTTTTTCTTTAGGGAGTTATTGTCTTCGTCTTCTTCTTCTTCTACTTCTTCTTCATCCTCGTCTTCTTCTTCTTCTTCTTCTTCTTCTTCTTCTTCTTCATCCTCTTCTTCTTCTTCTTCGTCCTGGTCGCTAATCTTGTAGTCTGGGTCGTCAGGATCCTCTGTATCAGAATCATCAGTCGTATTATCGCAATTGTAATTCTCATCATCCTCTTGATCATTATCTTCGATATCATTCGTTTCATCGTCAGAATACCTGTAAAATCAGTTAACTTTGCATTAATACTTGAGTTATATATATGGTCACACAATTATGGATAGAATTTAAGAGCGACATACCAATATGTATATCCACTTGGTCCTTTTGTTCGATGCAATTTCTTTCCCCCAGGTGTAACCTCAATCTCAATATCACTATCCGATGTGTCATCGCTGTCGCTATTTTTACTACTATCATCGTCTGTACCACCATTCATGTAGGTTTCATATTCTAATTCATCAAAGATGACACAACCTGTAAAAGAGTTTAAGAAGAAGATCCATTCTTATATGTCTTCCACAAACGAACTATATGGATTTGTATCTTGACACGTCCATGCATGGGAGTGAGCTCTTTAAGAGGAACAAAGGCAACCGGTTTTTTTCACCATAATGAAACGCTAAAGAAAGTTTGTTTCTTATGGTTTGATCGTTTATCTAAGATATGAGATCTGTGAGACTTAGTTATGAGGTTATTATCAAAGGTGTGATTATATAGGAAATTCATCTGAAATTTAACCTTTTCTGTGGAAGATAAGTTAGATAAATCCGACATATTTACTTTTAAGATAAATCCAACTTTTTCCGGAAGATACATATAGAATATTTGTTAAGTTTGATTATTATGTTAAGTATATTGAAAGATAACTACTATTTGTCAAGCATTTGTGGAAATAATTATCATAAATCTTACATATTTACTTCTTTCGAAGATATATATCAAATATTTGTTAAGAATATTAGAAGATAATTACTAATTCTGAAGTTTGATTATGTTAAGATTCATACGTAGTTTACTTTTCCTAGATAGGATTTAACTACGTAGTTTACTTTTCCTACATATAAACTAAGTTTGTTTTATTTCCTGGACAATAAGTTTCATGAATCCTAAGTATTTACTTTTAAGATAAATCCTATTTTTCATACATATAGAATATTTACTTTCAAATATTAGTAAGTATATTAAATGTAGCTATTATAGTAATTAGAAAATTTTCTATATCGAAAATAGATAACTACTATATATTTGATAAGTATTTAAAATTTCAATAATGATAATATTGGGAAGTTTACCTTTAAATATAATGGAGATAATTACTTTATATTTCATAAATAATATGGAAATAAATTTCATATATCGAAATTAGATAACTACTATATATTTGATAAGTATTTTAAATTTGAATAATGCTCATATTGGGAAGTTTACCTTTAAATATAATAGAGATAATTACATTATATTTCATAAACAATTTGGGAATTAACCATGATCATATAATGGAGATATTACTTTAAATTTGATAAGCAATTTTAAAATTAATATAGACTTGACCATATCGATCTTGGTCACACCAGAATAGTAAAGAGATTATGTCCCTAATACGACAATATTTTAAAAGAGAAAGTTAACATAACCTTGAGGACTCGATTTTAGCAAAATTAACATAACCTAAAAGGCTCGATTATGTCTCTCTCTCTCTCTCGGACTCTCTCTCTCTCTCTATCGGTCTCTCTCGGTCCTCTCTCTCTCTCTCTTTCTCTCTCTTTCTCTTTTTCTATATTCATTCTCTTCTCATCTTACCCTATATATATTAGAGAATTATTCTTCAAACTACTGATGTGGGACAATTTCATTAAAATTTCATTAAGGATATCTTCGTCATTAACCTCGTGAGAATGAATCTGGTGTGTTTTTACTTCTCAATTATATAATTAGATGTGCAACTCAACTCAACTTGATCCACAAGACTTGTCTCTCGGTTTGATTTGATGTGAGGCCAACGGCTGTAATTCCTTGTAGGTTGAAAAAACTTGTGTTCATTTTGTATACAACTAATTGATACTCCAATAACTTCTAAATACTCAGTGAAACAATGACATTATTGGTCGAACACTGCATGAAAAAAAATTATAAAAAAAAAAGAGAACATAATAGTATAAACATATCAAAGATTAGGAATGATCAAAAACTCCCAAAACATTTTATTGCGGCACCAAAGCTGCGGCTACGACCAGTGGAATTCGGCTTGCCCAGATAAAGCCATGTCCACATACTAAGTCGAGAGCAAACTAAAGCAATTCACATTAAATTGCGACTATAAATCTATTGAATTCTAACACTTAGTTTGGTGTTGTATGAGTTGTTGGATTGAAATTGTGAGTGGTGGGCTAAATTATTGACATATGCTACTTAAATAAGTGATTAATGACTATTGCGTGATCAAAAGGTGGATTATTAGTCAAATATAGTTGGCAAACAAATATATATATTTAATCTATGATTTTCGTTTAGTCGGTAGTTATTTAATCTAAGCTGGAAAAAAGTTTATACAAGTTGGAAAAAGGTGACCATACACAGAATCTCCGTTTGGATGAATCAGATTGTACCAGACGAATAGTAATAGAAAATTTGCAGCTTGTTTAATCAATAATTAAACTCATTTTATTATAAAAATAGCCTTTTGTGATGTCTTTATTTATCATCTTGGATAACTTATTAAAGGCACTTTCAGCTTTGTGTTGGCATTACTTGTTAGTACTTTTTTTTGTAGGATTACATTAGTTGTTACTGATATTAAAACTAATGAAGAAAGCTAGTAGTTCCCTACTTAAAAAACCAACATATATGCTATTAAAAATATGTACAGTCACCTAGAGCATAAGAGTATATATATCACTTTCCCTATGTTAATCAAATCGATACTTTATATCAAGAACAAAAAATTTAAAACTGGTAAACAATATTCAATATATACTGAAATAAATTTCTTCACCATAATAATCAGGCAACCTGTCGATAAACTAGACAAAAACATGAAGATATATGTTAAAATAATAATTTTATTTGATATAAATTTAGATGTAATTTGATAGTTAAAATTTAATAATAAACAGTTTAATAGTTTCATATTCGTTTTTTTTTTACTTTTATAATGCTAATTACAATAATTGTATGAATTTATATATTATTATAAAAAAATATTTTTAAATTGTGTTGAAATTAATAGGCCAGCTATGAGGCAAATTATAGTTATCATGGTAAATCAATTTTTTATTTATTAGACATATGGTATCCCATTCATTTTCTAGGATTCAAGATTATAGTATGTGCCCCATTTTATTTGCAGTTTTTTGGGTGGCCAAATAGAACATGCCCGGACAGGTGGATCAAATTTTGTGCATCTATGTCCCATCTCTTTATAACTACACCAAATACATTTGGTTTAGATCAAAAATGTTGTTGCTAACTTTTAATGTATCCTAAATTTAACAATAAGTCTAATAAAATTATTATTTTAAAATGTGATTTTTTGTATAATTTTTTTAAAATCTGTTTAGCTAATTAATCTTTGGACCAGAAAATTTATGTGAAAATTTTGGTGACCCACCCGAATCAAATCCGTTAGAAGGAAGCCTAGTAAACATCATTTACCAATCATATCAACGTGGATTGGATTTTTTTGACGTCGACTCATCTTGGTTAAGTAAAGTTTGATCCGCTGGAAGGGAAGCTTCGAAAAAATCCTTCAGTCGAGACAGTCTGGCTTATATGGGAGAATAACAAGTCCCAAGACCGGGCTTCCTTAGCCAACACGGTAGTTTTGGGCACGGGGGATATAACATAGATTGAAGAACTCAAAAGCATGTCTAAAGGAGTGTATGGTATCCAATTCTGATAAGAATAATGGCAAATCCCCGGGATCGTCAATCATCTTCACCAATGATTAGTAGTCAGTCTCAAAGTGTACCCTCAAGAGCCTTTCTCATGGAGACAGGAAGCTGCCTAGAGAAGGCTATCTAACTATGTGTGTAATGCTGAGAGGCTTCTACGACATCCTTGGAGGCCGCTTACTTCTCGCCCCGTAAAATCCTTATAGCACCACCCCAAACAACTGATAAGACCATGGTCAATACATGATGCATCAACTTGGCATATAAGGGTTTGGGTGTCAATAAGGGGAGCACTAGGATCCTGAAACACTTGTGTTTCTTCACTCTCCTCTTCATTATCTTCATTGCGGGCTAGCCTCCAACTTTCTGCCTCAAGAGAAGCAAGTTGGAGGGTGGTCTTTGGGGAAATTTATTTCACGTTGAATATCTTATCATTCCTCGTTTTCTAAATAATCCATAAAATCTATGGATAGATGGATTTTTGAGGCTCTGAAAGACTCAGCTCTCTTGTTCTCCAAAAGAGAAAGTCCATACTACGGTAGATAGAAGGACTGGGGACATTCCCCATAATGGACGAGAAGTCCAATAGGACTCAAACTTGTAAGGCCGGAGGACATTCAAAAAGAAGATGGTTTATAGATTCTTATGTGCTATCACACATAGTACAAGTCCTATAAGTGGCCAGATGCCTATAAGTAAGTCTTTCACACGTCGCACACAACCCGAAAGGGCTTGCCACATAAAATGTTTGAGTTTTGGTGTTGTTCGGATCTTCCAAACTTGCTTTTTGAGGGTTGTAATATTTGGCTCTCCAACTTCTTCAATTAAAGGTCTAGTATAATGTTTCTGAATCAATTCATATCCCGATTTAACCGTATAGATTTTATTTGTTGTATGATTTCAGACGTACCCATCAGGGGTGGCACTTCTACTAGGTCCCAAACCTAATATGAGAGGTATATCTTCAGGATGAAAAAATTCTCGTAGGAGAGGAGTATTCTATTCTTTAGTATCTTGACTAATGAAGGATCAGACTGTCATCAAGGGTTGACAAATGGTAACTTGGGCCGAGGGACGAGCGGGTCAAGCAGTCAAATTGAGAATCCAAGGATCATTCCACACCATTGTGTTTAGCCCTGATCCTATGGTTCTCCGCAAGCCCATCTTCAGAAGTGGTTTCGCCGCCATTAGATTACATCATCCATACGATGGGGAGTAGGCTTTACGGTCTTCCAGGGGGTATGATCTATGTAAATAACGACCTTTAAGGACGCGGTCTAGGAGTGATGATGGGAATTGGAGTAATCTCCATAGTTGCTTTTCTAGCAAGGCGATATTAACGTTATGTCAATCACGGAAACCCACTCCGCCTAAGTCATGGGGTAAACATAATTTATCTCACGCAATCCAATGAATACCATCATCCTTACAACTCGAGCTCCACCAATATCTTGAAATTGAGCTCTTAAGTTTATCTGTTAAGCCTTGTGGGAGGAGGAAGCAGGACATGACATAGATTGCAATAGCTTGAGTACCGATTTTATCTGGACTTCTTTGCCCCCCCCTTTGACAGCAAGCAAGCTGACTAAGTGGAGACATAGTAACTAAGTCAATCATGTACAAAGGAAAAGACTTTCATCTTAGAGCCGCAAAATTGTTCTGGTAGTCCCATATACATTCCCATACCGCCTCCTAAAGATATGCCTAGAATGGTCTTAATATCTCGTTTTCTTCCAATCTCCACTTTGTTTCTAAACATAATGGAGGATTTGGTCGGGTTGAGGAGTTGTCCTGACGCTTTACCATAAGTGTCAATAATATTTAGAATCTATGTACACTGTGCGATCTCTGCTTTGCAAAATAAGATGCTATCATCTGCAGATAGGAGATGTGAGACTCTCGGGCTATCCCTTGCAATACGATATCTTGTGATTCGTTTTTCCTCTTGTGCTCCCTTAAGGAGGGAGATTAGCGCCACTATGCCTAAGATAAACAAGAATGAGGAGAGAGAGTCTCCTTATCTAATGTCTCTTGATGGGACAATCTTGCTTTTTGGCTCGCCGTTGATCAGGATCTGGTAGGAGACCGATGTTACACATGACATCACAAGAAGGACCCACTGAGGATCAAATGTCATCTTAAACATTAGCGCCTCAATGAATTTTCTTTCGACTCTATCGTAGGCTCTACTTATATCAGTATTTATCACCATGAAATATTCTCTACATCTTTGATTTGTTCGGAGGGCATGAAGGTTTTCCTGGGCGAGAAGGATGTTATATGGGATCAGTATCTTCTCCATGAATGCCGATTGGGTATCCGAAATGAGAGTGGAATATCACTCTTTAACCGCTTACACAGAATCTTAGAAATGATCTTGTAACTTACATTACAAAGACTAATGGGTCTGAATTCTGATATCTCTCTTGGCCTTTCCTGCTTAGGTATAAGACATATATTTGTTTGGTTCAGTCTTGGGTCGAACTGTCCTAAAACGAGAAGTCTTTCATCAGTTTGATAATATCTTCGCTTAGGTGTTGCCAAAAGCGTTGGTAGAACCTATACTCGTCATACCATCCGGACCCGGAGCCTTATCTGGATTTATTTCAAAGAGTGCCTTCTTAATTTCCGATTCTGATGGGATTTTTACTAGGGAACGATTAGTAGCTTCAGATATCTTTACGGTGATATATCGAAAGAAATTATCAAATTACGCAGAGGAGGAAGAGGAGAAAAGGTTCTGAAAATAATGAGTATAGATTTTTTTCTATTCCAAAAACACTTTCCACCAAATTCTGATCTTTCAAGTTAACAATACGATTTCTGGTGCGTCTGTGTTTTATTAAGCTATGATGGAACTTAGTGTTCGTATCTCCATTTTTATGGTGGAGATTCCTATTTTTGTGCTGCCAAAAAAAAATTCTGAAAATTGTAATCAATTATCTCTTTAACTCCTCCAATTCTTCTAACAAGATACTATCATCATTTTGTGCTAAATCGATCTTAGATTTTAACGTGATTTTGAGATAAGGTGTGGGTCGTTTTAAAAAAAAGGGATAAAATCTTGGAGTCGGTAACCCAAGTTGCAATGATATTAAAATCTTGTCAATGAAGTGAAAATCACAAAAAAACAAAAAAAATACAAATTGGGAACTAATGGTTAATATATAGTATAGATTATGACAACGGATGCATGATGCATAGAGAGAATCTTCCGTCCAAGCCCGGCTCAAAAATAATTTGGTCCCTGTGCCAAATTAAAAAAAAAAGGAAAGTTTTTGTAAATGTTTTAATAATTTTGGACCTTTTTACTATTTTCTAAAAAATTCAGACCCTAAATACTTAAGAAAATTTGAAAAAAAAAAATTTGGACCCTGTGCATTTGCACCTCTTGCACTCCCTCAGAGCCGGCCCTGTCCAAGTAGGGATTGGTTTGCTGCGGGTCAGAATTCATTTTGTTTCGCAAAACCCCATGTGCACTTTCTTGTTAGTCAAACTTAAAAATGTTTTTTTGTTTCGGGAATAAAACATTCAGCTTTCTATTATAACCGTTTGTTATAAAATGTAATGTTCCATTAAATTAGTTTGTGATAGAATTGTATGTTAGGTTAGACAACATCATTTTTGGATCTTAAGTAAAGGAATTAACAGTGGTCATGAATTCTCCTACAACATTGCCGACTTTCTTTTACAATATCTCTGAAATTAAGTCTTGTTTATCAGAATTTTTAGAAAAATTTACTCTTGAAAATATGGTTAGTGAGAGAAGGTTTCTACTCATTGCTCAAAGTGTGAACAGGTTCAGTGTCGTCCATTCCTACATTGCTAGAGGATTTAACCCTCTATTTTATCTTATCATCAAGCTCATAACCTTTTTGT
>CM058239.1:11557004-11610445 GCA_030180135.1 Orychophragmus violaceus | reverse complement strand
CCACAAGACTAAGCTAATGTTAGAGAATGGCTTTGGAGTTACCTTTTTAAGTCTTATCTTCTTTAATATCCCATCTCCAAAAGAAGCTACAAAGATATGAAAGGTTAACAACTACTTACGGTCATATCAAACTATAAGAAGAAATGTTTGTCCTTGGAAGCCTAAAACATACGTCTCACTTGAGTACTTTGTAGATGGTACCAACACATATTAGATGGTACAAATATATAAAAAGAAAAAGACTCAATAAGACGCGAAAGATGATGGATATAAGAAACTTTAATCCAAAAGAACAAAGAGAACATGACACCATCTGCAGGTACATGCAGGTTCGACCTGCAAAACAATAGGAAAAGGTTCAAAAATAATCTAGTAACAGTCAATTACATCTCAAAAGATTTAACTAGCTCATCATCTTACACGAAAAAGGAAGATAGAGGAAATGGAAAAACAAAGGATATTTTTACCACCCTTGTAACGACAACCAAAGACTTCAGATAGAAATTCTTTTCAGAGAGGAGTAATCACAATATACATTAACAACCAAACAATAAATTTTCTAGCTAGTGTGCAGACACAAAGTCACAAACACAATCCCTAAAAAGCTTGCCAAAGAACTAATTGAACCAAACTCTAACATGAATCTTCACAAGCTGTTGAGGTCCATAGTTACTAACTCCAACAGCTCGAACAAGCCCCTGAGAAAGAGGAACCAGTACCATCAAGTTTCCAAGGGCTTAATGTTCATTAGAAACCACAAATCATCAGCTTAAACACAAGACACCAAACTAAATTTCATCAGAAACACACAACAATAACACAAAACAATAACATATCACGACACCAAACTAAATTTCAATCAAAGAGGAAGATAGAGGAAGATAATACCAGGAAGATCAATAACGGTATTTCTTGTAGTGTGATTCATCAAAATGGTCTTCCCCACCCTGCAAAGTTAAAAGTCGGACAATTGTAATATTTGCGTACTAAAAGTCAACGTAAAGATACTGATAGAACATCTAGTTTGGGTTGATAGATTCAATTCCTCATTGCCATATAAAGATACTGATAGAACATCTAGTTTAGGCTGATAGATTCAACTCTGCAGGTACTTGCAGTATTGATCATATAGATCAGAACAGTGCATTCTTCCACCTCTATTAACCTGCAACCATTAACGTTCAACACAAATTGTGGGCAACACCAAACACAAATGACTTAAGCCGTCTGCAGAAACGCCTACCTCTAAGGGTATGTTTCTCTTCTTCTCACTAAATTTTTTCAACTGACGAGACTGCTTGTACTCAGTGATAGCTGCGAAATGGGAGACGAACAAAATACATGAGTTTGATTCCATAGTCTCCTGTCTGATAATTGAAGTACCAGAACAAGCTTTAAAGTTGGCTAAGCATAAATAATAGACAGACGATTCAAACATCGTACATGAAAATTAGATATTGTAAACTGAAAGAATAGCCAATAGCAGAGAGGATGGACACATAGATGCACTGAAATCAGACAAACATTATATCAAATTAACCTCAGCAAATCTGCCATTTTTAAATGTTGCAGCAAGGAGGAGCAAGTTACTCACGTTGTCCTTGTGTGCTTGAATAACATCATTAGGTGATTTATCGGCCTCTAGTTCATCCATCCGAGTTTTCTCCTGCTTTCTCATAAGATCAAACACATGGTGAACATAAAGGCATGTAAGCAAACGTCCCAACACATCAAAGAAAACGATTCCTCTCTCATATCAGACTCATATAGATCAAGAATATCCTCTCGAGGAACATACATAATTTAAGTTCTTCAAAGCTTTTAGGAATTTCTAGCTCCAAAAACAAGCGACGGGAAGATTCATCACATGTTTGGAATGAGGAGAACTGTTGATTTCTCGAAGAGATTTAGCGCCTCTTTCCAAGGACTCATGATCGAAACCAGATCCTTTGGGCTCATCAGGCTCCGGTTAGGTCTCCGATGAAGACTGATCGATTGGAGACTCTGATGGCTGTGAAGAAGAGTAGAAGGGAGAGAAAAACCGCGAGTCCTCCTTAGCTCACAGAGAAGAATCACGAGCTCTTTGAGAGACGACTTGATGAGAAAATCGAATCTAAGATCAATTGACGAACATAAAAACGTGAGAAGAAGAAAGAGTTAGGGAAATTTTTTTTTTGGATTATGAGTTTCTCAATGTACAAAAAAAAACTTAATATAAAATTTCCACGAAAACATTTTTTTGGTGCTAAAGTGACTTTTTCACGAAAATTTTGGCGGACATAAGTGCTACAAGGATAAAAATTGGGATTTTGTCTTCCCGCTCCGTGAAAAACGTATATAGCAGTGATTGAATATTATAATAAAGTTGGTATCTTAACTTGTCACTTTTAATAGCAGTTTGTAAATTCGTGCTATCGTGATCAGCTATCAATACTCATATTTCTTGTAGTGGAATCTCCTAGATTTTCACTCTCAGAATAGTTCTTAATGTGTTATATTCATGGCTGCCTTCTAAGTGTAGCTGTTGTGGCCAACTTGGACATAAAGCTTCTCATTGTCTTGGGATTCATAATGTAGCCTCTAGTCTTGCCAAAGATTATGGTTTCATCTCAAGTGATGCTCAAAATTCAGTCTCTACGCATGTTCCTCCTCAAGCTGATTTTCCACGCCCATAGAAGTAATTTCTGCAACTGAAACAACTACTCCAATTGTTGGTATCCCAAGAAGTGATCCACAACAAAACTCAGCTCCTACTATAGAATCTCAATCGGATGTTGTAGCGGTTATATCTCTTATACCATCTACTAAGACTGATGCAAACTCTACAGAAACTGTCATCACTTCTTTTGAAACAGAGATTGTCCAACTAAATGAAGTCTCGTTACATGCTGGTCTAATAGTTCTAGACACGTCTCCCATAATTAAAGTTACTCAAGATGCCACAAGTACTAAACAAGGTAACCCTCTTTCTTTACTGCTCTCATATTTAGACTCAACTCCACATGTACCAGATATGACTATATGTACAACTGAAGACAATGAAGGATATAGTATACGAATAGAGGAAAATAAGTTTGCACTTTTGGACCAAAACATGTTTGCTTAAGGATTAGTTACATCAGCAGATTACATATATAGGAGAAGGAGATAAAGGATATACTTTGTAAGTTAGGATCCTAACTAGAATGTTACTACTTAAGAATATACAAAGATATTACGAAGATATGGTGATATCTTCTATATGCCCCCTCAATATGGACGTCCAGAGGTAAGTCCAATCTTGGAAGCGTGAGAAGCAAGCAATGTTCGTGAAACAGGCTTCGTTAAGGCATCAACAAGCTGATCCTTTGACGAAATATGAGAGACGCGTAGTACGCCGACTGAACAAGTTCGCGAATAAAGTGGTAATCCAAAGCCACATGCTTCATCCTAGAGTGAAAAACCGGATTCGCACTTAAGTACGTTGCGCCTACATTGTCACAAAATATGACCGGCTGTGTTTCTGATCGCGAACTCCAAGCTCACGTAACAGGGCCAGAATCCACTGGAGCTCAGAAGCAGTATCTGCCACACAGCGGTATTCCGCCTCGGTAGAAGAACGAGCAACAGTATGTTGCTTTCGTGAAGACCAAGCAATCAGATGATCTCCCAAGTAGACTATATAAGCACTTGTCGAAGTATAGTCATCACGGTTACATGTCCAATCAGCATCGGAAAAGGCATGGAGTGAGGGTTTGTTATCACGCCGAAGACCAATGCCTAAGTCACGTGTACCAGCAAGGTACCAGAGAACACGTTTTGCAGCCTCCCAATGTAAATCAGTGGGCATATGCATGAACTGAGACAATTTGTTCACTGCAATGGCTATATCAGGGCGTGTAAAGTGCAAATATTGCAAGCTTCCAACCACAGTCCGATATAAGGTACCATCAGAAAGAGCTGTGCCGGAGAGCAGTTGCAAGCGATCGGTGGAGACCATGGGAGAGCTCATTGGTTTGGCGTTAACCATGTTGGTCTTAGCTAAGAGATCATTGTTATACTTGCGTTGTGTGAGTAATAACCATGCAGGTGTGCGTTGTACTTCAATGCCCAATAAGTAGGAAAAATCGCCAAGATCCCTCAGAACATCAATGAATCGTTATACCTTGGAGGAGTCATTGCCAGTGACGATTATACCATCGACATAAATAAGTACATAGATAAAAACATTTTCGGCCATGAAGATGAAAAGTGAGGCGTCTGCAAGAGAGTTCTTAAACCCATGTTGAAGCAAAAAGTTTCTTAACTCCATTTACCACATGCGAGGATCTGGCTTAAGTCCGTAGATTGCCTTCCTCAACCGACAAACGAAGTCTGGGCGATCTTGATCGATAAAACCAGGAGGCTGTTCCATGTACACCTCCTCTGTGAGATTGCCCTGCAAAAATGCATTATTGACATCCAATTGACGAATGTCCCAATCATTAGCAACAACAATACTCAGAATCGTAAGTATGGTAGGTTGTTTAATCACCGGACTGAAAGTTTCGTGATAGTCAACTCCTGGTTTCTGATGAAACCCCTTAGCCACCAAACGTGATTTGAAGCGGTCTACCGTGCCATCAGGTTTGCGTTTAGTGCGAAAGACCCAACGACAGCCAACTAAACCGAATGCATGATTCATTGGAACCAAACCCCATGTGTGATTTCTGAGCTGAGAGTCAAACTCTTCACTCATGGAGAGGCGCCATCTCTTGTCGCACAGAGCTGCAGTAACACAGGTTGGTTCATCGTCTGATAGATCTTGAGTCACTGACTTGTGAGCAAGAAGAGATTACTTGGGATTTGGCTTGACAATATTGTTCATGCCCCTTGTAACCATACGAGGCTCGTCGGTTGGAGCAGGCGCATGAGAGACCGCATGTTGTGGAGATGAAGATGTATTAGCAGCTGGGGAAGTGTTCGAACATGAGGGAGACTTGATATCCACAGCCGCCGGAGGTGATTCCAAGCCAACATTTTGCATATCAGATGCACCAAGATCCTGCGAAACAAACTCATGTCCAAAAGCAGAGATATCAACAAGTGTGGAAGTAAAAGAATTCAAACCTGAAGGCTCCACCGGAGATGGAGGAATTGGTGATGGAACTAAGACATGGGTGACTGGCGGACACCACGCGGCACTTTGAGTGTGGGCTGGATAAGAATAAGAAAGAAGACAGCTATAAGGGAAATCAGTTTCAACGAAATGTACATGTCGAGAGACATATACACGAGTGGAAGAAGGATCAAGACAGAGATAAGCACTCTGACTGAGTGAATATCCAAGAAACAAACAAGGCTTATATTTTGGATCAAGCTTGTGAGTGGTGTATGGCCTTAGCCAGGGATAACATAGACAGCCAAAAACCTTCAACTTCAAATAGTTTGGCTTGTCGCCAAAGAGCTTTTCATACGCCGAGCAAAGAGAGAGAGAGTTGGTGTTGGCTGACGATTAATGAGGTATACAGCCGCATCCATTGCATAAGCCCAGAATTTGATTGGCATTGAAGCATGAGAAAGAAGCGCTAGTCCAGTCTCAACAATGTGTCTGTGTCTGTGTCTCCGTTTGGAGAAGCCATTGTGCTCCGGTGTGTGAGGAGGAGTAGTAAGGTGAGAAACGCCGTGGGATGCAAGATAATCAGCGAGGGCAACGTACTCTCCCCCATTGTCTGAATACAGAGACATAAGACGTTCCTTAAACCGATTTTAACTAATGTTTCCAGAGAATGAGTGTTTCCTTGACATCAGACTTTCGTCTTAGTGGATAGAACCAGATATAGTGTGTATAGTGGTCAACAAAAATTGTGTATTATTTGAACCCATCAATCAAGGAAACAGGCGAAGTCCAGACATCAGAGAAAACTAATTGAAGCGGTTTTATTGATTTAAGAGAAGAGGACAAAGCAAAAGGTAGCTTATGACTTTTGTGAATAGCACAGTCATGATATTGAAAAGATGACAAGGAACGAGAATCAGAAAGCATAGAAGAAGAAATAACATTTTGAAGGATTAGAATAGCTGGATGACCCAACCGAGAATGCCAGATTGAAAGTGGACTTTTTGTGAGAGCTTAAAAGGTGTATGGAGATTCTTGATTCGGCCACACATATCCTCCATCCTTAGTTTCCCTCGTGAGAAGTAGAGCCCCCGTTTGGAATTCCTTGACTTGAAATATTTTGGGAAAGAATTCCACGGAAACATCATTATCAGTACACATCTTGTTGATGGAAATGAGATTCTTGGAAATAGTTGGCATATGAAGTATATTGTTCAGCCAGAAAGTACGATTAGAAGAGTTAAGAGTAGTGGAACCTGTGTTGGTGATCACTAAACCTTTACCGTTGCCAACCATGACTTCATCACTGCCATTGTAAGGCGTGTGAAGTGACAAGTTTGCAAGGTCAGACGTGAGGTGATGGGAAGCTCCAGAGTCAATCAGCCAGCTCTATGAATCTCTTTGTTGTATCGCAGCCGTGTACGTGATAACTAGGATTTTGCAATCCTTTGAGGTATCAATTCCTCAAGCTTATCGAAGTAGCTTTGAGGTATCGAACCTATTCTGGGACGGATAAAACCAATACGCACACACTAAACCTTCAGAGTCAAATCAAACAATTTGGTTTTAGTTTCTAGCAATCCTAACGAATTCAAATCAAGCCTAAGTAAACAAAAGCAAATAAACAAACGATTCAATCAATGACAAGAATAAGGCCCAAGGGTTAGGGTCAACGGATAGGTGACTCGGGATGATCAAGGAATCCTAATTCAAACTTCTAAAAGCTAATCCCCTAGCAAGGAACACACCAAGTAAATCATTTTAATCTCTTAATACCAATTCTTCACTTAATCTTAACTCAAGAATAAATCATCATTTGTGAATTAAAATCAAACGAGCATTCAAACAGGTTCCAATTATCAAACAATCACTCTAGACATACATTTTCATGTGCTAGAATGTGAAAGTCCTAACAAAGCTAAATACTGGAATTTCATCGAACATGTTGTGAACAAGAAATTCTAAACATCCTAATCAATGTGATCAAGATTAACTAGGCATTAAGCACACTTTGCTAGATAAGATTCTAAACAATTAACCACTAGAATTCTATTGATCACCCCTAATCAACCTAATCCTACCCAACCCACAAGCCTATGGAGAACTACTCACTAATCATAACTAGATCAACAAAACTCATAGGAATAGAGTTGATCATGGAGATTGGTGAGGGATTGAGAGATTTGTAGAAGGAATAACAAAGAAAATACTAGATTAATCTCAAGAATCAAATTTGTTCTTATAAAAGAGTCTAGAACATCAAAAACAGCTTAAGAAACAAATAGAGATAGGTTTTTGGCTTAAATAGTCATTAGTGTTGGTAATCCGAGCCAATTCTAACAGATTCAGAATTCTCGCGAGTTCCCGATAGCCTAGGATCTAGGATCTAGTTAATTGAATCAAGGATCTGATCTCTGTTTACCTGGAGATTTGGCAGCGGAAGATGTCAGATAAACGAGATCTGTAGCGCCCCAATCGTTGCGCCTCTATCGTAGTCCACACGCACACAAGCTGGAATCCGCCGGGATGCTAGTACCGGTGCTCGGATCTCCCTGGGACTGAGTTCTTTTCGAGGTTTCTGTGTTTTCTCTCTGAGAAAACACTCTAGGCGGCGCATCACTCTCTAGGTCGAAGTTATAAGATCACTTATATATCGACTTTGTCATAAACCGAAAACTCATTCTCGATTTCGGCCTTGTGTCGACCGACACACTTAGTGGTGTCGATCGACACACATCTTGTGTCGACCGACGCACCCAATGGTGTCGATCGACACACCTCATTAAAACTCATATTCGATCTGTATCCAATACACATCGATTAGATCATATGCCAATGATCAATCCCATCCGAAGTATGTCCAACTTGCTTAGGTGTGTGACCCTGTAGGTTCACACGATACTGGAAATGAGTTACAACTCATTTGTCATAAGCGGTTTCTAGCAAAACTTTATGATTACCCAGTATCACATGAATTGTCCGATATCGACAATACAACTATCTCTAGAGAGAGTACAATGTGATTTCAGGACATAATCCCAACAATTAGGGTGCGAGCCGGGTCAACCCGGGACAAACCGGGTGTTGACCCAGATCCAAGTCAATTTCTGGGATCTGTATTGGCCAGGCTGGTCAATATGGTGGCCGATATGACTTCCTGCTGGGTCGTATTGTCCAGGCTGGCCGATATGGTGGCCTATATGAACTTTTCTGCTGTGTCGTATTGTCCAGTCTGGTCAATATGGTGGCCGATATGAACTTTTTGCTGGGTCTTCCTTAGTCCTTTGAGCTCTAGACTCCACTTCCAAGCTCACCAATACTCCTTGCACCTGCAACACACCAAAAACACTCCAAATGCAAGCCTAGAATTCCTAAACCTAGCTATAGATGATCCTATACTCTAAACACACCAATGAGTAAAGAAATGAAGCTAAAGGAAGCTAAAAAGAAGTAAAGCATGATCCTAACAATAGCCTAAATGCATAGAAATACTAGTATATCAGTACGCCATGGGATTGTTGCGGTTTTGACCCTGAAATTGTGGTGATGTTCCAGCTGGCTGCGACTGAGAAACAATGCGAAACAGAAAACAACGTTTTGCACTGTCGCCCTGAGTGCCACAGGCTTGGCAGCGACCCAAGTAAGGTTGATAGGTACGTTGCTCATTGTTGTTGTTTTGTTGCATGGACTGATTGTTGGAGTAATTGTTGTTATTGTGATTGTTGTTTGGTTTCCAATTCCGAGGTCTCTGCTGAGCGTGATTGGCAGTGATGGGCACCAACGGTGACACAGTTGTAGCAGATGCTATGGCCAGCTCACGAGTAATCAGCTTTTCATGTAGCTCTGTGAAGGAGATCGTCGTCTCCCTGACATTCACCGATTATGGCTTCATAATCATCACTCAAGCCAGCAAGCACATAATCAGTGATGTCTTCGGGATGAACCGAATGATCGAGTAAGGCCAAAGAATCGGCCTTTGTTTTGATCTTCTGCATATACTCATCAATTGTGCTGGTACCTTTGACACAATTTTTCAGCTGATCTCGAAGCTGCTTGATGTGTCCTCTCGTTGGTTTGGCATAAGTGGACGCAAGAGTTGTCCATGCATCAAGAGAAGTGGCTGCAGTAGCAATGATCGGTTCAAGAGAGATTTCAATAGATCCCATGAGTGAACTGAACAAGAGACTGTCTTGTCTCTGCCAGAGAACAAATTTTGGATTTGTTGATTCAACGCCGGACTCCATCTTCGGCGGAATAGTTGCTGAGGAATCAATAAACTTGAGTAAATCATATCCTCTGAGAAGCGACTTGACTTGGATATTCCAAGTGATGTAGTTGACTGAAGACAACTTAGTGACATTGATCATATTGATTGAGATCAATGATGAGGACACGCCGGAAATCACATCGGCTCCTGAGTTTGTCGATCCCGAGTTTGTGATAGACATGGTGATGATTTGTGTTAGCGAAAGAGAAGAAAACTAGAGGTCCTTTGGAAAGGATTGCTCTGATACCATATAGAGAAGAGAATGATTTGTATTATGATTGCTTAAGGATTAGTTACATCGACAGATTACATATATAGGAGAAGGAGATAAAGGATATACTTTGTAAGTTAGGATCCTAACTAGAATGTAACTACTTAAGAATATACAAAGATATTACGAAAATATGATGATGTCTTCTATAAAACAATCAAACCAACTTAAAAGGTTTAAGAAATGCTTTGGACTACTGTTGGCGGTCTTGGAAACCGTGGTCAACGAGGCTGAGGTGGATGTGGCCAAATCACTTAGAAGGATTTAGTGAGTTGGTGTCTTTCCTAACTCCTCCCTTTGTTTAACTTATTTTGTGCTTTTGAGACTGATGCTAGTTTAAGTGTATCTTCATTTACTTTGTATGTCTGATTCTACTCTACAAAACTGTATGACTTGGAAAAGTCATAGCTATGTATTTTGTTTCATGCATTTCAATACGAAAACCCTTTTTCAGAAAAAAAGAATAAAAGGTGTCCCTCTCAAATTCGGTTAAAAACATTAGCCTTCACGTGTAATCCAAATGGATATGCTTCTTAGTTCTTAAGTTACTTTTGTTATCAAACCCCACTTTATTTCTTCTTAGAGTAATACTGAAACTCTGAATCCTCGGAACATAAATGAGTTATGTAAACCAATTGGAGGTGTCGAGTTGGTAAAAAAATGTTTAGCAGGTTTTCGTTATTTGGGTTTTATTCGGGTTGGCGATCAAAATATTTATATGATTTTTTGAGTTTCAGAATTATGCAGAAAGTGGGTTGATACGTTGAGCTTCAGTATTTGGGAGAATTTGATCCTCTACAGAAGATAATGTAAAGGCCCCATTGGTCAGAGTCAAGGGCCTCACGAAAGCTAAATTATATGAGTTAACAAAAAAAAATTATGTATCTAAACCTATTGTTTTCATATATAGGTTATTTTTGGTTGAAAATAAGTTATTTGTTATAATTCTGAGAAGTTATAATTCTGATAATTAAAATTGTTTAACTATAAAAGGACTTTAATGAAAGAAATGTTTTAATGAAAGAAGTAAGAATAATACCAAAGGAGAGAGGAAGAGAATGAGTGATGTATTAAGAAGATGTGTATTTTTACAATGAACAAGATGCTCCTTATATAGGAAAAATTTTCCCCTTGGATTCTACTACTAGCTATAATGACTATGGGATCCAATGCATTCCACTTGATTAACTTTTGACTTTTGTAACACTCCCCCTTGGATTCCATTGTCATTGTGACGATTTCCAGTTGCCTCGTTAAAAACCTTTCTAGGAAAACCCTGTGGGAAAAACCATAGTAAGGTAAAAGAGTACAACTCTGCAAGCTCCCCCTCGAATGATTAGTGCATATCTCGTTGATTGCGCATTCCAATGTTGTGCACATGTTTTCGGAACACTGAAGTAGGTAGTGACTTTGTGAAGAGGTCTGCAGAATTATCTGATGATCGAACATATTTCACTACGATCTCTTTATTCTTCTCAAGTTCCTGGGTATATGAGAAAAACTTCGGTGGAATATGTTTGGTTCTGTCGCTTTTGATATATCCTTCCTTTGTTTGAGCAACGCATGCAGCATTATCTTCATATAAGATTGTTGGTTCGGTACAAACGTGGATTCCGCTACTTGACTGAATATGTTGACTTATTGATCTAAACCAAACACATTCTCTACTTGCTTCATGTAGAGCGATGATTTCAGCATGGTTTGAGGAAGTGGCCACAAGTGTTTGTTTTTGAGAACGCCAGGATATAGCGGTTCCTCCAACTGTGAAAACATATCCTGTTTGTGATCGAGCTTTATGAGGATCTGACAAATATCCTGCATCTGCAAAACCAACCATTTTTCCATTTGAGTCTTTATGATAAAATAATCCCAAATCAATTGTTCCTTGAAGGTAACGGAAGACATGCTTGATCCCATTCCAATGTCTTTGTGTTGGAGATGAACTGAACCTCGCCAAAAGATTAACAGAAAATGATATATCAGGTCAAGTATAGTTTGCAAGATACATAAGTGCTCCTATTGCACTTAGATATGGTACTTCAGGACCAAGTATCTTTTCATCTTTTTCATGTGGTCGAAAAGGATCATTGTCAACATTAAGTGATCTAACGACCATAGGAGTGCTGAGGGGAGTTGCTTTATCCATGTTGAAACGTTTTAACACTCTTTTAGTATATGTGGATTGATGTACAAATATACCATTTTCAGAATGCTCTATTTGTAAACCAAGACAATACTTTGTTTGTCCGAGATCTTTCATCTCAAATTCTCCCTTCAGATAACTTATTGCTTTTTGTATTTCTTCATGAGTCCCAATAATGTTTAGATCATCAACATATACATCAATAATAACAAATCCGGATAATGTTTTCTTGATGAAAACACATGGGCATATAGGATTGTTTACATATCCTTCTTTAATTAAATGTTCACTGAGGCGATTATACCACATGCGTCCGGATTATTTTAAGCCGTACAATGATCTTTGCAATTTTATTGCACATAACTCTTTTGGTTTAGAACTTAATGCTTCAGGCATCTTAAATCCTTCAGGGATTCTCATATATATGTCAGTGTCTAATGATCCATATAAATATGCCGTGAAAACATCCATTAGACGCATCTCAAGATTTTTATTTGCCGCTAGACTCATTAAAAATCTGAACGTAATTGCATCCATGACAGGGGAATATGTTTCTTCGTAATCAATACCAGGTCTTTGAGAAAATCCCTGAGCTACAAGGCGAGCTTTGTATCTAATAATCTCGTTCTTCTCATTTCGCTTTCGAACGAATACCCATTTGTATCCAACGGGTTTCACAGCTTCAGGTGTGACTGTAATAGGTCCAAATACCTCTCGTTTGTTAAGCGAATCAAGTTCGACTTGGATGGCATCTTTCCATTTTATCCAGTCATGTCTCTTTTGACATTCATAAACGGATTTTGGTTCTGGATCTTCGCTTTCTTCATTTATTTCTTTTGATATGAAGTACGAGAAAATATCATCAACATCATTCAATTTGTTTCGATTCCACATTTTTCTATTATGAATGTAGTTGATAGAAATCTCATGATTTTCTTCGGCTTCAGGATGTTCAATATTATTATCATCCCCATGATTCATTTCTTCCGAAATTTTTGTCATATCGGAGAGATTTTGCTTCTCAATCTCCTTTCGTTTTCTAGGATTTTTATCCTTAGAACCAATAGGTCTACCACGCTTTAAACGTGTTCTAGACTCCCGTGTATCAACTTCTTTTTCACGCTCTTGTGGTATTTCAATACGAGCAGGGGCATTTGCGGCTGGTATATGCGATTTTGTTACCGTTTTGGTATCAGCAAATGCATCCGGTAGCTGATTTGCGATACTTTGCAAATGCATAATTCGACGGACTTCTAATTCCGATTGTTTTGTAGGAGGATCAAGATGTAATAGAGATGGTACACACCATTTGATTTCCTTTTCTACTTCTTTATTTCCTCCCCCTAGAACCGGGAACTCTTTTTCATCAAAATGACAATCAGCAAAACGTGCCGTAAAAACGTCACCAGTTTTCGGTTCTAGGTACCGTATAATTGATGGAGAATCACAACCAACATATATTCCCAACCTTCTTTGTGGTCCCATCTTTGTACGTTGAGGTGGTGCAATTGGCACATATACTGAACAACCAAAAATTCTCAGATGAGAAATATTTGGTTCTCGTCCAAAGGCTAGCTGTATTGGAGAGTATTTATGATACGCACTTGGTCTTATCCGAATAAGTGCTTCTGCGTGTAAAATAGCATGTCCCCATATAGAGGTCGGGAGTTTTGATCTCATGATCAATGGTCTTGCAATCAATTGCAGACGTTTAATTAATGATTCGGCCAAACCATTTTGTGTATGAACATGTGCGACGGGATGTTCAACATCTATTCCAGTTACCATACAATAATCATTGAATGCTTGGGATGTGAATTCACCGGCGTTGTCTAGTCTAACTCTCTTTATTGGATAATCAGGAAACTGAGCTCTTAGTTTTATTATCTGAGACAGAAATCTCGCAAATGCCACATTTCGAGATGATAATAGACAAACATGTGACCATCTACTAGACGCGTCAATCATTACCATGAAATAGTAGAATGGTCCACAAGGTGGATGTATTGGTCCACAAATATCGCCTTGAATTCGTTCAAGGAATTTTGGTAACTCTTTATCTATCTTGGTTGGCGATGGCCTTATAATTAATTTCCCTAGAGAACATGCAACACATGTCATTTTATTCCCCTGACAAATTTCTTGAATTTTCAGTGAATAACCATGTGAGTTCTCAATAATTTTCCGCATCATGGTAGTCCCTGGATGGCCAAGGCGATCATGCCAAAGTGTGAAATCATCATGATTCCTTTTGATCACTAGATGTGATTCTACGACATTTATATATGTATGATGCAAACCAGAAGGGAGTTTTGGTAACTTTTCTAATACTTGCCTTTTTCCCGAATTCTCAGAAGTAATGTACATGTACTTCTTCCCGTCCTCAGTTGCAGACTGAGTGTCAAATCCTTGAAGATATATATCTTTAAAGCTCAACAAATTCCTTTTAGAATTTGGAGAAAATAGTGCATTATTAATCGAGAATTTTGTACCATTAGGTAACGTAAAATTGGCTTTACCAATCCCTTCAATCAAGTCTGCAGGACCCGATATTGTGTTGACAGTGATATTTGTCGGTTTTAAATAAGAAAAATATTTCTTATGTTTCAAGATAGTGTGCGTTGTTCCACTATCTGGTATACAAATATCTCTAGCATTCGTCTTGGATGATGTTTCATTTGCAATATAATCCATTTCTGTGATAAATAAAAGAAGTTAATAAGATAATTTTATTTATGAAAGCACATATTTTACAATAATTATACGTTATTAAACAAAGATAACACACTAATTATACAATAATTATACACTAATATTTTCAGTGATAATTATTTATGTTACAATCACATGGATCTTCAAGAGTCACATGGTGGGCGTCTTAGATTTCGGTAATTGCGGTCTCATCGAAATCATTTGCAAAGTCAGACGCATCAAGGTGCGTTGTACCCTCAGAATGTTCGGCAAGATTTACTTCTTTTCCTTTGCCCTTGGCGGATTCTTTGTACAATGCACAAAGGTGTGCAGGAGTGCGACATACCCGCGACCAATGTCCCTTGGTACCGCATCTGAAACACGCTTCTTCTCGCTTCTGGGAGGTACTTCCTTGTTGTTCCTTTTCCTTAGAGGGTTGTTCAGGTCGGACCCATTGGAATGATTTCCTGACATATGGGGTGAATTTTCTCCCACGTCCGCGATAGTTTCGACGTCCACGACCCTGAAATGCCTTGTTTTCTCTCGCTGGATTCTTAACATTTATTGCATTTGCTTCAGGAAATGCTTTAGATCCAGTGGGTCGAGTCATGTGATTCTTGATGAGGAGCTCGTTGTTCTTTTCCGCTAAGAGGAGAGCCACAACCAAATCTGAAAATTTGGTATATCCACGCAACCTATATTGTTGTTGGAGTGTGATGTGGTTTTTGTGGAATGTGGTGTAAGTCTTTTCCAGCATTTGATATTCCGTTATGGTGTCACCACAGTATCTCAGCTTGGCCACAATTCCTAATATAGCGGAATTATAGTTCATCACTTTGTCGAAGTCTTGGAACCTCAAATTTTGCCACTCGTCCCGAGCAAGTGGAAGTGTTATGTCTTTCTGATGATCAAAGCGATCTTTCAGAGACTTCCAGAGCTCTTTGGGATCCCTTATGTTGGCATAGTCTTATATGATACTCTCATCAAGATGTCTTCTAAGGAAGATCACCGTCGTGGACTTTTCTCGGACTGTTGAGGTATTTTTCTCCTTAATGGTTTCCGATAAACCTTCAGATTCCAAATGGAGTTCAACATTGGTAGTCCAAGAAATGTAGTTTGCACCAGTGATGTCTAGTGCTGGAAATTGGAGCTTCTCGATGTTTGCCATTTGATTTCTAAAACGAAAGAACAAAATATATTATTAGATGGATGATTTTATTAAAATATTTGAGGTGCCGGAATAACTAGTGAGATTACAAGGAATACAAGTGCATAAAACATCAACATAAAAATCATTACATATTCTTCGGGAGAAAATTCTCCGATGAGTAAACAATAAAAGGAAACAAGTAAATAACCTATTACAAAAATTAAAAACGGATGAAGCATTTTTTTTTTTTAGAAAAGAAAATAATTTGTTGAAGAAGGTTTTGGAGGAAGAGAAAATAGATGAGTGAAAATAATGAAAGATAAGTATATTTATAGATTTAAAAATACTGTTCATTAGCCGTTAAATAGCCGTTTGAAAAGTAAAAATAATTTTATCTTAAAAACAAAAATTATTTATGACCGTTGGGAGTAAAAATATAAAATTCCAAAAAAAAAAAAAGAGTAATCTGAATATATTAATATACGATCAAAGATAACATACCAGATCAAATATAAAATTATATATAGGTGGCCGAGCCTCCTTTTATAACAATTGTAATATATTAACATATGGTGAATAAATCATCCATAATAAGACGGAAATAAGTAAATAAATTATGGTGATTTGATTCATCCATATAAACATAATTAATAAATAAATTATGGTGACCGTAGTCTTCCATTGCTAAAATAAATAAATTATGGTGACCGTAGTCATCCATTGTTAAAATAAATAAATTATGGTGACCATAGTCTCCATTGTTAAAATTAAAAATATGAATAAATTATGGTGACAAAGTCATCCATATATAGACAATTAAATAAATATTTAGGCGGTTAAACCGACCATTAAGGTGCCATAAGCAACCTTTAATAAATTAATAAATTAGGCGGTTAAACCGACCATTATGGTGCCATAAGCAACCATTAAGAAATTAGTTAACGGGCGGGATGACAATATTCCAATAATTAAAAAATGTCTTGATAGAGTGATCGTGCTGATAACGTGTTATAATTCTGAGAAGTTATAATTCTGATAATTAAAATTGTTTAACTATAAAAGGACTTTAATGAAAGAAATGTTTTAATGAAAGAAGTAAGAATAATACCAAAGGAGAGAGGAAGAGAATGAGTGATGTATTAAGAAGATGTGTATTTTTACAATGAACAAGATGCTCCTTATATAGGAAAAATTTTCCCCTTGGATTCTACTACTAGCTATAATGACTATGGGATCCAATGCATTCCACTTGATTAACTTTTGACTTTTGTAACATTATTGATATAGTAATGATATATCGTAAAAAGATATCTTCTACTTGAAGGAGAGAAAAATATTTATCTTTCTGCCTTCTCTCTACATCGACCTTCTTCTACCACAAACTTCCGACGAGTTATTCTTCTTGTCTCTCTGGCGCCGGGTCCTCGACAGTGCCGTGAGAGACTTCACCACCATCCTTTTGCTAGTAATGTCGCTTCACCTTGGTTAATATTGTGTTTCCCGGTTTGCAATAGGTTATGCATGAGATTCCTCCGGCAGTGCATGGCGGCATAAAGGTGTGTGGCTCGACAAATCTTTCCCGGTGGCTCCAAGGAAAAGCTCCGTTAGAGATCTGCTTCCTCATCTTCTTTCGCTTGTTTTTGCTCTTGAGATTCGAGCGGCAATGTCGCGTCAGTGTTGTGGGGGTATGGTGAAGTGATTTTCTCCGATGTTGCAGCGGTGAGTGTACCTCCGTGAGAGATCCGCTGGATGTCGCCGGAAAAGCCAGATCTACTAGGGGACATTAGATCTGAAGAATCTTGATGTTTTCCCTGCAGCTTCTCGATCGGAAATCCTCTTCTCCCTCTTCTTTCGTGGTCTTCGGTGAACAGTCTTCTCCTCATGCTACCTTAGGCTCGGCGGTCTAAGTTGTCTTTGGTCTCTCTTTTTGCTTGACGGTTCGTGGGTGGAAAGTGGTCTTGTTCTTTCCGGCAATCTATCCGCCTTAGTGCTGCTCCGATTGTCGCAGGCGGTGTCGTTAGATTTCTGAAGTTTTTGGTGTATCCGGTTTAACCTGTTTTTTGGTTTGTATATGGTTAACCTATTTGTAAATTCGATTTACATAATAACCAACCCAATTCCGGGTCTTTGGTTAATGTCGTATTATCCGAATTAAAATTAAAAAATCATAAAAATTTATTTAATGCAAAATAGTTGAAAAAAATAGAGTAATGATATACATATATTATGTGTCTAAGAAAAAAAATAATAAATATTATTTAACTAGAAAAGTCTCTAAATTTTTTTAAAAATCATTTGAAAGATTTTTCTATATTCTCTCATTATTCATAAAAATTATTGTAATAAAACAGTAATATTTATTATTTATTATTTTTGTATATAAAAATCTTTCAGAAATTTTTTTCCAATGAAGGTACTCTAAAAACCTTTAAAATGTTAATGATGTTCTTTGGTTCAGGACAGGTTCAAGGCAGAGAACACAATCAATACATGCATTGATTTCCGACTCTTATTTTTTAGTATATGTTTTCTTATATGATTTTTTTAGCAACATTTTCTTATATGATAAAACAGTTTTTAAGAAAATAAATTGTGTAAAACAATCCACTTTCTCTCTACTTTTTTTTTTTAATACTTCATCATCGCACTTTCTCTTTACTTTGTAGCTTTTTTAATTCAAGATCAGTATTGGTTCAGGGTATCGCGACTTCTCCTTTCGTGAGAGCAGGAACATCGTTGGATGTTAGCACGGGTTCTTAAAAAAAATTATAAAATATATATGGGCTCTACAGTCAATAGTTAACATACGATCTTAAAATGCCTTAGTTAAGAATCTATATCTTCTCTGTAGCGCTGACATGGCGCTACAGGATTGGTTCTTTTTTTTTTGATTTTTTTTGCCAGTTAAAAAAATAATATATATATATATATATATATATATATATATATATATATATATATATATATATATATATATTAAATTTTTGTAAGAACCTGTGCAAATAACGTTGATGCACATGCTCTGAGAATGAATACGTTTAAGTCGTCCTCAAGGTCTAGTATTTTTAAATTTTTTAGAAAAAGGTCTAGTATTTATCCTTGTTCAAAAACGCGCCGCCGAAGTCGGTGTACTCGCCGGAGAAACGCTCGGCGGCTGCCCACCGCCCCGATTTGAACAAATCGGAGGTAAAACTCGGATTTTACAAAAACTTCATATTTCTCTTAGATTCGAGTTAGAAATCGACTATTGACTAATAAATCTATCAAATCTAGTTAACAAACGCAAGAAAAATAAGTTACAACGATGGAAATCGTATAAAAAAAAAATCCAGACGGCGGATATTTAGGTTTGCAGTCGCAGAGACTCAAGCTAGAAGATAAGGGCAATTCCGTAATTTGCACTTTTTAATGAAAAAATGAAAATACAGCAAAAATGCACCTCACGGGCCTCGAACAGCAAAGAGGAAGGCCTAAGCCACTGGACCATGACGGATCTTTGTTAATTATTTACGTTTACCTTGTTTATAACCATATATACACACAAAAATAGTTAAAATTTCGCCCCGCGTAAATTCCGCTTAATCCCCGATTTTTTCGTTCGGCGCTAGGCCCAACCCCGCCGCCCGACTAACGCCTAGCGAGTTTTCGACCAAGGGTATTTATCCATCGTAAGGTGGTGTTTCTTTGATCTTTCAAAAAATGTCTTTACTTTCTAGTTCAAAAAAAAATGTCTTACTTTTATATAAATATATAACTATTTTGGATTTCTTCTAAAAACTGTAGTAAATTTGAAAATTAACCTTCTATTTGTAGTTTGATTTTTTCTATTTTTTATTTTAACAATTTTTTTTTTGAAAGATTGATCTATTAATGAAAATCAGTAATTATTTTTTCCATGAAACAAGATTAAGATGCATGTTATAAAATAATTTCATGTGATATGTTATATGATTTTATTCAGTATATATTATACATCTGATCATAGTAGTTATGCAAGTGGTTTCAAATTCCGATTAGTGTACCGTAGTTTGTATTATAAAAAGTCAAATGTGTAGATATATATTAGGCCACGAAACATTAACATAGTTGGTCTCCACATGGGTGCGCAAACTCTATCTTTGTCCAGCCAATCATAGTACTTTTGTATCTTTCGCTAGTTCCTCTCCTTATTCCTTTTATTTTTGATTTTATTCATTACATTTATGTGTTAATCAATACTATTAAAAAATTGGAGTTTGGCCATGGTACATAAATGTTGTTCCAGAAATTTGCCCTTGATATTATTAGGATTTGTAACTTTCATTAAGGGTAATTAGGGAATATAACATTATCTCTACAATCCATGTTTCCAAACAAGACAATTATTAAACATGTAGCCAAACAACCAAAATCTAATGGGTCCCACTTTCCGTATCAAAACAAATTAATTGATAAATATAATGAATAATTTATACATCAACTATTATATATAAATTAAGATTCTTTAATTTATGATTTAATTCAAAATATATTTATAATATATTTTAATATCTTTTTATTTTGTTTCAAAAAAAAATATATATATATATATATACATATTACGATTGATGTTTTTACGATTGTACTTTTTAGCAGGTTTTTCCATCAAACTGAAAAATATTTTAATTAATTAAACGGGTTGAAAAATTAATTATAAATTTTTTTAAAAAAAATTCGCATATAGTAAATAATTTCAGCTGATATATTTTAAAATTAATAAAATATTAAAATGATTGCATACTTATACTATTCAAATATTTGAAATATATTTTAATATCTTTTTTTGTTTCAAATATATATATATATACACATATTACGATTGATGTTTTTACGATTGTACTTTTTAGCAGGTTTTTCCATCAAACTGAAAAATATTTAATTAATTAAACGGGTTGAAAAATTAATTAGCCAATCTCAATTATAAATTTTCTAAAAATTCGCATATAGTAAATAATTTCAGCTGATATATTTTAAAATTAATAAAATATTAAAATGATTTCATACTTATATTATTCAAATATTTGAAATATATTTTAATATCTTTTTATTTTGTTTCAAATATATATATATATATATACACATATTACGATTGATGTTTTTACGATTGTACTTTTAGCAGGTTTTTCCATCAAACTGAAAAATATTTAATTAATTAAACGGGTTGAAAAATTAATTAGCCAATCTTGATTATAATTTTTCTATAAAAAATCGCATATAGTAAATAATTTCAGCTGATATATTTTAAAATTAATAAAATAATAAAATAATTTTATACTTATATTATTCAAATATTTGAAGCGTCAAATTATGCTGTATGTTTGAATGAAGTTTTTAACGGATAGTTCCATCAAATTTGCAAATTAAATATACGACTACAACATGTATTTTATAAAATAATATTTTAGATAAATAAAATAACAATTAAACATATACCATATAACTTTTACAATAGTTGTTTTCACATATATATATTTTTTCCAAACTATGATCTTACGATACAACGCAGATTAAAATATATAATGCGAAATCGTTATTTTAATCTCTTAATCCTTACGATATATCTCCTCCAAATAACACATAATTCATTTAAAAAAAAAAACTAAATTGCTAACTCACTGTTTATAATGTTGGTTAAACAATTATAATCAAAATTAGATTACATAATTAAAAATCTAAACTACTATTAACAAAATGAATAAAAAGTAAAATTTGTAAAGAAAATTAAAGAGAAAATTTGGATAAATACATTTGTATAGGATTTTATTTTGAAAACTATACCATTATTTAATTCTTTTGAAAACTACACTTTTGTATATGTAAAATGACTAAATTAACTAATTTCAATATTAAAATTAGTCTAGTATATTTTTGTTATTATAATTATTTTAATATCTAAACTAACGGAATCAGATTTTGACTTATTATCTTTTCTTTTTAAATAATATTCTAAATATGTGTATAATATATTATTAAATAATTGGAGTTGTTTGCATCGTATATACACTCCGACATAGAAGAAGAAGAACATATTCGCAGGCAACATGCGCTGGTTAATTTATTTTCCCGGGAGAATGTCACACATATGTCCTCTACAATAGCCCTAGTGAATTTATTCTCCGAAGAGAATGTATGACTTTTTCTTTACTTATTGGAGGAGAATGTACATCATATGACTGATAAACTGTTACGGAATCAACTCAATAATCTTTTTACATATCGCGAGTCTTATTAGATAAAGTTTCTTTGACATATTTTTTGTTTTGTTTTATTCTTTGACAAATTTTGCATTCTTACATGAATCAGTTGTTCCTGTACCGGCAAAAAGGTTTGGAACCGAATCATTTAGACGATCTCGAATTGAACGACAACCACATGTATGTGCCTAATAAAACATCAAATGTGCCGAATCATTTGTCATGCTTCTAAATGTAGGGATTTGTTGACGTTTTCTTTCAAATGTGTATCTCAAAATGTCGATTTCAGTAATTGAAAGTCTGTTGCAGATCTTACAATATATAAGTGAGTTAAAGACTGGAAAATATTCGAAGCAAAGAAAAACCAGTAGCTTTACAAGTGTTATTTTAAAATGTTAAATATTAAATTAAAAGGTTTTTATCGCAAATATATATATATATATATCTATTAATCTTATATATAAATAAAATAATGGTAATAATATTATTTTCGATTTTTTATTTAACTATTAAAATAAGTAATTTCTAATTAAATGAGGATAAAAATGTATTTTTTTACATTTAAGAAAGAGTATATTTCAAAAAAGAAAAAAAGAAGTGTATTCTGCAAATTTTAAATCATAAATAGGGTATTTTTAAAATTATCCCAAAATTAAACCCGCACTTTCTAAGTGCGGGTCAAAATCTAGTTAAGTTTAAAATCTTACATTTTTACAATTCTTTTCCATGTACAGTTAACGTGTGCAGGAAAATAATGTAGTTGACGTATGTATTGTTGCATATTTCGGAGCATTTATTTACTATATAAAACTAGCTACCGGTGCAGTGTTGTTGTTCACACGTATAAAACTTACTAAATTATTATTATTATTATTTTATATATCTTATTCCAGTTTTATATACGCATCTTACTCTTAGAATCCTCATTTATTAATTACTAAACATTTGATTTAAAAAAATTACTAAACATTTCACGGCAAGATTAATTGTTCAACTAGAATATCAATATCAAGTTTAAGTAAGATTTTAATAATTTAATAATGCGAAATGTGACCCTTGCTCTTAAGAGGGGGCTAAGGGTCACTTTGATTATATAACATAAGTTTAAAAAAAAACACACACACACGAGCATATACATAATACTCTAATATAAAGTACACCCCATTATGTAAATGTCAGGTGTCAAGCAATAAAGCTTATACAAAATTCTATTTCCAACCATTGTGGCACAATAATGACTAGTGTTAAGACAATCATTCACACAAATCCTTACTTTGATTGGCAATATTTCTCCTTTTTGTATCATTTTTTGATCTATAATAGAGTTTTAATTTGATCTGAGAATATGTTTTAAGGCCTAATTATCCTTCCCACTATCGTCCTCTTTCGTTTTTGTGTATAATGCAAGTACGAAGCCTGTTATCATTACTTTTGCGTCATTTGAGGACATATAAAATTAATTTGTGTGCGATAACAATTAGCTAGGTTAACTTAAAATCCGCGTTACGACAGTTCGTTCATTCTTCCACTAATTGAAACTTATTTGAATATTTTATAATAAAATTGAACTAACCTATCTTTTAATCCGCTTTAGTAGTTGCTATTTGTTTTAAATGTTTTCATAACAAAAGATTGGCTAATTCGTTCTTTTGATCCGTCACACAGTAATTTAAATATTTTGCATGTTTTGATGAAATAGTCCGTGAAAAACCACAAATTAGAAAACATCAATACTAATATGTCACACCATATAATCGGATATTTAAATATTAACTAAATTATATTTCAACTTGTTATCAATTTTTTTTTTTTAACTTCAACTTGTTATCAAATTAAATATTATTACAACATTTTATATTAGATTGTTTATAAAATTTAAAAAGTTAATATTTGGTAGTCAGTAAAGTCATGTTTTCTACTCTTACGATATTTCATCAAAATAATAATGATTTATGTAATATACAAACATTTTTGATAATGAATGTCTAAATAATCATATGTGATCAAATGTATAATTTATTACTCTAAAGTAGTTTTAGCTATATATTTAGTCTAAATTACCGTAAAGAGATCTTAACATTTTTTATATTAAATTTTAATAGTTTTCACTTTTCAGTAATATAAATATATAACACATATGACGTTATATCCAAATAATGATCTTGAATTAATAGTATAGTCATGATTTCCTGAAATCGACCAAAAAACTTTGCTAACTAATGGTGTTTAGTAATTATTGATATTAAGCGTAGAAATACATGTTTTGTTAGGGATGAATTTTGACATTTGAAAACGATGAATCACGTAATAACACATGGACACCATATACACAGAAACTTGCAACTCGATACTTCTCAAATTAAAGAGATCCCAAAGACAGAGGCACACCTTTTGAACCCCTCTTACCATAGCTTACGTTTGTATGTATGAATACCGCGATGAACTTACTATAGGCAAAAATAAGAGAGTCACCAAGACAAATATCTTTTGTCTATATTTCTTTTTATAAATCTCTGAATAGCGAATACAAAGTTATTAACAATATATAATAGAGAGAAATCATAAATCCTGTGAATAATAAATCGTAATCACTAATCCTCCACATGCAAAAATAAATAGTTCATTTTTTTTTGTCAACAAAATAAATAGTTCATTTATCAAGCATATATATTGAACACATCAACTAACAAACGGTAACCAAAATTCAGACAATACTATATGCTAAATTTATAGATTTAAGAAATCAATTTCGTCTTTTTAATCCCTGCTTGTTACCTGATTCACATAAATAACATTCTCAAGTTTTAGATGAAACTCTCTTTTTTTTTTGGTCAATTAGATGAAACTCTTTAGTTGAGCATATTCCATGCTTCCAGTGGTAGGGTCTCAAGAGAGAAGCTAAGTAACTTAAGAACAATTGAACACAGTTTCTTTTTGGGTAATTGATATTACCTCTTTTTAGCTTTTCATTCATATAAATAAGAAACGTTGGAACCTTAGTTCCTACAAAAGAGGAAGCAAATGAACATGGAAAGGAACGTGACTTGGTTGTGCTTACTCTGATCCTACAAGTCAGGAACAGAACTAGACCAAGTCTTATTTGCAAACTAAACAATAATTAAAACAGAAGAGTATCGAGCCTCAGTCCTCATAACGTGAGTTGGGCCTCTTATCTCGCTTCGATCGTCGCAGGCCCATTACACCATCTTGATCCTCATCAATACTCCCCACCTGAAGATGAACCTTGTCCTCAAGGTTCACTGTAAAGTCTGGAAAACTAGCTTTAACTTGCGCCAGAGACTCCCACGTAGCATCCTCTTGTGACAGTCCACGCCATAGAACCAAAATATCAGCCGACTGCTTCTCGCCCGAGCTTGGATAACGGACTTCTAAGATAGCCTCAGGATATAGTTTCAGTGTGCCATTATCACGCAATGGAGGCAAGTCCCCAGTTGATGGTGTGTCTTCACCAATCCAAGGTTTTAGCAATGAGACATGAAAAACAGGATGAATTTTGGTACCTTCAGGCAGTGTCAATCGGTATGCCACTTCTCCAACACGCGCAACCACTTGGAAAGGTCCATAGAAGCGGTGTGATAGCTTCTGTGAACTTTGCCGAAAAAGTGTTTTCTGTCGATATGGTTGGATCCTTAATAAGACCCAGTCACCCACTGTGAATTGGACGTCTCTCCGTTTTGTATCCACTAGTTGCTTCATTCTATTGTTGGCGTTGGCTAGGTGATCCTTAAGTTCAGCCAAGATCTCGTCTCGTGAAGCCATATGCTGATCCAGTTCACCGATGATGGCTGATCCTATCTCATAGGCTGGTACTGGTGGTGGTGTACGACCATATAGGGCCTGAAATGGTGTCATTCCTGTGGAGGCATGAAATGTGGTATTATACCAGAACTCCGCCCAAGGAATAAAGGAACTCCATTGTTTGGGATGATAGTGAACAAAGCATCGCAGAAACTGCTCAATACAACGATTTACGACTTCTGTCTGGCCATCAGATTCAGGATGGTAAGCCGTGGACATACGCAATTGTGTTCCTGATAGCTTCCAAAACTCTTTCCAGAACAGGCTGACAAAAATTGGGTCTCTGTCACTGACAATGGAACGTGGTATGCCGTGCAGCTTGACGATGTTGGCGATGAATTTTGTGGCAATAGTGCGTGCCGTGTAAGGATGAGCCAACGGAATTAGGTGTGCTGACTTAGTCAAGCGATCAACCACGACCATTAACGACGTGTTACCGTCTGATCGAGGTAAACCGTCGACGAAGTCCATTGACACGTCTTCCCAAACTTGTGCCGGCACTGGTAATGGCTGCAAAAGACCGGCAGGAGACAAGGATGAGTATTTTGCTTTTTGACATACCTCGCAAGCAGAGACGTAGTCACGGACGACACGGTGCATCGCTGGCCAGTAATACTGCTGTGCGATCCTGCGGTAAGTGCGTAATACTCCAGAATGGCCACCTAATGGTGTGTCATGATGCTCACGTAGAAGCTGGCGTATGAAGGGTGATGATGGTGGAATAACGACCCGATTGTTGTAGCAGATGAGGCCGTTCCTCCATTGGTATGGCTTCCCTGGATTTGACTTTGCAAGCTCTCCAATCCTTTGCAAATAGGGATCCGTTGTGTTAAGAGCCTTGATGTCATCCCAGAGAGTTGACTGAGGAACAAAGATTGCATCCAAGGTGGGGCTGCCATGGACTCGCGACAGAGCATCAGCTGCGGTATTTGCTCTCCCGGGCTTGTACTGAATTTCGTAATCATACCCAACGAGCTTCCCCATCCATTTTTGCTGCTCAGGTGTGAGGATCCTCTGCTCCAATAAATATTCGCTGGTCAGATTGGATGATGAACCTGCGGCCCAAGATGTAAGGACGCCAGATACGTATAGCGATGACTATGGCTAGCATCTCGCGAGCGTAGGTTGACCAAGCCTGTTTAGATACACCCAAGGTTCTGCTCATGAATGCAATCGGTTTCTCATGCTGAGAGAGAACAGCTCCTATTCCTTCACCTGAAGCATCCGTCTGAATCACGAACGGTTTAGAGAAATCTGGCAGTGCCAATGTTGGAGTGGTGGTGAGAGCTGTCTGCAGTTTGCTGAATGCTTGGTCAGCCTCTTCTGTCCACATGAACTGTCCCTTGCGTAGTAGGTCTGTGAGTGGCTTAGCGATCAGCCCATAATCCCGAACAAATTTGCGGTAGTAGCCTGTCAGACCCAAGAACCCACGGAGTTCAGTCACAGTTGTTGGCTTAGGCCAATCGAGAATCGCCTCAATCTTCTTCCTGTCAACTTTAACGCCTTCACCAGAGATGACATGCCCAAGGTACTCTAGTTCCTTCTGTCCAAAATCACACTTCTGCTTCTTAACTGCGAGTTGATGTTGCCTCAGAACCGTAAATGCCTCACGCACGTGTTCTAGATGTTCCTCCCATGAAGCGCTGTAAATGAGGATGTCGTCAAAGAAGACGAGTATCGATTTGCGCAGAAAGGGTCGGAAAATCTCGTTCATTAGAGCTTGAAACGTTGACGGTGCGTTGCATAATCCGAAAGGCATTACGAGGTATTCGTAATGTCCATTGTGGGTTCGAAATGCTGTCTTGGGAATATCGAGTTGATGCATCCGAACCTGGTGATAGCCGGCAGTGAGGTCAAGTTTCGTGAAGAATTTTGCACCATGGAGCTCATCAAGCATGTCTTCGACCGTCGGTATTGGAAATCTGTCCTTGACCGTGACAGAGTTGAGAGCTCTGTAATCTGTACAGAACCTCCAGGAACCGTCCTTCTTCTTGACGAGGAGAACCGGCGACGAAAACGGGCTTGAGCTAGGCTGAATTATCCCTGATTGCAGCATCGACTGAACTTGTCTTTCGATCTCGTCCTTTTGGTAGTGTGCGTAACGGTATGGCCGTACGTTGACCGGATCCGCGCCATCTTTAAGCGTTATTCGATGCTCAATCGATCGAGACGGTGGCAATTTCGTCGGAGCTGCGAATAAGTCGGAGAATCGCCTCTGGTGTAGAAGACGACGTTTCTGTGGTATGGGCCGCAGTAATTGCCCAAATCATTCCTCCTTTACGGGCCTCCTTTCTCACTTTATTGGGCTTGACGGCTGTGATGTTTGTGGGCCGAATCCCATGAAGAGTGATGTCTTTGTTGGCCCATGTAAATTGAATGGACTTCTCCTTCCAATCGCAGATCGTCGGTCCCAAGCTTCCCAGCCAATTGACTCCCATCACCAGATCGAGACCCGCGAGAGGTAGTCCGTAGAGTGTGATCGGGAAAATCTCTCCTCCCATTGTTACCGGAACCGAGTCATACTTGTGATTGCAAAGCAGTGGTTCGCCGTTTGCCACTCGTACGGTGAACGGATTGATTGGGGATGTTGATAATCCCAATCCGATTGCCACTTTTTCGTTGATGAAATTATGGCTTGAGCCACTGTCGATGAGCGCCACCAGTTTTGTTTTACCGATTGAGGCACGAATCCGGAGAGTGTGGATGTTGTCAACACCCGTAAGAGCATACAGTGTAATCTCCGGTTTCGTATCGGCTTCAGCTTCCTCCTCTGGTTCGTCATCTTCGTCTTGTTCTCCCTCCATGATAAACAGTTGTGGTTGCTTACATTTATGGCCTGGTGTATATTGTTCGTCGCAGATGAAACAAAGACCCAAGCTCCTTTTCCTGCGGAGCTCCTCCCAACTCAGTTTCTTGGGTCCCTGCTCCGGTGTTTCGCGATTGCCGAGCTGTTTCTGTGGAGCAAAAGGTCGTGAGACTGGTTTAGTTGTTGTGCCGCGTCGTTGGCGTTGCAGCTGACCATCCATCAAACGCGCATAGTTGATGATTTCCGTAAGTGTTTTGGGTCGGAACATCCTAAATGCCATCTGCGATTGATGATTGTAAACCTCCCATGAAGGTTCCGACCAAGGCTTTTTGAGACCAGCCTTGCACCTTGTTCTGGAGCCTCTCGAATTCATGTTGATAGGCATCCAGTGATCCGGTTTGGCGTACTCGTGACAGTGCTTCATGGAAATCCTCACCTTCAGTGAGGCCAAACCGCACCCTAAGCTCTTCCTCGAAGATATCCCATGTAACTCGAACACCATCCATTCGCAATGCCTTAATGGTCGCTTGCCACCATTCGTTGGCTACTCCGTCGAGGTGGAATGACGCGAAGCTGACTTGTTGTTCTAGCGGCATCTCTTGGTACTCGAAGTATTGCTTCACTTTACTGATCCATTCAGTCGGATCTCCTCCTTTGAACCTCGGACAGTCCAGCTTGATACGACGGTGTGGCAACACATTTTGTGCTTGTGCAAAGGGATTGACCTGCTCTGGTCGTTGTCCTTCGTTTCTTCTACTCCCCTGAGAATGGTTAGAGTCTGTGTCCCTGTGGTTCATCACCGTGTCGACGAGACGGTTGAACGAGTCCTCCATCCGGCGGAAACGATCTTCCAGAGTGCCATGGATGTCAGACACTTCACCTCGAATTTTCTGTAACTCATCTTGCATCATCCCGGAGCTAGTCTCCAAATCCTCCAACCGATCTTTAGTGCTTGCCATTGGTACGACAGGTTCGTCGTTGACCACGACTTGCTTCCCCTGTCGCTGAGAACGTCTTGGCGGAATTGTGAATGTTTGTGTTTGAGAAAAAAAATTTAGGATTTACTCGCTCTGATACCAATTGGTAGGGTCTCAAGAGAGAAGCTAAGTAACTTAAGAACAATTGAACACAGTTTCTTTTTGGGTAATTGATATTACCTCTTTTTGGCTTTTCATTCATATAAATAAGAAACGTTGGAACCTTAGTTCCTACAAAAGAGGAAGCAAATGAACATGGAAAGGAACATGACTTGGTTGTGCTTACTCTGATCCTACAAGTCAGGAACAGAACTAGACCAAGTCTTATTTGCAAACTAAACAATAATTAAAACAGAAGAGTATCGAGCCTCAGTCCTCATAACGTGAGTTGGGCCTCTTATCTCGCTTCGATCGTCGCAGGCCCATCACACCATCTTGATCCTCATCATCCAGGCTTCCAGCTCTCTGTGAGCAAACATGAGTCGTTTTCTGCTACTTGTTTTATATATAAAGACGAACGCAGAGAATATGCCATCATGGGTGAATCTTCCTTTTTTTCTTAGAAGATTCATTGACTTGTTATTCAAGAAATCAATTTTTTGCTGATGAATCATCAAGTCAGTGTTGATGATTATGAAGACAAATAAAAAAACACAACAATGATTTGTACTTCTCATTTTCCCCGAAACTAGCAAATTAAAATCTAAAAACAAAGACGAATTTTCTTAATAATTATACAAAAGATATGATGGCCAGTCCTCGACATAGTCAGATGAAACATTGGTTTAACCTCTAAATTTTATAGAGTTAAAACACATATGTTCTATGGTTCCTAAATTATATTAAAATTATTAAAATTTATACAAATATTTATGTCTCCAAAATTTCATGATGGGCCATGTCAATTGAAATCGCCAAAACTTGAATAAGTGGCAAGCCCTATACTATAGAGTAACTATATCGTTTGACTATATGGTTAAAACCGAATCAAATATAAAATAGATGAATGATGGGATTCACCTTATACATCTATAGAACAACCAAAACTGAACTTAAACTCATTAAGTGGATTGTGTATGAATGGAAAATCTTGTTAAATAACTCTATAAACCTCGCCCGCTGTAGTGGTTTTGTCAATGCTTCCGCTAGCTGGTCTTTAGTAGATACATGAGCCACTCGTAGTACACCAGATTGGATGTGGTCACGGATGAAATGATAATCGAGAGCTAGATGTTTCATCCGTGAATGAAACACATGATTAGCACATAAGTATGTCTCACCCACATTGTCACAATAGATAACAGGAGGTGTATGCAACTGCAAGCCAAGTTCCGAGAGTATAGAACATACCCATCGAATTTCGGAAGCTGTGTTGGCGACCGAACGATATTCTGCTTCTGTTGATGACCGAGCAACACCTTTTTGCTTGCGAGAGGACCATGCAATCGGTGTGCTACCCAAGTATATGATGTGGGCATTGGTAGAGAGGAAGTCGTCCTTGTCACCTGCCCAATCAGCGTATGAGAACGCATGTAATGACATTGGCGACGTTTTGCGGAGAAAAATGCCCAAGGAGAGCGTTCCAGCCAGATATCTCAAGACTCGCTTAACCGCCTGCCAATGTATGTATGTGGGACAATGCATAAACTGAGATAACCTGTTTACGGAGAAGGCAAGGTCTGGACGTGTGAGGGAAAGATACTGCAAACTCCCGAGCACTCGACGGTAGGTAGAGGCATCCTTTAATGGTGATTCATCGTGAATCGATAGCTTAGGTGATGCTGCCATCGGTGTAGTAACAGATTTGCTATCCAACATTTGCGTGCGAGTCAACAGATCAACTATGTATTTCCGTTGCATGAGATGTATGCCGTTGGTTGTTCGTGTGACTTCAACTCCCAATAAGTAAGATAAATCAGTTGGTTCCTTCAATGAAAATCGTTGTGCAAGCGTTTCCAGAAACCGCGAGATCAGATGCGGGTTGTTACCAGTGACAATAATGTCGTCCACGTAGACGAGGACATAGAGAACGTCGGCGGATGTGAGATAGATGAACACCGATGTATCTGCGACGGAGTTTACAAAACCATAACTGAGCAGGGACTTCTTGAGTTCGGTATACCAGGCCCTAGGTGTAATACCCTGTTTTCAGAAATATGGTCAACGGGTAGAAGAAAAGTCAACAGGGGCAAAATTGTAATTTTGCCAAACTCGGGGGCAAAATCGTAATTTTTGCCAAAGTTTGAGACGGAAGCCGAGACGGGCCAAATGTTCTTGTTTAAATACATAAAGAACATTTACAAGACTAGAATTGGAAGAAACGGATCAGAAACAGGTTTTTCGGCTTATCGGAGTAAAAACCGAGAAAACCGGGAAAACTTCGGAAATTCATAACCGGAGCTAGGAAACTCCAAATGAAGTGATTCAAGTTGCTAAATTCATCTAAAATCAGGGAGAATCCGATTCTGGAGGTTTTGGGATTTATGGGAATGGGGAAGGATTTTCTAAAACAATTATCGCGAAACCGAGGAAACCGAGAAGAAATTGAAGAAGGGTTTAGAAAGAGTGTTGGGCCGGTTTTTGGGCTGATTCTTGTGGATAAGAAGCCACTCCAGAGACAGTTGTCTCACCACCAGGTCGCCAGCCTCTCCCCTTGAGGTGTCACATACATATGAAGAGGTGGCATGTTAAGCCTTATCCACCTCTTACACAAAACTTCATTTTTGAGAATCCCTCTCTCTCTCTAGCCTCACCCACGACCAGAAGCTCTCTCTTCTCTCTAAAATCATCTGAAAAACCCAGAAAAAGTCTTTGAATCTTCATGGAACCTCAAGAACATTCAAAGAGTTCTTGAGTGTTCATAAGACCTTCAATCACCAAAAACTTCATAACTCTCTCAATATAAACCATAATCCACTTCTGCAAAGCCCAGTGGATTCCTCTCCTCCACCTCTACAACCGCCATCCAGCCAATCAGAACCGCCGTCGCCGGAGGTCGCCGGAATCTGGCCGGAGATCAGCCGCGGTTAGGGTTTGGGTGTATCTCTCTCATCCTTCATCAGATCTGGGCGTTTTGAAGCCATGGGTGCATAGATCTGCTCTTTCCGATCAGTTTGATGGGTAGATCGTCACATGAGTCGCCGGAAAAAGGGGTGAACCGGCCGGTCAACGCCGGACCACCGCCGGTCAACGCCGGAGAAGTCGCCGGAATTCTCCCTCCACCGTCTCTCTCCTCCGCCGGTTCACTGTGGGTGGTTTAGCATCAGTTTGGTTCACAAATTGGGTTGGTTTAGGCTTGGTCAAGCCTTGGTCAACAGTGGGTTAAACCGGTCAACGGTTTGACTTAAACCGGTTTAACCTAACCGGTTCAATTTAGACCGGTTCAGATGGTTTGTTTCGATTGAGGTGGTTCAGTTGGTTCAGATTGAGTCAACCGGTTCAAGATTGGTCAAGGTCAAAGTCAACGGTCAATGGTCAACGGTCAACCGGGGTCAAAGTCAACGCCATGGTCAACGCCGGTCAATGCGTTGACTCCGGCCAGATTATGATTTGCGGTTCGTGTACGGGTGTTCGGGAAGCCTCGGAGTTTATATTCGGGTATTCGGGAGGTTCGGGTTTAGTTCGGGGTCTCGGGAAGTCGTATCCGCATCCGTGCCGTTCATTCCGACCAATCACGGTGAGTCGGCTCATACACCGTAGATGAAGCATATAGACCGGAAAATGAGAAACCGTAGAGCTAGGGTTTGCATACCCAAATGTGATTTGATTGTGAATGAGACTTGAATTTGGTGATTAACGATAAACCGGTTAAGGTTTAAGACGCATGTTAGGGTTGTGGAAATTGAACGGATTAAACCTGTTGTGTGACGTTAGGTTGGTAGTGACGTTGATTGTTGCATGCATATAGTCCTGGCATGATAGGGCTGTATATGCATATATACGTATGTAAAGGACGATATCGAACGAATCTAAGTATGGGAATTGAGACGGTGTTAAAAGATGGAATTAAGCCTAACAAGCGTATGATGTATGATTCGATATCGGGGTTGAGTTGAACGTTAAAGAAAAGTGAATGAATTAAGTAAATGAAAGATGAGACGTCGGGGAGTTTAGTAAGCTACTAGCTCTAAACCGACGGATCGGGAATTGAATAAAAGAGATTCGGGGGAGGTTAAGAAAAGGGAATGTGATGTGTAAAGCATGTGATTGGTGATGGGCCGTCTACGGATTAGCAATCCGCTAATCCAAGGTAGCGGACTTGATTGGGTTAAAAGTGGACGTTAATGAGATATAGGCCGTCTACGGGTTAGCAATCCGCTAATCCATGGTAGCGGACGTGAATTGGTTAAAAGACACTGGAAACCCTAATAGGCCGGGTTATGTGATGATTGTGTGGTTGTGTTGTTGTTGTTGAGCTTTTTGTGCAGGCCTATTAGATCGTCTCGGTGTTGGGCCGAGCGATCCGTGTTGTTACTTAACTTGGTCACGGGACCGGTTAAGTCGTGGTTGCTGACTCGGTGTGGTGCCGAGTCAGAGCGGTGGTGTTGGTGTGTGTGTGTGTGTAGACTTGCGGGACGTGGTGTGTTGAGATTGTTGTTGAGTAATGATGGAGTATGATTGCTAGAGTCCGAGCGAGTCTGCGTGTTTACTTTTATGCACTAGGACTCTAGGGTGCGTTAGATCCCGCAAGTCTAGGTGTTTGGTTACGTTCCGGTACTTCCGACCCGATTGGATCCTCGGGTAGCTACCTGATCAGACACGTGACTTCGGGCAGTGGGTCTGGTTATGGTGTTAACCTACTGGGTGATGCCGGTAGGTGTGTGATTCGGAGAACACGGGGTCATGTCCTAGGGCCGAATCGCATGGAAACTCGGGTTGCCGGGGGTAACCGGAGTCACTGCGTATCGATGGGCTGAGAACAGTGTCCTAGCCGTTGGACTTCGTGTTGACGTCTAGGAGTCGTGGGGTTAGTTACCATGTTGGTGACAATGAGAACCCCTGGAAGTTACCGAGATCGTAAGGGCCCTGTGTTGTGTTTGGATTGTTGGTGTTGCGCGATAGTTAGATCGAGTTCCAATCGAGAGCATGTGCCGCAGTGTTCTCGACTCCCTTGGTTACTCTTGTGTTGGTGACGGTGTTGGTATTTGAATACTGGGGTGGTATGGGTTCGACACGACGTGGTAGTGCGTGATCGACCGTTTATTGTATTGATTGTTGTTTTGGGATTTTGGGGACGAGAATTTGTAGATGCTAGATAGACTAGCAGCCGTAGTGGGGAGCCGTTGTTGGAAGTTTTGGTTTATCCTGATTCAATTCTCATATTGATATCAACCTAAACAAGCATTAGATCTAGGTGTTCTTATTTAGAAACATTAGATCTCACCTTTTACCTGTTTGTTTGCAGCGGAATTGATGAACAGGTCAATGATCAGGGAGATACACCGAGAGATGGATCCTCCAAAGGCTCACACACGCAATCACAGGAAAACGGCTGCTAGACCACCAGGAGGCTGGCGCAGAGAGAGAGAGGAGAAAATCGGCTGGGTATTAGGGTTGTTAGGAAGAGAGTTGGCTTTTGTCATTAAAAGCCTTCTCTTTCCCTTTTGGGCTTTTGGGCCCAATCTGATTAAATCCCATTTAATCAGACCCATTAATCTTTCTCTCTTAGTACGACAAATGCCTAGCACTTTTGTCGTACTTCTGCTAAGCCGTTCCAACATTATTTCCTGCTTGCTTAAGCGTGTGACCCATATGGGATCATACAATAAAGGCAATAAGTCCAAGACTTATAGATCATGAGCGGACTCTAGCAAGCCATCATGACCCCCAGCATTGTATGACTTTATGTCTGATCACTGACATACTCTTACGTTATAGAGACAGTACAGAGATTGCTGGACACAATTCCAACAATCTCCCACTTGAACTGGAATCTCTGTATTCATAATCCCTTTCGTCTCAATATCTCGATTAGTCATAAGGCAAGATTAGTGTCATCCTTATAAAGCCTAATCTTGTTCATCAGACTCTGATTTGATACTGACAATACAAACGACTCGGGAAAGTCCGTTTGAGCATGGCCATGCGTTTTCCAGTATTCAAATCTCCGATTGGCCTAGAGATATTCACTCCATTTATATTGGAGGGACAAATCCCATCTTGTTCCATCACTGTAAACTACTCATTTCATAATGCACCCAAACAAGGTCCTTATAGCTATCATAGAATGATAGCGTTAGACAATGATCAAAGTACATCAGTCCATGTGCAGTCACATGCATGCGAACTCAGGTCTAAGGACTATACTCTATAGTCGTAGTAAGAATCTCTTATGACACAGATATAAATATCCTGAAGAGTTCTTATAAGCGGGTCTTGTCCGGTCGTATGTTCCCCAACATACACCTATGTACTGACTTTGATGCCGCGCATCCATGACACACTAAGACTTTGTCATAAGTCACGTACCAATCCAGTCTCACACGGTTGTTGGTGTTCCAATTTCAACAACCTTCGACTAGGGACAGGATGATATAAACCATCTATCAAATATAGGGTCTTATGATCAAGCTAAATGACTTTGATGACTCAAGATCAAGTCATTTACTTCGATGACCTATAAAATGGTTCATTTCATTTTGGAACGATTATTTCATCACAGTTAAAATAATCTTGAAATAATAATTTCATTAAACATCATTATATGTTTTACAAGAACATATCAATAACTAAATAAAGCCCTTTACTAACTCCCACTGAAATTAAGACTACATCTTAATTTCACTTATCCTACAGCAGTAGTCCGCGACTCGTGCTTAGGCTCAAGGAGTGGCTTCGTTAATAGATTAGCAACGTTCTCATATGTTGAAACTTGCTGATCTACTTAACATCTCTGTCATTTATCTTACGGAATAGGTTATTCCACTAAGTGTTTGGATCTTTGATGTGCAGCTAGTCTCATCTAAGCTGGGAATCACATCGAGTTCAGTGATGAACTATTCTTTCCAAACAACCTCTTTCGCCGCTTCCCAAGCTGCGAATCATTCAGTTTAAGTCATGGAGTCAGCAACAGTGCCGTGCACCGCCAGACAGACATAAGACATATCCGGACTGTGACTGGAAATCATCTTTGTCTGTTGGAAACTTGCCTTTCAGACTCTATCGACTTGTAGCACCTCACTTTCTTCGTAACTCTAGAATTTATCCTTAGTATTCCTAAAATACTTTAGGATATTCTTTACGGCAATCCAGTGATTCTTTGCTGGATTTGACTGGTCTTTACTTGTCTTGCTTAACATTAAAGCAACATCAAACAAGTACGTTTCATGGCATACATGATAGATCCAATTGCCGACGCATATGGAATCTCATCCATGCATTTAAGCTCAGCAGTTATCGTAGGATACTGTATCTTGCTTAACTTAATGCCATGTGACATTGGCATAAAACCCTTCTTGGATTGCTCAAAATGTGTAGGACTTTGTCAATTTAAGAATCCTGACTTTGTCCTACCAGCTCTTTTGGATCTCTATCTTTAGATCCAAAATCCAAGAACTACGTGGCTTTACCCATGTCATTCATTTAAACCAACTCCCAAGCTAGTCCTTTACCGACTACAGCGTTGGGACGTTATATCCGAGAATCAGTATGTCATCGACATACACTTTGAGAAATGCAATATCGCTCCCACTAATCTATTAGTAAACACACAGTTCCGCTTCGTTCCTGTTCAAGTCAAAACCTTGACTACTTCAACAGAACGAAGATTCCAACTCCGATATGTTAGCTTCCATCCATGAATGGATCGATGAAGCCAACTTACACAAAATGTAATTCTTCGGAGTCTGGGCTCACTTTCGCTTCCTAGGATTTCGCAGATTCGTCGCTTTCAATGATCATCAGATCATGCGAACATTCAATGATCATCAGGCTGAACTAATGACGAGAATTCTTTCTCGGATTAGTGACTGATTCTTTCATATCTGCGAACTTCAGGCTCCACAGGTGTAGATTCTACAGAAATCTGTAAATCCTTCTGCTGCTCTCCCTCAATAGGTTAAGCAGCCTCCTGTATTTCTCGAATTTCTTCGAGTTGTACTTTTACTCCCACTGTTCTTCTTGGAAAGTAACTTCCCTTCTTAGAAAACAGAATGGTCGTAAAATTACTTTTTACTCCCACTGTTCTTCTTGGAAAGTAATTTCCCTTCTTAGAAAACAGAATGGTCGTAAAAGTACCGAGCCTTGGTTTCCCTAAGAAAACTTCGAGTTATACTTTTACTCCCACTGTTCTTCTTGGAAAATAACTTCCCTTCTTAGAAAACAGATTGGACGTAAAATAACAAGCCTTAGTTTCTCTAGGACAACCAGCGAAGTAGCAAAACTACAAATACTCAGTAAAGACAAATTTGGATCGATTCCAATCCACATTTACGTGGTGTCTTTCAACTGATATTTGTGGAACTATTTCAGTGTAAACTTAGATATTTTAGAGCGTTATTCTTAAATAATATCATGGAAGATTCGTGTGACTCATCTTTAATCATTTCTAATAAGATCTGATTCTTTCTCACAGAAACACCTTCAGGTTTTCAGGAGAAATGAGCTGTGAAACGATTTCACACTCATTAAGATGATCACACAATCAATGACTTAAGTATTCTCACTCGTGATTTAATCCAGAGTCTTAATACTTTTGTCACTCAGATCTTATACTTCATTCTGGAACTCTTTCGACCATGTCAAAGAATTCCGACTTGTGTCTCATCAAATGAACACAGTCACACTCACTGAAGTAATCAGTAGAGACAATGAAGTACAGGAAATTTTCTCTGGCATTACTGCTCATTGGGCCACATACATCAGTATGTTCCAGGTTCAATAAGCCTTTGGGCCTTTCTCTAGCTCGGCTAAGATAGGCCCTTTACCCTTTTGGTCTAGTAAACAGAATTCAAGTCTCATAAGATATTTTTATCAAATGAGCCCAAACGTCCATGACTATGGGATTTCTGAATCCGACTTACTCTATGTGACCAAGGCTTTATGCCAAGAAAATCAGGTTTAATTCATCAGATTTAAACCAATTCGATATTTATGTTACATTTAGGCACTCTTTGGTTTAAGATATAAAACCCATTCCATGAATAGGGTGCTACAATTAATATTTCATTAAGATCAAAAGAACAAAACTTGTCTTTTATCAAAATGAAAAACATTCAAATTCTTACAAGAAAATGAAAGACAACTCTGCTTAAAGCAGGTACATTGTAGCAATTACTTAATACAAAACCAAGCCTCAAAGGGATCTATAAGTGAAAAACCCTACGACTGAGGCAGCATCCCAAGCTCCTTCCAGACATGTAGTTTCACTTGCCCTTCAATCAACGTTCTACTGTTGCTTAGGCTCTGCATATTATCACAAATATCAGTGCCACAACCAGTATCTAATACCTTTAAGGTAGAACTTGAAGTAATAACATGAATACCTGAGGAAGTAGTCTCATACATCGATTTTAACTCCTCATCATCTTCCATGAATTTAATGCAATTTCTCTTCCAATGCCCTGTCTCCTTACAGTAGCAGCACTTACCAACGTAAGAGGTATCTGACTTGAGCTCAGAAGACACACGCTTGCCATGATTCAAAATCTGGACAACTTTGTCTTCACCCTTGTCAGTACTAGGTTTCATAAACCTACCCTTCACGTTTGGCTCAACCATCTTGAGCATATCATGCAGTTCAGTCAGCGTCTTCGTTAAGCCTTTCTTGATATAGTTCCTTCTGAACTTATCATAGCTTGACGGCAGTGACTGCAGAATGATTTCAGTTGCCAATTCTTGGCCAACTGGATAATCCAGTTTCCTCAGGTTATCTATATAACCTATCATTTTACTGATATGAGGACTTACTGGATGATCATCTGGTAGCTTGCAGCTAGTGAGAGACTTAACCAACTGGTATCTCTCCACACGTATCTGCTCCTGAAATTTCAATTTCAGGCTGCTGATCATCTCTATTGGCGACTCCATGTTCTCATATTGCTCCCGCAAGTCTGAGTCCATGGTAGCCAATATCAGACCACGCACATCTACCGCATCATTATAATGCTTATTCCAAGCATTATATACTGCATGGGAGGCATTGGACCCGATTCTTACGGGGAGAGCTCTCTCAAGGACATAGTCCTTTCTCTCCTGTCTGAGGACTAGCCTCAGGTTCCGCGACCAAGTCAAGAAATTTGATCCGTTCAGCTTGTCCATCTCAAGGACAGACCGGATCGAGAAAGTGTTTTGATTGTTTGTGCTAGTCATAACTGAAATTTAAGATAAAAGGATTTTAGTTAATATGTTCAATGTGATTAATCTCGTATTAAAATTAATATGATTAATCACGCATTATATTCAATAACATTAGTTACCCTCAATAGAATATAATGATTCCAAGATCCACATATAACTAGGATTAAAGTGGGCCACTGGCCGTCACCCAACCTTAGCTTATATCGGTAAGCCCTATATCGGCTAATTATATCCGTGATATAACTCTTGGTTGTGAATCTGGGCCCGAGGCCCAATCCACTCTGATGTCTCAAGGCCCGGGACTCCCGATGGCCTAGTCAAGAAAACCGGACTATACAGTCATGTAATCATTAATGTCTGGGACTCCCAATGACATTTATGAATCACAAACCGTCTTACCCACGCAAAAACAGACATCCTCACACTGTAAGGCCATGAATGCAATTGAATGGGCTTTGACAGCTGACATAGCCTGGACAAGACATCCAACGCTTGATATTATTTGAGGTTCGTAGGTTTATTAAAATCATTCCCAAAATAGAAGATTACTATTTCGGGAAACTTTCTATTTATGGAAACCTACTATTTTTAGAAACTTTCTAAAATTGGAAACTTTCTAAAACCGGAAACTTTCTAACTTTAGAAACTTCTTGAAATCCAAAACCCGCAAATTCAGAAACTTCTATTTTAAGAAACTTTCTAATTATAAAATTTCGGAAACTTTAATTTAAAACGACTTTATAATTTTATAAAATAGTTTTTAAATTAATCTGAAGAAAGACTCAATTAATGGCCCAATTGTTTTAACTTCTTGGCCCGAGGCCCAAGAATTGGTCCATGTCCAAGACATGACCCAATTGTCCAATTAATTGACATAACCGGTCTGGTTCATTAAAACTGGTCTAACCAAGTTCTAATTACTACGATGACCACAATTGTCAACCGGTTATTTACTAAACCGGAATTTCTCAATTTATTTGGTCCAACCAAATCAAATTAGAAATTCCTGGTTTAGGCACTAAATCCAATATTTCTTTCGACATTGGATTTCTTATTCCGGTTTAACCAGATTTAATAAAATTATTAAAATCTGTTTATTAAACCAGAATGATGATTTTAATCAAGTTTTGAACCGAGCCACCAAACCGAAATCGAACCGGTCACGAACCATCCATGGCCGTGACCTAATCCACACGATCACAGCCGACCAGCCGCGTTCAATCCACGATCCACGGACGGCCGAGCCTCACGTGATCGGGATGCAGCTGGACGGGACGAGCTCGGGACGTTCGGGCGGGACGGTCGGGACGGCACTCGGCCTCGATCACGCGGGACAGCCGGGACGAGCAAGCCGCGATCGTCCAAGCCAAGCTTCACGATCGGGATGCTCGGGTCGATCACTTCCAACGATCGCCAAGCGATCGGGATCGATCCATCCGGCCGGCCAACATCTCGGCCATTCGATCCAACCGGCCAAGCCGATCGGATTTCACTCGGCCGATCACAAACCTGAGTCATATAGCTCAGTTTGCGATCTGTTCTTGTGTGTTTAGAGTTCAATTCTGATTCTTAACTGTTTTATCTTATCAGTAATTGATTCAAAAACAATTCTAAGCAGATTAAACAACCTAAACAATGAATCTAAAACAAGAAACCTAAGAACCAATGGCTCTGATACCACTGTTGGAAGTTTTGGTTTATCCTGATTCAATTCTCATATTGATATCAACCTAAACAAGCATTAGATCTAGGTGTTCTTATTTAGAAACATTAGATCTCACCTTTTACCTGTTTGTTTGCAGCGGAATTGATGAACAGGTCAATGATCAGGGAGATACACCGAGAGATGGATCCTCCAAAGGCTCACACACGCAATCACAGGAAAACGGCTGCTAGACCACCAGGAGGCTGGCGCAGAGAGAGAGAGGAGAAAATCGGCTGGGTATTAGGGTTGTTAGGAAGAGAGTTGGCTTTTGTCATTAAAAGCCTTCTCTTTCCCTTTTGGGCTTTTGGGCCCAATCTGATTAAATCCCATTTAATCAGACCCATTAATCTTTCTCTCTTAGTACGACAAATGCCTAGCACTTTTGTCGTACTTCTGCTAAGCCGTTCCAACATTATTTCCTGCTTGCTTAAGCGTGTGACCCATATGGGATCATACAATAAAGGCAATAAGTCCAAGACTTATAGATCATGAGCGGACTCTAGCAAGCCATCATGACCCCCAGCATTGTATGACTTTATGTCTGATCACTGACATACTCTTACATTATAGAGACAGTACAGAGATTGCTGGACACAATTCCAACAGCCGTCTCGCTGGGTGATCTTAGATCGCTCATTAGACTCTTTTTGTGGTTTTCAGGTTTAGCAGCGGCGGACGTAGGAGATCCTCGGTGTAGTCTCGGGATTGCTTGTGGCGGGATTTTGATTCGACGGTTTTTGAGATTTTATTTCGGTTCGGCTTTTGGTACCATTTAGTACCATTATGTGTTGCAACACGATGATCGTTTTTATTAATGCAATTGTTTTGTAAAGACTATTAAACGTTGTATGTAACGTTTGATTACTCAGAAATGAATATGTTTCCCTGATATGGTGTTTAGTCCGAACCGACACAACTCACAGAAATGGTACGAGTTGCAAAGCTTTGTATCATGAAAGTGAGGATAGCGGGGTCAAAGACGGGTTAGTGCGAGCCTTTGTCTCAAACCGATCTGTCTCTGGCTTTGTCTTGTGACAAACCTTTTCTGTTTGACTTGCTCGGGTTCGACTTGGTCATGTTCTTGTTTGATTGTTGACCGGTCAGCTCGTCGGTCAGCGGATAATGGGAAAGGGGCGTTGCACTAGGGGCCTGTTTAAGGCCGTATAGCGCCTTCCGCAGCCTCCATACATACGTGATTGTCTGTGTCAAGATATCCTGGCGGTTGCGTAACATAGACTTCATCTTCCAGAGTTCCTTGTAAAAAGGCATTATTGATGTCTAGTTGTTTATGTGCCATGATTTCGTCACTGCAATCTGCAACACAAGACGAATCGTTATGGATTTAACAACAGGGCTGAAAGTTTCGGCCTAATCAACGCCATACTGTTGGTTGAAAGCCCGTGCTACTAATCGAGCTTTGTAGCGGTTTATCGATCCATCAGGTTTGTACTTGATGGTGAATATCCATTTTGTTGCAATGACGTTGTGAGTCGCAGGTGGAGGAACAAGCTCGAATGTCTGATTTCTGATCTGAGCATTGATTTCCTCGGTACATGCATTTCTCCAATGTGCAGTACGCATAGCCTGGTTCACGGTTTTAGGCGTGGTAGTGAGGAAGGTTTCATCGGTGGTTGGTTTAGTGATGGCTGAGAGTGTGAGATTTTTAATAGGTTTTGTGATGTTATTCTTTTCTGGGTTTTCATCTGGTGAGAGTTTTTGGTTGGTGGTGGGCGTGTGGCTTTAACAGTCGGAGGTTTTGGGTTTATAGGTGCGGTTTCAGCAGGTGCTATGGCTTGTTGGGAAGAGGATGGCGTGGGTTCAGTAGGTGGGAGTTGTGTTTCCGGCTATATGGTTTCGACTATTGGGTTTTGGATCGGAGTTGGGTTTGGGAGAGTGGAGTTTCCGGGTAGCTGAGATGGGTGAGGTCCTAAAATAGATGAACCATAAACAATGTTAGTGTGATTCATACCTTCTGTCGCAGATTGGAATTCTGCTTGAGCCGGTAAAGGCTGGTGGTGAAGACCCGAAGACGATGGCGTTGTTGATCTCTGGTGTACGAGTGGCGGTGAGGAGAGGTGTATACGGGTTGGTGTAGCATCATGAACAGGGTCTGGTGAATCTGGTTTGGTTGTTAAACTGATGGTCTGAAATGGGTACTCGGTTTCAACGAAATCAACATGTCGAGAGACATAGATACGACCTGATGGGATGTGGTAACAGAGATAAGCACTCTGGGTGAGTGAGTAGCCAAAGAAAGCACATGGGATTGATTTGTCTTCAAGTTTATTAGCAGTGTACGGTCGCAGCCATGGATAGCACAGACTTCCAAACACCTTGAGCTTAAGGTAGTTAGGTTGTTGTAAAAACAGCCTCTCGTATGGTGATGCGTTGTTCAGAACCGACGTGACCATCCTGTTAATAAGATACACCGCTGCTTGAAAGGCATATGGCAATAGATCTTCGGTACAGAGGACTGATGGAGTAGTGTGAGGCCGGTCTCCACAATATGGCGATGTTTGCGTTCAGCAACACCGTTATGCTCAGGAGTATGCGGCGGGGATGTTAGGTGAGAGATGCCTTGGCTCGTCAGATATGATCGTAATGCTACGAACTCGCCACCATTATCGCTGTAAAGGGTCTTTATCTTCGTTTGGAACCGGTTCTCGACCAAGTTTTTGTATGCAATGAAGGTTTCTTTTACTTGGAATTTTTGTTTAAGTGGGTAAAGCCAAGTGTAACGGGTATAGTGATCGATAAAAACAACATAATATTTGTAATTATCAGTAGATAGGAGTGGAGAAGACCAAACATCAGAGTAAATTGTTTCAAGTGGTGTTGTGGAAGTAAGAGTATTGATATGAAATGGAAGTTTGTGGCTCTTATTAATAAGGCAATGAGAACAAGGAGATAAAGTTTTCTTTGAATCAAAACAGGGTAATGAAAAACGAGAAACAAGCGAAGAAAGAATGGTTGGAGATGGATGTCCTAAACAAGCATGCCAAGAGTTGAGAGATGTTTTTGGTGTAGAGGCAAGGAAAGCTTTCGGGTTAGGTGATCTTGGCCACTCGTACAGCTCATCTTTAACATTTCCGGAGATCAACAAGGCCCCCGTCTTGAGGTCCATCACCTGAAAATGAGAAGGAAAGAAATTCACAGAAACATTATTACGAGTGCATAGTTTGTTAACGGACATGAGATTTCTATGAAGATTGGGTACATAAAGAACATTGGATAATTGAAGAGAGCGAGAGGTAGTAGGTAAGGATGTGAAAACAGTTTGCGTAATTGGAAGCGTGGAGCCATCTGCGATTGTCACCTCCTCTCCTCCTTGGTACATGTTATGCATTGAGAGGTTCTGAAGATCGCTGGTCAGGTGATGAGTTGCACCACTGTCGAGCAGCCAGGTCTGAGATGGATTGGGTGAAGCTGCTGCTAAATTAGCGCGAGGATGCCATGGACCCGTGGAGCTGCTTGATGGACGCTGAGCCGATGACTGATACTGCTGGAGTTGCGTACAGGTCCTTGCACTGTGTCCATGAACACTACACAGTTGACATCTTCCATGATATCCCCTCGGTGCCGATGTATTGGTTGCAGCTGACATTTGGTTTGATTGCCAAGAGCTGTTGGATCGTGAAGACCCGGACCAGTTCGGCTGATTGGGGCGGCTGTTATAGTTCCGATTGTTGCCCCTATAATTGTTGCGGACATGTGCAGCATTCACAGTAACATGTAATGACTCTGTATGAAGTGCCAAGGTCTGAAATTTTACCTCTTGATTGAGAAGTTTCTCATGAACTTATGTGATCGTAGGTGCAGTGTCGCGACCTTCGATCTGATCCACAACTTGTTTGTACTCTTCAGGCAGTCCTTCAAGCACATATTCAATCTGGTCTTCGAGATCAACAGCCTTGCCGAGGAGAGCTAGCTGGTCAAATTGGGTTGTAAAACCCTGCACATATTCATTGATCGACTTCGTACCTTTCTTCCATGCTTTGAGTTGTTGACGTAGTTGTTGTATGTGTCCTCTGCTCGGCTTGGCATAGATGGACATAAGTGTTGTCCAGATTTGTTGAGACGACGTTGTCGTGGACAAGAGCGGTTGTATGTTTGTGGTGATAGCACCGAGTAGCGTGCTATATATGAGCATATCCTGTCTCTTCCATTTGGTAAATGCAGGATTTGGTGAGAGAACATTAGTAACCGTCACAGTCACTGGTGGCGGAGGGATCGAGCCATCGAGGTAGCCCACAAGAGCATATCCATCAAGAAGAGCTCTTACTTAACGATTCCACATCAAGTAATTGGATTTTGTGAGTTTTGTGACATTGGTCATGTTCACATGGAGGATGGCATTTTCATCGGCGTTGAGAATGATTTCATGTGGATTGGCCATGGCAAAGAGAGAAGAAAAACAGGGAAGAAACAGAGAAGAAGGATAGAGAAGAACATAGAAGAAGAGAGAGAGGAGGACTGTAGTTGGCGGCCAAACCGGAAAAAAATTAACTTTAGGTTTTAGGGATCGTTAAGGCTCTGATACCATGTATGAATGGAAACTTAATTCATTCATTAGGAGAATGTTTACAATATATAGTGATTACATTAGGGTAGCTAGGTATATACAAATGACTAATATAGCCTTATACATTCTATATCTACAGATTGAGCTCATTTGAGACCAAACATGTGGGAGTGGGAGTTATATGAAATGGAAATGATTTCTAAAATGTTACATTTTCTTACTAATTTTGATATTCGATTGAATAAACTCTAAGAATATACAGGACAAGATACCAAGTTATTATTAAAAAAATTATATCCAACAAAATAGTAAAATGAGAAAGAGAAAATCGGGAGATGGTGGTAGTGGGTAGTGATGGGAATTTGATTCAAAGCCCGCGGGTTCCGCCCCGCTAGACCCGTCGCGGGGCGGGTGCGGGTCAATTTTTTTTTTTTTTAGTTTCGCGGGGCGGGTGCGGGTTGGAATTTTTTTTGGCAGGGCGATTGCGGGTCGGGAAATTTTACGATGCGGGTTCGCGGGTACCCGCAAATTTTAATTTTTAAAAATTTAAATTTAATATTTTATTAATATTTGTGAATTTTAGTGTTTAAATTTAAAAATAAAATAAAATATATAAAATTTATTGAAAATACTTAGTTTTTTAAATACAAATTATAAATTTACGTTTTTAATGTTAAAATTTTATTAATAAATTTTGTTTTTATTTAAAAAAATATATATAATTAAAAATAATTAATATTTTTAATATTTGCGGGTTACCCGCGGATACCCGCAAAATTAAGCGGGGCGGGTGCTGGTGAAGGTTTTGAATCCGCGGGTTTGGCAGGTCGGATTTTAGCGGATCAAAATTTTACTTAACCCGCCGCGGATCGGGTTCGCGGGTCGCGGATTGACCCGATTCCCAGCACTAGTAGTGGGTTTGAAGGCATCTTGCTTATTTATATCCTTCAAGGGAACAGAAGTGGTCAACATACGTCATAGGTGACGTTTTCTGCCATGTTTAGTCATATTTTAAACATAATAAAACAAGAACTAAACAATTAAAAGTAATTAACTAATTGTTTAGTAAACTTATTGGTGAATTAAAAGATAGACTATGGAGTATAGAGACTTTTCATCTTTGTATTGTCACTTATTTTATATAGTTTGGCATTATTCATTGCCAAATGAATGAATGACTACATCAAATATTCGTTTTTTGGAAAACTTAAGATTAATTGTTCATCTAAAGATTACTTAGTTATATTATACGAAAGTCCCTACTATACAACACTAAAATGTTGTAAGTATTTGCGAGTTTACAATATAAAACACTAGAATAAACAATTAATCCAGACACAAAATAAAAATATTACTTCATATATATTGCCCATAATTCTTGATTAGAGACCGGTGCCACCAGTCTTTACTCTGTCTATGATGGAACTCCCATATGCGAAGATGAAGATATGATTGAAACTACCGGTAAACCAAAAATAACAAAATGTTTTGATGAAGATATATAATATGTTTATAAAATTTTCTATTATGGATTTATAAAATATAAAATATAAACCCATTATGTAAACATAATTTTTATAAATCAAAAAATATAATGGATCTTAAAATTATAAAATTCAAATAGAAATTTGGATGGTTTTAATTGGTAAATTATGGAGTTGGAGAAAAAGCTTTGGAAGCTAAAAAAAGTTGTATAAAACATCCGGAATCTGACGCGTGTACCAGTATGGCGGGTAATTGGTTAATAATAAACCGTTAAAAAGGAAAAAATCAAAAGGTGTTATGAATAATAATATGGATGCCCATTATAAGGCCCATCTCGTAGTAGCTTCTAGAATTACTTGTACTCTAGGTTTTACTTGGTCTCCAAGTCCTTGTACTCCTATATAAAGGAGCCTTCATTCATTGGAATAATCATCACCAATTCTTCTATCTCTCTTCTTTTCACAACACGTTATCAGCACGATAGTCTCTCTCTTCCTATTTTCTTACACCGAAAAGGTGAGATTTAGTTTATGTTTAGTTTATGTCTTATTCTGGGATGATAAAGGATGTCTTCTCTGAATATCGTTATGATAGGCTATGCCTTCACGATTATGATCTCTGATCTTATTCATAATAGAGATGATTGTCAATACTTATCTAGAATAACAATTTATTGATATTTTTCATGATTTAATCATGTATTTAAACCATGTTTATTATCGATTCATGGTTTATCTTAATGGATTCAATTCTATATTTTTGCTTGTGTTCAATAACTTCGAGTTGTTATATCTTTTTTGATTTGATTATTTCATTGTTTTAATGTTTCTTATAAGTAAAAGATTTTGTTTCATTGTGTTTCCAAAATTTTAGATTCTGATTTAAGGAAAATATTTAAGTTTCTATTCTTAAATATCAATATATTCCCTTTTATTTTAAGGAAAATATTTAAGTTTCTATTTTTCCTTTTTGCTTTCAAGAAATCATATCCTCACCAGAAGTGAGAAAATAATGATGGTAGCAATATGTGATGATGAAAGAAATTTGTGTGAGTACAATGTCAAGTTTTATAAAGATTATTGACAGCTCTAGAAGAGCGAATTGCCTATGGGAACGCAATTTGAAATCATTAATGCGTTATATTTTCCCAAGTCTCAAAGGTCAAAAGAATCTAAGATACACATGACCTAAGTTGGGTATGTTGTTGATTTCGTGGGATTCAATTCGAGATAGATGAACCTGGAGTGTTACTATCTCGAGGGGGAGAACTAGAGAATCCCACATCCATTCTAAGTACTAAGTGGAACATCATGAAGATTATGTTCAAACTGAAAATAGACTTGATGAATCATTTATAAAGAAATCCAAAGGGATTTTAAATTTAATCATGTTGAGACAATAAGGGAAATGTTGAATGCCTTCAACAGAAGTAATACCCGAGGCAATAAATGTATTTTGGAGAAAATACATGCATTATCTATTGAATTGTACTACACTACTACACACATATTATTAAAATGGAGATAAATGTTATGGTAAACCAGAAGTTTACTGAAAGTTTAATTTTTGGCAAACCGGTTATGCCATTCCGGTTTTGTAATGATGCGACATTCATTGAAGAACCAGAGATTCTTGTGAATGATCTGCTATATGCTGCTTGCTCACAAGGCAATACGATAAAACGATTTCACCAGCCAAAATAGATTTGGAATCTATTTAATTTATGCAAAGTATACAAGGAAATGTTTGTGGGCTTGATCACCCACTGGTGGACTGATCATCCACCATATGTTTATATATTAACACATCGATAAGATTGTCGTATGTATGTATCCTTGTCATAAATCCGCAACTTAAAGTGTGCGATACTAATTGGTAATACTGGTGAAACTGAGCAGCATTGATTCGCATATAGCCAAAGAGTAAAATAGCTCTCCCCATCAAATTGGTTTTGGGTCAGGAACCATAAATCCCCATCTAGAGAAGTTGGATAAGTGGCTCCACCACAATACAAAAGATGGGACCTCAAAGGAGGTTATAAATATATGTTGGATATGATTCTCCATTGATGATTAGACTCTTTTAATGAGTCAATTTATCCAACTTTAGGGAGAGAAAATAAACAGCTGGAAAAGAAATGAATTATCTATGATCCTCGTACTAAAGAGCGTGAATAGAAGTCCAAATGAATGTACGAAAGATAATTCAAGTAGATTGGTTAAGAAATTTGTTACCAGATGATTCAACTGGCCCTAATAGAGTGACAAAGTCACATACCAGCTGTAAATGCTCCAGTTAAATTGGATGTCCCAGAAGGACAGTATCAAACTGCTAGTGAGTCTAAAGAGCGCTTGAAGCGTGATAGACCTATCGGTTCCAAAGATAAGAATCCTCGAAAAAGAAAAGGAGCATGAATGAGAATGGCAGTACCGAGGAATGAAATATTAAAGATCTCGAGAAGAGATGATAAACATGACAAGAAAGAAATTCAGGTACCTGAGAATATGAAAATCTCAAATAACTATGTCATGTCTTGAATAATATGGAACCGATATCAAATCGACGTCGTTAATAATTATGCATGCAGTATAGCAGTTGATGAGAATGAGGATCATAAGACATCTATTGAAGAGTGTACACAAAGAAGTGATTGGCCAAAATGGAAGGAAGCAATAGATGCAGAATTAAAATCTCTCGCTAAAAGAGAAGTATTTGGACCAGTAGTCCGTACACCTAAAGGTGTAAAACCAGTAGGACATAAATGGGTCTTTGTACGAAAGAGGAATGAAAATGGAGAAATTGTGAGGTATAAAGCACGTTTAGTCGCACAAGGATTCTCACAAAGACCTGGAATTGATTATGAAGAGACTTACTCTCCTGTGGTGGATGCAACTACTTTCAGGTTCCTTATTAGTCTGGCGATAAAAGAAGGACTTGATTTACGTTTAATGGATGTAGTGACAGCCTACTTATATGGACCATTGGAAAATGACATTTATATGAAAGTCCCAGCAGGATTTAAACTACCTGAAGTAGTAAATTCGAATTCCCGAGAACAATACTGCATAAAACTAAATCGATCTCTTTATGGACTAAAACAGTCAGGGCGTATGTGGTATAATCGCCTTAGTGAATACTTGTTAAGAGAAGGCTACAAGAATGACCGTGTTAGTCCATGCATCTTTATAAAGAGATTTGAGAAAGGATTTGTGATAATTGCAGTATATGTTGATGATTTAAATATTATTGGAACTCCTGCAGAGATTTCATATACAGTGGAGTATTTGAAGAAAGAATTTGAGATGAAAGATCTTGGGAAAACAAAATTTTGTTTGGGACTACAAATTGAACATGTAAAGAATGGAATTCTAGTACATCAAGAAACATACACAGAAAATGTGCTCAAAAAGTTCTATATGGATAAAGCACACCCCTTGAGTAGTCCAATGATTGTAAGATCACTTGATGTGTCAAAGGATCCATTCCGTCCTCGAGAAAACAATGAAGAGGTTCTTGGCCCTGAAGTACCATACTTAAGTGCAATAGGAGCATTAATGTACCTTGCTAGTCACACAAGACCAGATATATCATTTTCGGTGAATTTGTTAGCAAGGTTTAGCTCATGCCCAACTCAAAGGCATTGGAATGGGATTAAGCATATACTTCGTTACCTCCAAGGTACAAAAGACATGGGCTTATTCTTTTCTAACTTATCCAAGGAAGGCCTAATTGGTTTTGCAGACGCAGGATACTTATCCGATCCACATACTGCTAAATCGCAAACAGGATATGTGTTCACTTGCGGAGGTACTGCCATTTCTTGGCGATCTATGAAGCAAACTCTCACCGCTACTTCTTCTAACCATGCAGAGATTTTAGCCATCCATGAAGCTAGTCGCGAGTGTGTATGGTTAAGATCTGTCGTTCATCATATAAAAGAAGATTGTGGTATTTCTGGAGGGAAAGAAGCTCCAACAATTATGTATGAAGACAATGCAGCATGCATCGCACAACTCAAAGACGGATACATTAAAGGTGATAGAACAAAGCACATTCTACCAAAATTCTTCTTCACACACGATCTACAGAAGAACGGCGATATACATGTTCTACAGATCCGTTCGAGCGATAATTTGGCTGACTTATTTACAAAGGCGCTACCTACTTCTACTTTCAAGAAGTTAGTTCATCAGATCGGGCTACGCCGTCTCAAAGATCTCGACACGTGTACTCAAGAGGGGGAGTAATTGTGTGTTGCACTCTTTTTCCCTTAACCATGGTTTTTCCCATTGGGTTTTCCTGGTAAGGTTTTTAATGAGGCAACATCTTAAACGCATTACGAACCATTCCATTATAATGGACATCCAAGGGGGAGTGTTATGAATAATAATATGGATGCCCATTATAAGGCCCATCTCGTAGTAGCTTCTAGAATTACTTGTACTCTAGGTTTTACTTGGTCTCCAAGTCCTTGTACTCCTATATAAAGGAGCCTTCATTCATTGGAATAATCATCACCAATTCTTCTATCTCTCTTCTTTTCACAACAAAAGGTAATTATTCAAAGTACGAGGTCAAGCCTCTAGCCAGTCTTGTTACCGTAACGGTACGGGCATGCGCCTTCACGCTCCGTCCCAGCCTTTAAAAGCCAACACATTCATGACTTATCCTGTAATTAATATTCTTCATCCACGAACGCAAATGGTTTAGTACGTTCAGGAAAGTAAAAAAGTATTTGTAATTATAACTTATAAAGTATGCTTATATTACTTATTAAAATACCCAGATCAATAAAATTTACTAGTATTTCTTATTGTTTTAAGAACCACATTTCTATTTTATTTGGCAGTTTTCTAGATGTTAAATAATACTTATTGGATGGTTTTTTTTTTTATTATCACCGGAAACACAGCACATTATTTAGCTTGAAAGTTGAAACACACCAAAGTATTATGAAAGTAAGAATTCAAATTGATATTAACTTTTTCCAGTTATACATGAACATAAAGAGAAAGAGTGGAGATTGTCATCAGACTTGTCTAGAGATTAAAAACTTAGTTGTAGATTGATTTTTCTTTTATCAATTTGGTGCAAATAAATAAAAAATAATCAGTGCTGATCATTTCGATCTTGACTTACATCAAAACATGTGTAACTAAACAATTTTGCTTTTTTTTTAAATGTACTCTTACATACAGATTTACAGTTGGTTATACAATGTTTTGTCTATTCTATAAAAAAAAAAATCAAAAATTTCTAGACATATTAATTAAAATAAAAACAAATGATTAAAAAATAAGAAATGGGACATTTTCATAAAATCAAATTTCTCTCTCTTCTCTTTTCTCTTACTAGGCGAAATTAAAAGAGAATTTCCATCTTTTTCGGCCACCGGCATTCTGTCGGTGGTCCGGTTGTTTATATGTTCATACTTTTTGTTTTGCTACGGATTATCCGCCTAATAATGCTTCGATCAAGTCTTCTGCCGTTTTTTTTGTATGAGTATTGGGCGCTTGATCGACTGTCTGCTTCCGGTTGTTTCACCGGACTCGGTTTTTGTTTTCTTTCCGGACACTTGGTCCGTCTTTCAGATCTAAGCCGGTTTGGAGTGTTTCGATGGTCAGTCGACTCTTCCTTCTATTCGATCTACTTGTTGAGTGGGCATAAGTTTCTAGCCTGTGTATCCCCTGCATGTTGACGCGGCGTGTATCGTCGGAACCAGAAAGCTTAGAAACACATCTCTGAGGTCAATAAATTGGATCTCTTTGGCGGTTATCATCTCTCGGTGCTCCGGTGGATTGGTGATTGAAGATTTCATCCTATCTAGCTTGTTGTCATCGTTTTTCATCCAGGAGTTAGATCGGCAGAGCGATTGTCATGATTTCGAGCTATCCATCGTCGTTGGTAAACCGCGGCTACGCCGGCGGCGATGTGCATGACGGTTTCACTGTGCAGTCGATGCGTGTCAGTGAGTTGACAGCACGTGGCTATCGAACGGACACACTCGAGTTGACTCGCCC